>JAQQAF010000005.1:33159564-33589564 GCA_029747655.1 Ensete ventricosum
TCAATATCCAGCTCAAGTTCAACTCGGTTGCTCACCACTAGGCCAATGGGCTCGTCGAGGTCATGAACCAAGCCATCCTAGAAGGGCTAAAGAAGAGGGTCACCAACGCACAAGGGGCCTGGGCCGATGAGTTACCCAACATCTTGTGGGCTTCGAGAACAACTCCAAAAACATCAACTGCAGAATCCCCATTCAGCCTAGCCTTCGGGACCGAGGCAGTCTTACCGCCCGAGATGGTCTTCCCGATGCTCAGGGTCGAGCATTACGAAGTGCCGCCTCCGATGCACTGCTACGTGAGAACCTAGATCTCTTAGAAGAGAAATGCACCGAAGCACACCTTCGCGAACTTACATACAAGAAGGCCGTCGTGAGACTCTACGACAGCAGAGTATGCCCTCGGCAAGTGGCCCCAGGCGACCTTGTCCTGCGCAGAGCCGAGGTGAGTGATCCGACCCAAACTCGGGGTAAATTAGCGCCTACATGGGAAGGTCTGTACCGAGTCATCAAAGTGATTCGAGAGGGTACTTACATCCTCGTGAACCTCGATGGCAGACAATTGCCGAGGACCTGACACATGTCCAATTTAAAGAAGTTCTACACATAGATTAGGAATGCTCGACCAACCAAAATGTCCATGATCATTTGCAGTAAGGTTAGTCATAGTACCGACCTGGGACAAATCCCGAGGTTAAACAAACCAGCCCCCTCAAACCCCCGAAGCTACAGAACCCTCGGTTAATCCTCGGGGGGGACAAAGTCATCGAACTCTTGATGGGTCTCCATCAACACCGAGTTGTCCTTCGGTCGCTCGGTGAGTGGGTCGTTATCGATCTCTAAGTCGGGGTACCAGGCTTGGAAGCGGGCCAAGGCCACCCGATACCCATATTCGTAGGACACTTGTCCCATACGCCGTAGCCCCTATCCGAACCCGACCGACTGCTTGTAGTCACTAATGCTCTTGACCGGCAGCTCGGCCTTAGGGGACTCGTTCTCCCTCATCAGCTTCAATAGCTCGTCGTCGGCTTTACGACGGTCAGCCTTTTGCTCCTTTAGCTGACGTTGGCTCTCCATCAGCCCTTCCCGGAGCTTATTCAGCTCCTTATCGGCCTCTTCCAAGTGACCTCTCGACTCTCCAACTCCGATTTCAACTTGGTGTTGTCCGCCTCCAGTTCGTCCACTCGTTGCCTTGCTAGAGCTAGTTGCTCGGGGCCCCTCTCTGACCTTAGTTTCTCGAGTTCCATCTCGAGAAGGGACGTCTGGTTCCCCATATGGGTCACTAAATGACCCGAGTCATGCACCCTGTCCAGGAGGGCCATCTGATAATGTTAGGGACTGGTAGGATAGGTTCGGCCACCGAGCCCGCATCGTCGTACTCGAGTCCTTGGGGGCCCAGTCAACCATCTGGAGGACATAGTAGCCCTCGTCGTCCTCCCGAATCTGCATGTCGCAGAAGTCCCTCATCGACTTGGGTCGGCGGTAGATCAGAGAAACATCCCCTGTCGACACCTCCGGTTCCCTTTCCCAATCCGCCCGGCATGAGCTCCCTTCACTACGATGAGCCTTGTGTCTTCTCACTGCTATCTTGACCCGCTTTCCAGGTCGACCAGTGGTAGTTGGATTGGGAGCTGAACCCCCTGCGGATCGCTTCTCTGAAGCCCCCGTGTGCGTGACATCCACCTCCGGCTGAGTGCTCTCGGGATCAGCGACAGGGGCGCCCTTCCCCCTGGCATCCGGGGCTTCTTCCACAACATATTCAAATCCATAGTGCCTGCATACCGAGCGACAAGTTAGAACCTGGTTGGCGGTCGCGCTTGACGAGAACTGTTAGAATACAGGTATACCCCGAGAAGCTGGATTGAGCCCAACCTCTACCAACCACCTCTCGGTCATATCCCAGATTGCCCGGGAAAGGGGAAGGATTCCCCTCAACCTGTTGACAGCAACAGACTCCTCCTTGGATAACAAAGGGGGGACATTGCTAATCGGGTGGATGGACCAGTCGGCCCTAAAACCCCAACTTGGACTACTGATGAAGAAATGCAGGGCCTTCCAACCCTTGTTGGTCGGTGCACCACTAACCTTGAAGCCGGCCCGAGCCGTCAAGTAATAACCTCCCTGACTCTTACAAAGGCGAAAAAAAGTGAAGAATAGAGTTCGGCTAGGAACAATACTAGCCCCCCCGACACTCGCCTAAGAACGCAATAAGGTAGCACCACGAGTTGGGCGCCATCTGACTGGGAGAGATCCTCCACCACCTAAGGCATTCGACTATAGTGGAATGCAGAGGGAAACGCAAGCCAGCTTCCAATGCATCTACCGAGATGCTTATCTCGGAAGGCTGGGGTTGGTAGGGTCACTGGTCGGGCGAAGGGACCCGAAGCACGTAGCCTTCGGGAATGCTATAACACTCTCGGATGGACTCTAGGGCCTCCTCACTTATGGCCAAAGCGATGTCATGACAGGACTTCATGGCCTCCAAGTCCCTTCACGATCGGGCATCCTCTGGGGAAGGTATCCCCGAATGCAACGATCCCAAGACGCTAGTCGCCCGACCTTCTGATTGTGTCCCTTCCGAACTGGCGGAAGGGACGACCCTAACACTAGATGAACCCGAGGAGGACATCCGACCTGTTTGGAGGAGAAGGGGAGACAGGAGAAGGGGAACCGCAAGAAGCCGAGACAAAAACAAGAAGGGTTCAAGAGAGCAAGTAAGGTCTCTAGTTGTGGGCGATACGATTATATAGCCGCCAAACGGTGGTTCGTATGCCCGAGGCAGAGAGAGAACACTGCCCCAAGAGTCCATCATAGCCCAATGTATCAATAAATATAGGACCACGTTAGCCCTAAATGACCATAACCACCCGTCGCCAAAACCACGGGCATGGCACGCGACGAGCCAGGGTGCAGATCTGTGTGCATGCATGCTAGCCGTACGCGAGACGCATGTTTGCTGGCCACGTGTGACATGCCCGCGGATGATCTCGTGCCTCTCGGCCATCATCAGTCCAATTGTGCCCGAGACGTGCCTCTCGGCCATTGTCAGTCCGATCGCGCCTGAGACGTGCTTCTCGGCCATCATCAGTCCAATCGTGCCTGAGACGTGCCTCTCGGCCATCGTCAGTTCAATCGTGCCCGAGACGTGCCTCTCGGCCATTGTTAGTCCGATTGTGCCCGAGACATGCCTCTCGGCCATTATCAGTCTAATCATGCCCGAGACGTGCCTCTCGGCTATCATCAGTCCAATCGTGCCTGAGACGTGCCTCTCGGCCATTGTCAGTCCAATCGTGCCGAAACGTGCCCCTTGGCCATCGTCAGTCTGGCCATGGTCGAGGCGCGTTCCTCGACCGTCTTCAGCTGCAACACACCCCATCAACGCCCTCCGGCCACGGCCAGGCGCCACAAACCCATGATGCCTAAGTCGAACGACCTCCTTGCAACGTACCCTAGAAGGCCAAAAGCTTCGCGCAAATCCTTTTCGTCGCAACTCAAGCCCCAACATGACCCATGTAGACGCGCCCTATAAAGAAACAAAGAAAAGGATTCCTGTGGGGGGGAGAGAATGATGGGGCCAATAATGGTCGAGTCCAACATGGCAAGCAACGTAGCATCCACATCTCAGCCACATCGACCTAGCATCTCCCATCCGACCTGACCTCGGGGTACCCTCTGATGGCCCTACGACCGACCACCCGTCCCCCTGCCAACGGACGGCACAGCAGAACCGACATACCTGACCAGCCCCCTCAACCTGCAACAAGCGGAGTGTTAAGGCAGCTACAGTAGCTGACCGACGAACAACACTCCTTGGCTATAGGCAACAGGCGACGTGCCAGGGCAGGCGCAGTGGCCGACCAGCGAACAGTACCCTCGGTTACTGGCAACAAGCGATGTGTCAGGGTGGCCGATCGACGAACAGTACCCCCTGGACACTAGCGATAGGCGGCGTGTCAGGGCTGGCGTAGCGGCCGACCAATATACGGTGCCCCCGGCGATTGGCAGTCGATGACCTGTCAGGTCCTGTAGTGATGACGTGACTCGCGTACGACCACCTCGCCTACGTAGGTATAAATGTTCACTCCCCATGCCATCACCGGGGGACTTTTTCCGATCCAAAGGAGCCGACCCCTGAATTGAGCGTCGGAAGGACTCGACCGAGCCCAAACAACTCGGCTCGGGTCTTCTGCAAGATCTCGGGACGTCCAAGGAGACCACCCGGAGGAAGGAGCGAAGCTGCCACGTCACTAAATCCACGGAGGTGACCTAGCGCACACGGGAAATCTCATCGGGGTGACCTATCATCCCAAGTTGCGGGGCGACCCCAACAACATCGATTCAAGATCGATATCCTTAGTTCAAGATTGACGTCCTTACAAGAGCTCGATCTTCTGAGTGCATGATAGAAGATAGGATTTAGTTAGGATTTAGATATGATTTCTCCAACTGAATGAGAAAATCTCGTAGGTTAGTTGAGGGAAATCCCCCTCTTCATATGTATAAATAAACGATGAATCAATGAATCAATTGGGCTTTTCATTCTCTCTTCCTAGTTTTAACATGGTATCATAGACGCTGCCAACGAGGCGCATGTCATCGACGTTCATGCAGGCGTCTAGCACCTCCTAGTCCCTCGTCGTCCTTGGGTAATCAGCGGGAACATACAAAATTGAACAGACCGAGGACTGCTCAGCTGGAAGAGGCTCAAGCTCCATGGACCTCAAGAACCGGAGAGCGTGGGCGAGGTCCTTTTCATGGTGGGTGTCCTCGTACACCCTCCACTCTTTGAGGGCTTTGATCGGGAATCGGGTAGGGTTTCTTCGGAAGGTGGAGGGCTTTCGAATCGAGAGCGAGGGCTTGGTTAGGGCAATGGAGCGACGAAGCATCGGGGAGAGGGAGGGGAACGCAAACAGCGAAACCATGAGTGATCAAAGAGAGATTTTTCCATGTCGAGTGATCGGCTTTGGTCCACTTAAAAGACTCCAACATGGTATTAGAGCCCCTCTCTCTATAAGAGAGATTATCTTTCTTTTATTCACTATCCAATGACAGTTTTTATCTCTTCTTGTTATCAAACAGTAGCCCCTCATCGACATCAAAGCCACTCTTCACGGCTTCTAGTGCATCGGCTTCCTTTCTTTATCTGTTGTCAAACGACAAAAAATCTATGACCGTAGAGCTTCTCTCACTGCCCTCGGATCCTCTTCCTTAGCAGAGATTAGCGACGTCGTGATAGGACTCCAGCAGGGTTGAGTCATAATCATCTCAGTACTAGTCAATAATAAATCATGCTAGATTGTAATAAAGCCACTCCTATCTTATAAAGGACTATGGCTAGGGTTTAGATTAGCCCTTAGGGCTTAGTGGCCGCCGCCCCCTTTATTGGGTTGGCCGGCCAGGGTTTCACCCTGCTTAGGTCGGTTATAGAGCCAACCTAGCCGCCCCCTGTTCCTATTAAGGCAGGTCGACTATAGTAGGGGTAAATGGATGATTTTACTTAGGCAAGCACCCCCTTAGGTTAGGATTTTGATCCCTCTTTAAAGATGTAGTTGTACCCCCTTTTGAATCAAGCAATTATTAATTTTATTTCAGCCTTATGCCGAGTCTAGGAGGGAGGAACCCCTATAGCGTTCCAATGGTTGATCCCCCTCAAGGGTCAAAATCTATAGAGCTCCTTCTGGGGCTTTATCATCTGGTATCAGAGTTGCAGCCCTACTGCCATTTAGCCATCATCCACGCCTCCATCTTCCAAGTAATTCCCACAATTGCTTTTGACGTTACCTCCATCCACCGTCGCCCACCAAGCCGCAGATCCATCTATCTACTGCCGCCCCCTGCATGATCTGAAAAATCTGGTATATTTTTATCATCCACGCCTCTTCAATATTGTAAGATTCCTTACTTTACACGTTGAAGATTTTTTCCAAATTTTATCTGCTACAAATTTTGTTTGTCGCAAACTTTATCATTGTTGCGAAGGCGAAATGCTACAAAAATTTTTAGTCGCATATTTGCTTCTTGAAACCATTTTATTTCTTCTCCTTTTTGGCTAAATTTTTTACACGATTCTAAAGATCAACTTGGCTTTCATTTGGGATTAATTTTTAGAAAAAAACTCCTTCTGGAATTGATTTTCTTGTGTAATCTTTCACCATCATGTAGTACTAGAATTTTATGACGAAGGATCTGCCCATCATCTTTTGCCCTATTTCCCTACTATTACGCTACCAAAAATTTCATCAAATTTTTTACTGGTATTAACAACATATGAACCAAGGGTTTCTGGATAATTTCCTTGAACTTTCCTCTGGAATTTATGTCGAGAAGTCATCGTTTCTCCGACGTAAAATCTGTTCAACAAGACAGCACATCGCAACACTTTTTTTCACCGAATTCTATCAGATTTGAGTGCTATTTTTTGTGAGATTTTAGACTCTCTTTTTCTCATCTCCAAGCCCTACCATCCTCACCAAAAATCCTTCCAAACCTTACCCTAAACCGAACCTAAACAGCCACCCAAATCAGCCCTAAACCGCAGCCTACTCCCATCCAAACCAATTCACCTTCCAACCGGCTACCCCCTTCTCCAAAATTCTCATGCCACTAACCCGATAACCAAAAAAAGATCTCAATATTACAGATCTAGAGGCCTATACTATGGCATCAGAGGAGGCTATCAATGCAAAGTTTGAAGCCTTTGAAAGCCACATGGAAGAGAAGATGTGATCAATTTTCATCGAATTCAGCATTGGCCGACTGTCAAGCCCGAGAAAATCACAGCAAGGAGAAACTTCAGATTGGCAAGACGATCCTCAAGAATGTGGCCACATCATCTCTGATTCCAATAATCCATGCATGAAGGTTGACTTCTCTAGATGGGAAGAAGGAGACCCGATCATATGGATATCACGCGCGGAGCGCTATTTTTGATTCTATCGAACCGCCGACGCCACACGGGTGGAGATTGCTGCCATCCACCTCGAGGGAGATGCTATTCAGTGGTTTAATTGGTTTGAGCACACCCATGGAGGACTCTCTTGACAGCAATTCAAGGAAGGACTACTAAACCGCTTCAGACCAATCGATTTCGACACCATCGACAAACAATTTGCAAAGATTCGTCAAACCTCCACAATACAAGAATACCAAATAAGGTTTGAACGTTTATCTAATCAAGCTGTGGATTGGTCTAAAAAACAACTTTTAGGGACTTTTATCGAGGGCCTAAAGCCAGAGATTCGGGGAGAAGTAAAGGCGCGGCAACCGTACACTCTTATGGCGGTGATTTCCTTTGCGTGTATTCAAGAAGAACGATTGAACCAAGAGGCATGAAGGACAAGGGTCGCTCCCCGACCAGCCATGCCGAGGCCTACAGCCCCCTCTACTACCATCCGAGCCCCCACACTAAAAAAATTGACGAGGGATGAGCTTTGTGAACGATCGGCCAAAGGATTGTGTTGGCACTATGATGAACCGTGGAGCTGAGAATATCACTGCAAAAAGGGCCAGCTCCTTGTGATTGAACTAGTGGAGGATGAGGACAATGAACCATCTGAAGAAGCTCTTGAACCTAAAGAAGAAGCCATGGAGGAAGAGTCACAATCGACTGACTACGTAGTGCATGCATTGGTCGGCTACTCCAACCCATAGACGATGAAAGTTGGAGGACTTCTAAAACAGCAACCCATCACCGTTCTCATCGACATGGGCAGCACAAATGACTTTCTCAACAGTAAGGTTACTGCACATTTGGCCTTTCAAATCGAAGGTTGCAACAAGTTCGACGTAAAGGTCGCCGATGGCCGAATCCTCAATTGTAACCAACGGTGCCCGCGGGTGAAACTACTCCTCCAAGACCAAGAAGTGGTAGCTGATTTCTTCCTCCTACCCATCGATGATTATAAAGCCGTACTCAAGATCAAATGGCTCACAACGCTAGGTGATATCTCCTGTAATTTGTCTAAATTAATCATGCAATTTTATTGCAAAGGAAGATAGGTCACGTTACAAGGTAAGCGCGGGAGCGATATTTCCACCATTTCATCGTAACAAATGGAGAAAGTTTTGCACAAAGCATATGGCAGATTCTTGATGCATATCTAGTAGCCATCTAAGAGGGAGAACATACAAAACTCAGATCCTAAGCTTGCCCTCTTGCTGGACAAATTCACGGATGTTTTCACGGAGCAGCGTGAGCTGCCCCCTAATTGGCCGCATGACCATCGCATTCCTATTTTGCCAGGTAAACCTCCAACAAATTTATGACTATACCAATATCCATACTTGTAGAAGGACGAGATTGAAAACATCGTTAAGGAGATGATTGACACCGGGGTGATTCGAGTTGTAGCCCTTACTCCTCACCGGTGTTGCTAGTGCGCAAGAAGGATGGTACGTGACAGATGTGCGTTAACTATCGGGCTCTAAATGACATCATCGTTAAGGATAAATATCCTATTTCAGTCGTAGATGAACTCTTGGATGAATTAAAAGGAGCTCGAGTCTTCACTAAATTGGATCTCCGATCCGAATACCATCAGATTCCGGTATGCACTGAAGATATTCCGAAAACTTCATTCTGCATGTATAACGGCCACTACGAGTTTTTAGTAATGCCTTTCGGACTTACAAATGCTCCTTCTACCTTTCAAAGCTTGATGAATGATATCTTCCGAAGGTTTCTACGCAAGTTCGTATTGGTATTCTTTGATGATATTCTCATTTATAGCCCTACTCTTGATATACATTTTGAGCACTTATGAATTGTTCTAACCATTCTTCGAGAGAATACTCTTTATGTTAAACAATCAAAGTGCAACTTCTTACAGCATAAATTGGAATATCTAGGGCACATTATATCAGAGGATAGAGTGGTGGTAGACCCGACAAAGATCGAGGTAATGCAAGGATGGCCGAGACCTATAAACGTAAGATCACTACGAGGCTTCCTCAGACTCACGGGCTACTACCGAAAGTTCGTGAGAGATTATGGCAAGATCAGTGCCCCATTCACATCCCTACTCAAGAATGACTCCTTTTCGTGGTCGGATCAAGCCTCCACAACCTTTGAAAGACTCAAGGCTGCTATGATGATGACACCGGTCCTAGCGCTACCCGTCGAACTTTTGTGATTGAGGCCGACGCATCTAGAGTTGGAATTGGGGCTGTTCTAATGCAAGATGGCCTACCTCTGGCCTACACCAGCAAAGCTTTATCTCCTTCACATCTTAAAATATCAGTATATGACAAAGAAATGCTTGCCATTGTATACACAGTCATAAAGTGGAGACCCTACCTGATCGGTCGGCGCTTCCAGATTAAGACCGACCACCAAAGTCTTAAATATTTTTTGGAGCAGAAAATATCCTCCCTGGAGCAGCAACGATGGGTAACTAAACTCTTTGGCTTTGATTATGAAATTACTTATCGAAAAGGAAAAGAGAATGTTGTTGCAGATGCCCTATCTCGCTACCCGGGACAAGCTGAAATTTTAGCCATCTCCCTTCCCTCCACCGACTTCCTCGACAACATTAGGAAGGAATGGAAGAATGATCCAGAAGCCCGAGCCATTATAGAAAAGTTGGAGAAGGACACAGGGTCTATGGGTCACTACTCATGGGATTCGAAGGACTTGTACTACAAAGATCGAATTGTTATTGTTCCTTCTTCCCCTTGCATTCAAATTATTTTGCACGAGATGCATTCTTCACCCTCAGCAGGGCACTCCGGATTTCTGAGGACTTACAAAAGGGTGAAGCAAAACTTCTTTTGGAAGGGCATGAAAAAATCAATTTATGATTATGTATCCAATGTGATATATGTCAGCAGTAGAAAGGCGAAACAGTGGCAAGTCCGGGGAAACTACAGCCACTACCCATACCGGACTCAGCATGAGCCGACATTTCTATGGATTTCAGCGAAGGGCTGCCACTATCCCAAGGTAAAAGCATGATATTTATGGTGATAGATCGCCTAACCAAGTATGCTCACTTCTGCGCTGTGAAACATCCCTATACTGCTGCTAGTATTACTCAACATTTTGTGGAACATATAGTAAAACTGCATGGGATGCCAAGGTCGATTGTGAGTGACTGTGACAGGATATTCACAAGTAAATTTTGGACAGAGCTCTTTCATCTACAGGGCACCCAGTTGAAGATGAGCACACCTATCATCCCCAGACAGATGGCCAAACAGAAGTGGTGAACAAATGCATCGAGACATACCTACGGTGCTTCACTAGTGATCAGCCCAAAGAGTGGATAAGGTGGCTTTCTTGGGCTGAATGGTGGTACAACATGACATTTAATTCATCAACTAAATGTACCTCTTATGAGGCATTATGACCGACCGACCCCTGTAATACTTAGATATGTGCTTGGTTCGGCCAAAGTAGATCAGGTTGACTAAAATTTAACTAACAGGGATAAACTGCTATAGCTGTTGAAAGACAACTTGAATGTCGCTCAAGCTCGCATGAAGCAACAAGCAGACAATCACCGGAGTGAGCAGGAATTCGCAGTGGGGGATTGGGTCTACCTTCGGCTCTAGCCATACAAGCAGCCATCAATCAACGCAAGAGCATTAATAAAGTGTCTCCATGATTTTATAGACCATACCAGATCTTAGAGCATGTTGGGGTCATGGCATACAAATTAAAGCTTCCAGATGATGCTAAGATATATCCCGTCTTCCATGTATCCTTATTGAAGCTAAAGTTGGGAGAACATGAGAAGGCCAGCTGCCGAGCACCACAAATGATGGCCAAATCAAAACCCAACCTAAAGCTATACTTGATCGTAGGATTGTGATACGTCGACGATGCCCTTCAGCCGAAGTACTTGTAAAATGGACTAACTTACCATCTGAAGATGCAACATGGGAGTCACATAAGAAGTTAAAGATCCAGTTTCTAAAGTTTATAAACCCTAAGCCTTGAGGATAAGGCTAATTTGAAGAGGGCGGACTTGATAGGACTCCAGCAGGGTTGAGTCCTAATAATCTCAGTGCTAGTTAATAAAAAACCCTGCTAGATTGTAATAAAGCCACTCCTATCTTATAAAGGAGTATGGCTAGGGTTTAGATTAGCCCTTAGGGCTTAGTGGTCGCTGCCCCCCTTCTGGGCTGGTTGGCCAGGGTTTCCCCCTGCTTAGGTCGGCTATAGAGCCAACCTAGCCGCCTCCTATTCCTATTAAGGCAGGTCGACTATAGGAGGGGTAAAGGGGTAATTTTATATAGGTAAGGGTTTTGATCCCTATTTAAATATGTAGCCGCCCCCCCCCCCCCCCCTCTTGAATCAAGCAATTATCAATTTTGTTTCAGCCTTGTGTCGAGTCTAGGAGGGAGGAACCACTACAGCGTTCCAAGGGTTGATCCCCCTCAAGGGTCAAAATCTATAGAGCTCCTTCTGGGGCTCTATCACGTCGCCAGCCTGTCACGAACGGATGTCGCTCAACCGCAACATCTTCACTCCGTGAATCGTTCATCACTTTTTCTTATTTGTACATATATTTGGCAGCTTGTTTTGCCTTGAGTTTATATGTTTGTACCCAAGAAATATGAGCAAAAGTGGTGTAGAAGGCTGCAGAACGATCACTCGCTAAGCGGAGCCAAAATAGCCCAAAATAACCCTATTTTTGGGTCTTTTTCATGTGCCACGGTAACCTTTCTGAGCGATGTGAAATGTCAGCCATTTCAGCACCTTGGAACCCCCCGGGTGGCACCGAGCTGGATGGGGATCCGGGTATATGTCGAGCATAGGCGTCCATCAGCAATTGAACTTGTCTTGCATCTGATACCTTGGGAACCGTCGTTTGCAGACTTGCGACCATTCCTACAACCCTCCAAAGTCCTATTTTGCTCTCTTTCTCTCTTTTCTCTGCTGCACTCAAGGTGTTCGACAAATTGCTTGTATAGCTTTCAGCTTTGCGAGACGTTGGGACGTGTCAGTCGCTCACTTCTAAGCTAATCAACTTCTTCTTTGCATGTCCTACGGGATCTTAAAAGGTTGTAAGAGGGCTGACCCGTTACGGACAGATAACGCTTTGGGCGTTTTATGACTTAGGCAATCCCAGCTAAGTCCAGAACAGTGGGCAAGGTTGCTTCACGACTTAGGCAATTTCAGCTAAGTCTTCAGGAGTGCCGCTAGGGTGCCGCACGGCTTAGGCAAATTCAGCTAAGTTCGTGACAAGCCGCAGTGTCACTATCTCTCCCCCCCTTTTCCAGCAATATGCATCTAGCCACAACCACCGCTGTCGATCGCCCCAGCCGCAGCAGCCGTCTCCTCCCCTGCATCCCCCTTTGTTATCTTCGAGTGGCACCACTCGCCTCTCCCACGGTAGATCCACTGCCCCTTCTTCATCTCAAACAGGTCTAGCGGCCTGTGCAGTCCCGGTGGCTCCAACTACCCTCGTCAGCCACCATCTTCCTCTCCTTCTCTGTTGGCAGCGTCGCCTTGGCTGCTAGCCCTCGCTACTACCACTAGCGTCGACCTCACTGCTTGCCTAGAGCAAGCTTTCTTCTTACTATCAAATGGTAGCAAATCCCCACCCCGTCGACTTCCTTTCTGCGAAGTCGCATCCACCTGTCGACTCCTCTTCTGCAAAGTCGGCATTAGCCACGCTCATCGCTAGGCTGATAATACAACGGCTTCCTTCTCAACTAGGCTGATAGCGCCATCGAAGTCAACCGTTGTTAGGTCTTCACCGCGGTTGATAACATAGCAGCTTCCTTTCTTCAGATTCATTGTCATCGGTTCAAGATCAGCATCCTTAGTTCAAGATTGGCGTCCTTACAGGAGCTCGATCTTGCGGGGGCATGATAAAAGAGAAGATTAAGTTAGGATTTAGATATGATTTCCCCAACTGAATGAGGAAATCACGTAGGTTAGTTGAGGAAAATCCTCCTATCTTTACATGTATAAATTGACAATGAATCAATAAATTAATTAAGCATTTCCCCCCCCCCCCCCCCCCCCCCCCCCCCCTTGAAACACCGCAACAAACCTCAGACTGTTGCAGCTCTGCCATGGACCAGAAGTCGACCCCGACATAAGGCGATCGCCTAGGTTATTGACCTACCGATTGAGATCCGGAGGAGCGTGCACATCCCTCTGACGCCAACGAAGAAGCCACGAGCGTCCATGTGTATGCGGGCAGTCTGAGGTGACACTTTGGCTTTGGTATATGACATGTATAACAATACGTATTGTTCATTTATTCTACTATCTTCTCTTTTTTTCCTAAAATTCTTTAGGAAGCCAACAAGTGTGGTATCAAATCCTAGTTCGAACAAGACCAATAGGAATACATCAATTAAAAAGGAAGGAGAGACCAATCAAACTAGATAAAAATGGTAGGCATTGGAGTAAATGATTCTAATAAACTTTTTTCAATCTTCAAAGGTAAAAATATTAGTTTTTGAATCATTAAAATGAGCTTTATTTATTTCATAAGGACCGTAAATTTTGATATATTATAGTTTTTGTTGAGTATGACATGCAGGATCTTAATATTACTAAAGATCGAATGCATAAAAATATGTAGAAAGATGCAAGAGCTCTCTATATGCTACAAAATACAATAGATGAGTCCTAGTTTTTCCAATCATATTAGTATCAATATTAACATAAGTTTAAAAAATATTAAATTATATTTGAAGGTACGAACAAGGTAAAAACTTTAAAGCTTCAAATTCTTCTATGTGAATTTAAAGCTCTTATAACGAAAGATTCTGACTCTATCACTGATTTTTTCTCAAAAGTGTCTTTTGTTATGAATCAAATTAGGTGTTATAGTAAAAACCTAAAATATTAGGTAGTAGTACAAAAGGTTTTATGGAGTTTATTTCCCATATTCGATATAATTTTTACTACTATCTAAGAAGCTAAATAGATAAGTACATTATCTATTGAAAATTAATGGGTTTGCTTTTAGTTCATTAATAAAAAGTAAATCTATCTTCAAATAAAATTTTAGAATATATTTTTTAAATGAAGATATATCAAAAGAATGACAAAAAGAATATTTATAAACCAGATCACAATGGAGAGATTAGAAAGGTAGATGTCATGGATAATATGATGATCAAGACAAGAGATGAGGTCGATCACATGAGAATCAAAGGAACTCCAATGAAGGTAACAAAGAATTCATCTTTGTTCTCGTTATAAAAATAGATACATTGAAAAAGATTGTTAGTACAAAACTAAAAATCAAAATACTCGACTCTCATTATAAAAAATATGGTAATCTTGAAAAATATTATTGAAACAAAAATTAAGTAAATTATTACAAAGTATAATAGTAAAAAATGATAAAAAATATTTTTCTTATAATATCTAATGAAGAATATTTTAAATCTATTTGGTTTTTTAATATTGGATGCAGTAATCATATGACTGGAGATAAAATTTATTTTAAAAGCTTAATGGTTCAACTAAATCTATGGGGTAGATGAGAAATGACAGTAATTTTTAAGTGAAAGGGAAAGGAATCTTATTAGTATAAGACAATTGATAAAAAAAAAGATATATGTTATTTTTTATGATTAAAAATTTTGTTTTAAGATTAAAAAACTAAAAATTTGATAGCAATTATAAGGATAATAAAAAATATTTTTTATTTTTTATTAATTTTTATTTTTATGCATTTACAATTACTATTATTGACCAATCAATATTATGGCATAAAAGATATTATTATTTGAATTATTATGGACTAGAACTATAAAATTAGAACAATATAGTAGTTGATTTATCTAAAATTTTTAAAAAAGATACTATTTATGAATCTTATAATTTTAGAAAATAACACAAAATTTCTTTAGGATTAGTCATTCTTGAAGAGCCAACGGTTGGAACTTGTATATCAGATATTTATGGGCCTATACAAATTGTCGAAATATTTTTTATTGCTTATATATGATTGCACAAGGATGATATTGGTATATTTTCTTAAAAGAAAAAGATTGAAATATTTTTTGTTTTCAAAAATTTCAAGACATTTGTAGAAAAATAGAGTCCTAGGGTGTAAGAACTAAGATGTGATCAAGATTGTTAGGTGTTTGCTTAAAGAAAAAGCATATTTCTATAGAAGCTCTGAGTACTTGGTTGTGTTGCTTTTCATGTTCCTACAAAAAAAAAAAACTTGTTGATAAAAATATTAAATATATATTTATAGACTACAGTAATGAAATAAAAAGTTTTAAACTTTCTGATCCTACAACTAAGAAATTGATCATAAGTTGTAATATTATTTTTAATAAAGAAAAATTTTAACACTCTAAGATGGTTGAAATTCCAATAATTGTAGGAGAAGAAGTGATATGTTGTCTATTGTTAATACCTCACCAGAATCTTTTTATATTTTGAATAATTATAATTCAAGAGATTCTAATGATACTAAACCACCTCCAAGGAAATTTCAGTCTTTCACAAGTATATTAGTCTGGCAATTTTGTATATTTTGCTTTAGAAACTAGAAGTCATATATATTATAATGAGTACAAGATGAACTATAAGTTATTAAAATAAATAAGACTTGGAAGATATAAATTTGCCTAGAAGAAAAGAAACAATTAGATTTAAGTTGGTGTACAAGTTAAAATTTAATACTAATGGCTCGTTATAAAAATATAAAATTATTTAGGTACCAAAGAGTATGCTCAAATTTAGGTATTGATTTTTTATTAACTTTTTCTTAGATTGTTAAAATTGATACAACTAGAATAGTATTAGCATTGATGGCTTAGAAAAAATGATAGACTTATTAATTTGATGTTAAGTCAGCAATAAAAAGTTACAAAAAGAGGTTTATATAAAGCAGTCGGAAGGATTTGAAATTATAAAATAAGTGCTAGTTATAAGTGCCCTATAAGCCAATCATGTGAATGATAACACGTATGATACGCTACACAATCCTTTTAGTTATTAATTTTATAATATTTTCTCACTTTATATTGTATGATAAATATATTGTGATGTCTTTAGATCTGTATAATGTGAATTCGATCATGATGTGATCATGATAATAAGACCAATTCACCTTTAAACATAAACCCTAAATATTCCTAGCATAGGTTACTCGAGAGGAACATCAAGGCATCCGGGCAGATCAATGTGCTATATACCCATCCATATGATGGAAGCAGTTGGTCTCATAGCTATTTGTGTAGGGACACTAGGGATATAGTGCAGGTGCTCATTGAAGATCAAGTTCACTAAGTAATCCGCTTACAGAATGCTAGATGGTTAATGATACCTCAAGATTAGATAATGATTCCATAATCTCAATTGTTTATCTGGTCCTTAGACTTGAGACACCAAGGATGTATTATTTGAGTACTCTATTCTTTGAAACTAGACTTACGGGTTTGAAAGTTTTCGATCTGGTATAATCAGTCATTAGGAATGATAGCTAACTTTACAAAGGTAATTAAGTATCAATAGAGGATCATCCACTCTCGGTGTCATGAAAGGAATATCTCATATGTTCTCATTTAGGAAAATCTTTGGCTAGCATTATCCGAATTGAGAGAAAAGAAGTTCTTCGGGAGAATCCGATTAGAGCGAGACTCTGATGGATTCCATATAAGCCTGATAGTACTATACTCTAATATCTAAAATATTAGATAGATGGGGCACTATAGATACATCGTAACCAAGGACAAACAAGTCCAATGGATTAGATCCCCCTATACTATTTAGGGACTATAGCACAGTAGCCTAGTATATCTACAGTCGATGAGTTGAGTGAATTATTATAAGGATAATAATTCACTAAGTCAGAAAGAGTTTTGACAAGTGCAACTCATGGCTAGCTTGGTATTAAGCTTAGAGGCTCACACATATATGGTGGACAACGTGATGAATAGAGGATTAGATATGAAATGTCCAATAAGCCCTTATTTTACTCGATCCATTGGGTGGGACCCAATAGAGCTTAGAGAGGTTATTGGATATGGATCCAATATATATTAAGCCAATGTAATTGGATGAAGATCCAATACTTATTAAGGCATGATCTATCAGAGTTAGTAAAGGAGCTCTCTATAAATAGGAGAGGGGCTTAATGGGTCATAGGCTGGACCCCTCAGTCGTCAGCCTCCTCATCTCCTCAACCTCCCTTGCCATTAGCCCTTATTTGGTGCGAGAGGACAACAAGAAGGGTAGCCCGTTCTTGTTTCGTTGCTGTGTGATGGTGCGCGAAAGTGAAGAAAGAATGTGCTACGAGGAGGCACTTTGTTGCTATGTTCATCGTGTGGATCACCGTTAGAGAGTAGTTTGCGAGAGCTCCTTTATCCATAAACTACGATATGTCGATTAGGGGATATATGATCTCCCTTAGGTGCGAACGTCACATCCCTTGTGTAGTTCTCGATTTTTTAAATTTTATGCTCTTAGTCTTTGTACGATGATTCGATAATTGACAAGTACTTTCTTGAAGATAATTTTAAAAAATATTTAAGTGAGCCAAATTTATATATAAAAGCCCAAAGTCAAAAAAAATTTATTGTTTATTTGTATGTGGATGATATGATTTATATTAAGAATTCATCAAATATACTTGCTAAATTTTAAAAAAAATAATGTTAGAATTTAAAATGATTGATCTAGGGGTTTTACATTAGTTTCTAAGAATGAAAATTATTCAAGATGTAAATAATTTTTTTTATATTAAGAAAAATATGTTAAGAATATATTAAAAATGTTTCATATGACATTTTGCAGGCCATAAGCTTATGTTGGATGATATAGTTGAAAAATAGATGAAAAATAATATAGAGGTTAAATTAAAGGGTTAATTTATTTTATGCATTCAACATAAGATATTACGTTTTTAATTAGCTTGTTATCCAGATTCATGTATAGCCTTAGCAAGCATCACTTCAAAGCAACTCTTTTTGTATACATTAAGGGAACTCTTAAATATGGATCAATTATTAGCAGATAAAAGATATTCAATTATATTCTTATACTAAAAGTGATTTAACTAATTGTATAGATGACAAAAAATATACTTCAAGATTTATGCTCAGCCTTAGCTCAAGAGTGATTTCTAGTAAGAATGTGTTATTCTCTCAATCTCTAATGCAAAGTATACTATAACTATAAATACGACATATCAGACAATTTGACTTCGAAGAATTCTAGCAGATATCTAAGAAAAGCAAAATGGACTAACTAAAATCTACTATGATAATAAATCTACTATTACAATGACAAAATGTCTATCTTTCATAAGCGTACTAAACATATCAAGGTTCGATATTAATAAATAAGATTCAAATAAACTAGTGTAACATCGAATATCAACTTGTCGGTATCTTTACAAAAACCTTAGCAAAAAAAATATTTTTCTTCAAAGACAACTTCAAGTTATAATTATTCTGAATTAAGGAGGTTTAATAAAATTAATTCAAATAATTAAAATTAGATATAATAAAAGATAAGAATTTAGATTAAGATAAATAGATGAGTGATTAGATTTATTGGTTTATTATTGATTTTTTATTTATAAATGTATAATTTTTTACTAATATAAATATATATTTTTGGATGAGTTTAAAGCATCGTAACTAAAAAAAAAACATTTCGTAAAAAGTCAACAATCTTCTCCTCAAAACCGACCGTCAATAACTATATTGCAGTGGCAATCTATGATTAGGACGCACTTGCCTACACGAATGCGGGCGGCAAAGAGCGGACATCCCTCCAAACAACATCATCAAATTCCTACAACTACGTGGTATACCATGATGGTAAGTTTTATTGTCTTCATAGAGATCAAGTCGAAGCTTCTGACGGCCCTAAAAAGGAGATCATCCCACTCTAGTAAAGCTCATAGAGAAATTTCCACCTGTTGTTGAATACCGTCAGAAGTATAGACACAACACCGACTATTATACCGAATCCATGACTCTCTCGAGCACCGGCGAGCTCTTCCCCGATTGGGAAGCTTAATCGATACATTAAAAGATTAGGTTGGTGGGTATAAGCTTGAAGCAAGCTTCATAATCTTTAGGTATAACTATTGAGTGTCGTCGACCTCTTTGGGAAATATGGTCCTTTTCATCGATCAGAATCATTCTACATTGATGCCAACAAGAAGCGCTACTATCTACCGGATTGGCCACCACCCATATGGTTCACAGCCTCCTTGTTGTGAGTGTAGGGATAAGCGATATCATCTGTAGTATTTATTCATCATTGTATTTATTATTCAATGTCGACTACTCTTGATGTAGAAATACATGGATTTATTTTTCTTATTATATCTTTTTAAAGGTATATATTATTCAGCTCATCAACCTTGACTATTTGAGTTTATAGAGTGCTTATATTGCTATGTTAAATTTCAATTTGTTCAATCTCATCCATGAAAAATGGTTTGTTGTTATTAAAATGGCATAAATTTGAGGATGAAGTCAAGTACTTAAAATCCTTGTTAACATGGTAACTGTGAGTATAGATATCCTTTCATTTTAATGATGAAAACAGTCATATGTTATGTGGAAATATAAACCAACATGATGAAGGCAGCTTGACAGGATTTCATCCAAGTGATTAGTGAATTTTTATAGGCCATTTAATATAATGAAAATTTTATTTTCTAAATTGAAAAATAATATAAAGATGGCCAAAAATACTGTTAAACAGGAAAAAGATCTTTAGAAAAATAATTCTTTGGACTGAAATATAAGACAGATAAAAATTGAAGATAACAAAATGAACTACTCAATCCGTTAATCTAAAGCTACCTAATTCTGATATTTCTACAACAGGTAGGCAACTTAGCTCAAAATAATGCTTTGTCATAGATGACCAAAAATTGATTACTTTGTGTTCATAGACCTGTTTGGATTGTAATAAATTATATAAGAATGAAAAAGAATATATAATCAATTAACTAAAATGCGATCAGATTGGCAATTCATTAGCACTGAGAATAGACAAAAAAAAAATTAGGAATTCACTTAGCTTTGCAAAAGGGCAATATAAGGAGTAACTCTCAAAGCGATGATCAAAGAACCGAAGAGGGCAAAAAGAAAAAAATTATTTTTTGATTTATACATATCATCCTTAGACAGATGTGATATGTATCATTCTAATTTTATCATTATCTTCGAAGAGGCGAATGTGTTCATATAAAGAGACACAAAGGATTAAAGCATGAGAAACAACGATTCTAACTTGAATATTTCATAATTTTAAATTGCAAATATTTTAAAATAGAGTAAAAGTCCTTCAAGAATTGAGATTAGATTTGAGTGCACGAAAACTTACAAAAATAATAATTTTTAGTTAGTTTATTAGCATCTCAGATACATCTTCTTTTCATTTCCATTGTGTATTAATTCAATCCCGATCTTTTCTTTCTTGTTTAGCTAAACAATATTTTTCAAGTGTTATATAATTCTTTTATTCTCTTATCCAATGCAAAAGAATATTTGGACGATGACTTTGTTTTTCAATCATAGAATATTTGGGATTGGATTTCTTTATCAGAACCATCTTTAGCACTTTTACACGGATAGGTATGAATGCGTGCTGAGTAGCATAAAGAAGATCGTTCATTATTAAGAAAAGTTAAGTAGGACAAATAAACTGCTCAATTCTCAAATACAAAACATAAGGAAGATATGAAGAGCATCTACACACGCTTTCTTCCTTTTTCTCTTGAACTAACTACACGAAGAAGAATGGGGGATATGTTCTTTTCTTGAGCTGATCTTGAACCAAACATTAAAATAATAAGAACGAAGAGAACCACTGGGATTCTTGACATATTTTTTCTCTCTTCAACCAAAAAAGAAAAGGAAATATGATTGAACTCTGTTAGAAAAAATAAATAAAAAAAAAACGAGACATCATGTGGGAAAAAATATATAAAATTGAAAGACTTCTTTAAGAGAATCATCGAAAAATAAAATAAAAGTTTGCTTATATTTGGTAATTCCTAAGTCTCTTTTCAAGCTTTTCTTATTATAAGAGAAGAAGCATGTGTTTGCAGATCCCATACACAACATGTCTCAAAGTCTACAGAACATGAATGGAAAAGATAAGAACAGATGGAAGTGCTTTCAAGCCAAAGACTCTTATTTGAAAGAAAACAAAGGGAAAACAATAAAAGGAAAAGAAGAAGCTACCATTGAACTGTAGTACTTTAGATCTGTAACGCAGTTCCACCTAAAAGCTCAACCCCTCCCTGCCATAAGACAAGGAGAGCAGTGACGGGAAGTGGAAGAATAAAATTGACACATCCACATGCAAGGGACAAAAACCCTCCCTTCTTCCCAAAGGCACTTTAAAGGTGTGCAATGGTGGCCTCTACATACTCACATGGTGACCAACTCCACTAGAGAAACAACCATCATCCATCATTGAACACATTGCGCACTTTTTGTCTTGTGATATATTTTCTCTCATCATGGATGTCTCACCTTGTCAAGCAAGCCAAGGGTCTATGTGGTGCAGCTAAAGTAAATAAAGACGATGTCTCTGTGGATTTAGTATCACTGTCAATCACACATTAGAAAATAACCTTCTTCTTCATGACTGTCATGTGGCACTCCAGTGTGGAGTGATGGGTGGTTTCACAACCTAGACACCATTGTCATGCTTACATGATGTAAGAAAAACAATATCACTTGGCATTTGTCTCATGAGCTTTAGGAGTCGGATGAAGCCAGTGGGAGCTGTGACAGTGCATTTGTTTATGTGGCAAGACCAAGTCTTGAGCTAAGTTCAACCTAGTTAGGTCTTGTGGACACGCAACTCGATCATCTCATCACATGAAGTGAACTCATGTGTATTATATCTTGAACCTGCTTATAGATTGTTTTGCATGATCCTACTGCTAAATGGCCTGTGTTTTTAGGTCCATAAGGAAGAAGACAACTACTGTTGCCTTCCCCAAGTAAGAAATATTTTCCTAGTTGATGATTCATATTGACTTGAAGCGATCTCTCGCCTCTCAGGCCCACATTACATCTGAAATCATCTTGCTATTTGTCTCCACCCTAAAGCAGTTTGAACCTTTGGACTATGACTGATTGATGTGACTGAATGATAGCCATGGACCTTTACATATCAGCCTTGCTAGAAAATGACATGCTCTGACCAGTACACCAAACAGTCTGAAATTGCATTGATCGATGAATACTGACTTATAGGTCACCCACACATGAACAAAACCCTGTCAGTTCACCCCTGTAATCATTGTATACCGTGGAGAAAAGGCACCACGAAATCAAAAGACAAGTGAAGACTTGTGCACACTGATGCATGAGAAAGACAAAGCTACCAAATAATAGTGTCCCTCACATGTGCTGCACCTTTCTTCAGAAGCTTTGAGTGTGCTTTGAGTGCTGTCCCATTGATGATGCTGGTTGATTAAATTATAAGAGACCACCTCAGATCCAAGAGAACGGAGACATGGTGGATGCCACGCCCTCTTCTTCAGTTTTCCAGAGAGAAGAGATCTTCCTTTTCTCTTTTTGACTTGTTATTGGAGCGCTTTGCCAGACCACAAAGATGATGGAAGTACTGCCAAATATGATAATTATGTGTTGATCAAAGCTTAGGGTGGCTAATGCATGCAATAATTTGAAGATTGGATCTGTTGACTGTGCTTTACAACTGCTTAAGTGCTCCTTGTGTTGATTAGTGCTTTCCTTCACATGAGCATCATCTTCCATTCACAGTGCAGCATCATCTTGTACTTTTGTTCTTTTAGTTCCATGATTACCACTAAATCACTTCTCTTTACAAGATGATCAACGAAGGAAAGAGAATACCACCAGGACATGCATTGGCTCTTTTACAGCACAGCACTATGGAATGTACTCTTTCCAATCCCACAACTTCGTTGTTGTATCCAAACATGTCACGCCCAATGTGAGATATTACTTATGCTTTGTTCAATGCACCTCCTCCATCTCAATTATCTTCTCCAAGTCTTCAAACTGTCACCAATTCGTCAAACAATTTTTGCACTCAATCATCAGCGAACTCACGAATCCTTTTTCTCATCATCTTCACAAGACCAAGACCATGATGTGGACGTCGGGCCTAACAATACCACAAATCACGGATTCGACGTACGAGATTGCCGCTCCCATGTACGTGCCATCAAATCCTTGGTGGTAATACCGACAACCCTCGCATTGATATCAATATTTCCTCTAATTTCGAGTCAATTTAGTACACGTGGACATGATGGGTTCATATATCTTATTATAACCGGAAAATTGACCGAATCTTTTTGTGATAATAAGAAAAGATTATGGTAATTTGTCGATGAGTATTCATCAAATAATGCAAATGCATCAGATGATATCTTTTCATTTTATGTTGGTTCATAATTTACAGTATTGGTTCTTCCCCATTTTTCTGGACAATAATCTTGTTATGTTATGATTTACGTGTCATCGAAATCGTTAATTAAAGCTCAAGCAACCTTCATCCGTTATACAGAAGAAGTCTTGTACCAGGAAACAAGCAGGGGAGATCGGTACAAGGAAAAGAGTATTAAAAATGGCCGCTTTTAAGGGGAGGAGAAGAAACGCATGCATGTTTAGCACAAGACTGAAGCTTTGAGAAGCAGTGTTCACGCTTCTTCTGCACCAGTTATCAATTGAGCTTGCGTGACACGTATGCCTTCAGTCTCTCTCTCTCTCTCTCTCTCTCTCTCTCTCTCTCTCTCTCTTCCTTTGACCCATGGCAGTAGAAACACAGGCTTACAGTCAATGGTGAGTACTAAGACCACTGTTCTTCCTCACTCCCTAGTCTTCTCATCTTAAAGAAAAGGTTGCCCTCGGTCGAGCAGAAGTCAAAACACAGGAAAAATACCTCCCACAAGTTTCGGTCAAAACACTCACTTCCGAGTTACTGACCATTTCAGGCCGCACAAGTCCTTGTGTCGGGACAACACGCTGCCTGTTCCTTTCACTGCTACAGAAACCCTAACTTCGTTGTAGGAAAAGGATTATAAACAGAAGATTTCTTAATGCCATTCTTCTGCAAGTTACGATTGACTAAAGAAAGATTTATGTTTCGCGTAATCTGTGGAAGGTAGTAAAACATGGCAGCAATAAAGAGGGCAGCAGAGACAGGAGACTAAACACGCAGACTGCGGAAAGAGAGAGAGGTTGGGGTGGCAAATTCATTGCATGTAGCGTATGCTCCGAACAATGTCACAGCAGGCTTATGGGCATGAGGAGGAGATGATAAAGCGGAGGGTGGCGGTGGAGGAATGGGGCCAACCTGAGCTTCAGGCCTTCCACCTGTGCTCCCCTCCCCATTCTGCTGCCAACCCTGAAGTCCATCATCAGGCGAACCAGTTGGTGATAGAATTGGAGGAAAGAGGTGGTGGTGGGCTTGTCGCCACTGCTGATGCTACGAGCTTAGCTGCCTCTCTTGCTGTTCCTGTTAGTAGCTCTTCTGCCTCTGGCCCTGAGATGGAGGCCGCTAATGGTAACGTCAAGGTGGAAGAACAACAACCGGCGACGGTGACTAGCAGGCAGGAAGACGTGAAGCCAGCGCCGGCGGCGGCGGCCCCGACGGTGGGATTCGGCCAGCTGTTTCGCTTCGCCGACGAGCTAGATTGCTTGTTGATGGCTATCGGCACTGCCGGGGCCATCGTTCATGGCTGCTCCCTCCCCATTTTCCTCCGCTTCTTCGCCGATCTTGTCAACTCCTTCGGGTCCAACGCCGGGGATCCCGACACCATGGTTCGTGAAGTCGTCAAGGTTCTCTCTCCTCCACCACGGCATCCATCTCTATTCCTTTCATTTTGATTGTGTTCATAGGCCTGATCTCTGTTGACGATTCTGCAGTATGCTTTCTACTTTCTCGTGGTCGGGGCGGCGATATGGGCGTCTTCTTGGGCTGGTGAGTTTTCACACAATTGTCTTCTGTATCGTAAAGAGGATGGACCGTGGATTGATGAGGTGTGGAACTGTTGACTGCTAACAGAGATATCTTGTTGGATGTGGACGGGGGAGCGGCAATCCACCAAGATGAGGATCAAATACCTCGAGGCCGCGCTGAACCAGGACGTGCGCTATTTTGACACCGAGGTGCGCACCTCTGACGTCGTCTTCGCCATCAACGCCGACGCGGTCACCGTGCAGGACGCCATCAGCGAGAAGGTGCGCCTCTCTTTACGTCGTCTGCAGTCTATCGAAATGTTGATATGCGCAGTGGTGGTCTTCTTGCAGCTGGGGAACTTCATCCACTACATAGCCACCTTCGTGTCCGGCTTCGTGGTGGGCTTTACCGCGGTGTGGCAGCTGGCGCTCGTCACTCTGGCCGTCGTCCCCCTCATCGCCATTATCGGCGGCATCCACACCTTCACGTTGACCAAGCTCTCCTCCAAGAGCCAGGATGCTCTGGTTCGAGCCAGCAACATAGCAGAGCAGGTCTTCTCCTTATGTTCATATCCCTCTCGATGAGTTCTGGTTATCGGTCCCTACGCGATCCTCATTTGCTTCGTCGATCTCAGGCGCTGTCGCAAATCAGGACGGTGCAGTCCTTCGTCGGCGAGTCGAGCGTTCTCCAGGCCTACTCTTCCGCCCTGAGGGCCGCTCAGAAGATTGGCTATCGGAGTGGATTCGCCAAGGGCTTGGGATTGGGAGCAACCTACTTCACCGTCTTCTGCTGCTATGCATTGCTGCTATGGTATGGAGGGCATCTCGTACGCCACCACCACACCAATGGCGGACTCGCCATCTCTACCATGTTCGCCGTCATGATTGGAGGACTGTAAGACAAAGGCGTTCCTACCTTCATTTGCTTCCCTTCAAGCGATCTCTTCTGATGGAACTGTAATGCTTCGCAGAGCTCTGGGGCAGTCAGCTCCGAGCATGGCTGCATTTGCGAAGGCCAGAGTGGCAGCGGCGAAGATATACCAGACGATCGAGCACGAGCCGAGCATTGATCGGGAGAACGACACCGGGATCGAGTTGGGTGCCATCACGGGGCTTGTGGAGTTGAACAACGTGGATTTTGCTTACCCGTCGAGGCCGGACGTCCCTGTGCTCTGCAACTTCTCCCTGACTGTTGCTGCGGGGAAGACTCTTGCATTGGTTGGGAGCAGCGGCTCTGGCAAGAGCACCGTGGTTTCCCTACTTGAGAGGTTCTATGATCCCACTTCAGGTAAAACCTCAATCTACTTTTTAAGTTCAACTTCTATTCTGCAAAATCTGCCACCTACAGCTACTCATAATTCTCATCTCTTAGGTCAAATTTTGCTCGATGGGCATGACATAAAGACTTTGAAGCTGAGATGGCTCAGGCAACAGATTGGGCTTGTGAGCCAGGAGCCTGCCCTCTTTGCAACCACCATTAAAGAGAATCTTCTTCTGGGCAGGGAAGATGCCACTCAAGCAGAGATAGAAGAAGCTGCCAGAGTTGCCAATGCTCATTCTTTCATCGTGAAGCTGAGAGATGGGTATGACTCCCAGGTCTGTTTCCCGTCTACTGGAAAACAACGCTGTCCTTTCGTGTTGGCTTTGCTTTCTTCATTTGCTGTTCCTGATCTCCTCTGCTTGTAATGGCTTCAGCCATTTATGCTCCTGCATTCTGCTTGTTCGGAGTAATCTGGGCAACTCATTCACTGCCACCACAAGACTGGCTGGCCAACTCATTCTCATTCAAAATACAGGTTGGGGAGAGGGGGCTGCAGCTCTCCGGTGGTCAAAGGCAGCGCATCGCCATTGCCAGAGCAATGCTGAAGAACCCTGCAATCCTCCTCCTAGATGAGGCCACGAGCGCTCTAGACTCCGAGTCTGAGAAACTCGTGCAGGAGGCCCTCGACCGATTCATGATCGGCCGCACCACGCTCGTGATTGCCCACCGCCTCTCGACCATCAGCAAGGCTGACTTCGTCGCGGTTCTCCAGCGAGGGAGCGTCAGCGAGATTGGAACGCATGAAGACCTCATGGCGAACGGTGATGATGGTCTTTACGCGAAGCTAATTCGGATGCAGGAGCAGGCCCATGAGGCAGCCCTCGTCAGTGCCAGGAGGAGCAGCGCAAGGTACGTCGAACTCATTGCAGGTGAACTCGATCAACTTGCTCTGCTCACTTCCTTGTTTCGTTCTCTGGTAGGCCTTCAAGTGCGAGAAACTCGGTGAGTTCCCCCATCATTACCCGGAACTCATCATACGGCCGGTCGCCGTACTCCCGCCGTCTCTCCGACTTCAGCACGTCCGAGTTCAGCATCTCGATTGATCCGAGCCACCGGACGAAGAAGCTTGCATTCCGAGACCAGGCCAGCTCGTTCTTGCGCCTCGCCAAGATGAACTCACCGGAATGGACCTATGCGCTCTTAGGCTCCATCGGCTCCATGGTGTGCGGCTCCATGAGTGCCTTCTTTGCGTACGTCCTCAGTGCTGTTCTTAGTGCCTACTATGCTCAGGACTATAACTACATGCGGCGGGAGATCAGCAAGTACTGCTACCTCATGCTCGGTGTGTCCTCTGCTGCCCTCCTCTTCAACACCATGCAACATCTCTTCTGGGATGTGGTCGGGGAAAATTTGACCAAACGGGTTCGGGAGAAGATGCTCACCTCTGTTCTTCGGAATGAGATCGCGTGGTTTGACAGGGAGGAGAACGGCAGCGCCAGGATCGCCGGGAGACTGACAGCGGATGCTCACAACGTGAGGTCTGCGATTGGTGACCGTATCTCCGTCATCGTGCAGAACACTTCGCTCATGCTCGTTGCCTTCACCGCTGGCTTCGTCCTCGAGTGGCGGCTAGCTCTCGTTCTTATTGCCGTCTTCCCTGTCGTGGTTGCTGCCACAGTTCTGCAGGTAGTATAAGATCTCTGTTCTCTGAATCTAAGGCTAGAGTTGATATGAACGTCCAAGACTAAATCAAGGAAAACCGTGATGCAGAAAATGTTCATGAAGGGCTTTTCGGGAGACTTGGAAGTGGCTCACGCCAAGGCCACGCAGATTGCCGGCGAGGCAGTGGCCAACGTGCGCACGGTAGCGGCCTTCAATTCGGAGGCAAAGATCACCCAGCTATTTGCAGCGAACCTGCAAAGCCCGCTCCAGCGCTGCTTCTGGAAGGGCCAGGTAGCAGGCGGCAGCTTCGGTGTCGCCCAGTTCCTTCTCTATGCTTCATATGCTCTCGGCCTCTGGTATGCTTCATGGCTGGTGAAACATGGCATCTCCGACTTCTCCAAGACCATCCGCGTCTTTATGGTGCTCATGGTGTCAGCTAATGGTGCTGCGGAGGCCCTGACACTGGCACCTGATTTCATCAAGGGTGGGCGGGCCATGCGATCGGTGTTTGAAGTAATTGACCGTAAGACCGAAGTAGAGCCGGATGATCCCGACGCCGCTCTCGTCTCCGACCGCCTCCGTGGGGAGATCGAGCTCAAGCACGTCGACTTCGCTTACCCGTCTTGCCCGGACATGCCTGTGTTCCGCGACCTCACCCTGCGCGCTCGAGCAGGGAAGATGCTCGCTCTTGTTGGCCCGAGCGGCTGCGGTAAAAGCTCCGTCATTTCATTGATTATGCGGTTCTACGAGCCCACGTCGGGGCGTGTGCTCATCGACGGGAAGGACATCAGGAAGTACAACCTGAAGGCGCTGCGGCAGGCGATCGTAGTGGTGCCGCAGGAGCCATGTCTGTTCGCTGCGACGATCTTGGAGAACATTGCATACGGAAGAGAAGCAGCGACGGAGGCGGAGGTGGTGGAGGCGGCGACGATGGCGAACGCGGACAAGTTCATATCAGGGCTGCCGGATGGCTACCGGACATGGGTGGGAGAGCGTGGGGTGCAGCTCTCAGGGGGGCAGCGGCAGAGGGTAGCGATCGCGCGGGCGCTGGTGAAGAATGCGCCGATGATGCTGCTTGACGAGGCGACGAGCGCGCTGGACGCGGAGTCGGAGAGGAGCGTGCAGGAGGCGCTCGAGCGGTCCGGCGTGGGACGGACGACCGTGGTGGTGGCGCACCGGCTTGCGACGATTAGGAACGCCCACGTGATCGCGGTTATCGAGGAAGGGAGGGTGGTGGAGCAGGGATCGCACTCACACCTGCTCAAACACCACCCGGATGGGTGCTACGCGCGGATGCTGCAGCTGCAGCGTTTCACAAATGGCAC
The DNA here is from genome assembly GCA_029747655.1 of Ensete ventricosum. NCBI lineage: Eukaryota > Viridiplantae > Streptophyta > Magnoliopsida > Zingiberales > Musaceae > Ensete > Ensete ventricosum. The sequence goes on from JAQQAF010000005.1 coordinate 33,188,677, forward strand.
GACTGCTGGTGCGCCACCGCCGCCGTCCACCGACTCCAGGGAAACAGCATGATCGAGGGGGAGAGCGAGAAAGAGAACAAGAAGACGCAGATGGCATTGTAACTCCATTTCACTTGCACTTTATGCTTAGTTATTTTTTGCTGTGGGCTAAACAAAATTTGCCATGTAATTAAGTTATCTTAACAGTAAATTCTCCCGTAATCTTGAGCTGAACTATGCCATAAAACAGCAATTATGCTTAAAAACACCATTTTTTAACATTTACCATCCATCATCTAGTGATCATGAGTCCATTAGCAAACACCACGAAGATCTAATCTGATAGAGGATATATTGTCTGATAATCATATGACAAACACGACACAAATGAGAGAGGATAAGATGAAGCTTCCTTCTTTTCATTTATGACGAGAAAGACAATCTTAAAATTCATTCTCATCATTTATGAGGAGGAAGGCAATCATAAGCTTCCTCCTTCGTGCTCTTTACGACTAGATATAAAAACTCTCATTTAACACAAAGAGAAGGGGGGACTTTCTTTAACTACTCATCTCCGATTCATTTACCAGAGATTACTAACTTAAGTACTCTCATTTAACACAAAGAGAAGGGGGGACTTTCTTTAACTACTCATCTCCGATTCATTTACCAGAGATTACTAACTTAAGTGTCGGAGGGAATAGGTTGAAAAACCTCTCCCGACTTCGATCTTCATATAGATGGTGCCTAAGGAACTCGGTGTTTTCATTTCAAAGACACCCCAGATAACCCTATGTAAACATGTTTGGACCATATTGGGCTAACCAAGATTTTAACGATTTTTTCTACAATTTTGCATTAGAAGAAGTGTCAAATGTCGTAGGAACATCCGCCAACCAACCTTCTCGATAAATACTCAAGTGAGGAGGTCTTGCCCCCGACCCATAGTACTTTCAGTCGGGGGGCAGTAGCCACCCTTTCCATACATGGATGCATCAACGTCAGCACAAAACACCAATGCGATACTAGCATCCACTCAACAACCTAGGGGCAACCTTGAGTCACCTGCTCATCCCTGCTAAGGCGTTCCTAAACCTCACCCAGTAGGTGCATACACTAATGGGTATGGTGTAAGTTTTTTACTTCGTTCTTGCCCGAACTAATCCAATAAGTGATGCCACCACTTCAGTCACAGTCAGCAAATCAACTGACACCGGCACTAGCACTCGTCAAGGTTCCCCCACCCAATACGATATCAATATTTCAAAAGCGCTCAAGACTCATTGAGTCATTGGTCGAGCAAGTACCTTGTTCCCCAACTACGAAATTCAATGGACTGTCACACTACTATTATGTTCCACTTAAATCTCAAATCTAGTAAAAAAATTTAATAAAGGATTTCCTAAAGATCCAACTATGGCAAATGGACCAGCGCTTGAAAGAAATGCGATAAGAATTATAATGATTTAGAGAGGAAGGGTCGACCAACCTCACCTCTGGCCAGTCACTGTTCACCAATGACATCCATGAGGAGCCAATCTTGGCCAACTTTTATTTCCCATCATCACATGCCTTTGACGGTGATACTAATGGAGCACATATTTGCTTTTCATGCCCAAATATTATTATATAGTACTTCAGATGCCCTAATGTGTTGTGTCTTCCCAACTATGTTAAGAGACCCATTATAAGAATAGTACACCCATTTGAAATCTCTCTATATCGGTTCCTTCATTCAGCTTGCTAGGGAATTCAAGCTTTACTTCCTTGAAAATATACGCCCAAAGTCATCGACGATAATGCTTCTCGCACTTAGTCAAGGGGAGGAGGAGACGCTCTAGGACTTTGTCGTTAGATTCTCCAACCAGATTTGAAGCATGCAAGATGTACATCTGTCATTTCATACATACCTTCATGATGGGGCTTAAGCCCTTTTGTCTTTTTTAGTTATTGGTAGAGAGGTCATCGATGATAGTACTTGAAGTACTATAGCGGTCCAATCAATACATCATGACCGAGGCAATGGTCTGGGGTAAATGCAAAAAGACATGCAAAAGGTTGGGACGAGATCAGCTAGAATCCCTATCGACCTCGAGGCCATCGTAAAAAAGAAGAAATGATGACCAGAACTAAAGTCTTTTTATGTAGAAAAGATAGAAGACTCTTAAAAAACTCTCAACTGATGAAGATTTCATTGGGAAAAAGAGATAGATCCAAGTACTATCGCTTCCACCAAGATTACAGATATGACACGAAAGATTATCGTGACCTGAAAGAATAGATTGAAGACTATATTTGTCGAGGACACCATAGATAGTTCGTCCGAAGGCATTGGGAACCTTCACCTCGACCTTAGGGGCTAGTGGAAAAGTAGATTGACATCATCATTGGTGGACCCACCTCAGGAGGAGATAGCTCCTCAAGTCATAAAGCTTACACCTTAGCTACCATTGAAAAGTGCTCATGAACAAGAGATGACCCAAAAATATCTTCAATGAGATAGAGACGCAATACTTGATCGATAAATTCGTATAAAAAATACATTTAATTAAATGTGTAAGTAAGTGTAGTGAGTGAAGTAATTTATAGTGGTTTGATCTTTTCGACCTACGTTCACTCCTGATTCCTCTTCCATCAAGGTCATAAGCTTTTACTATCGATCTTCTTTCTAATAGGAGAAGATCAACTATCCTTGTTATAGCTTTTCTTCTTTTGACAGGCTTACATAGAACCTTCATACTCTCTCTTTTATACGATATCCCACCTTCTACTGATAGGAGAAAATATTTTCCTAACTGAACAAAGAAATCTCGTTGATCAATTGAGAAAAATCCTTCTCCTTAACCTGTATAAATAGATAATGAATCAATAAACCTTCGTCAGGTTGTTATTGTTAAATTCTATTTTAACATGATATCAAAGCATATCTCTCTTTATGATATTATCCCTTCTACCCTCGCTGTCCAATGACAATCTCTCACCAATTCACGATGACACGCTGAAACCGATGAAGAGAGCCCGACCTCTACATTTCACCAAGCCACTGCTACCTATCATGCCTGCTCCCTTCTCCTTCCACCTCCCTGTCGACGCTTGTGCCCTCCTCTGCATTGCCGAACTCGTAGCTCTGACAGAACTTAGCTGCCACCCATTCTGTCATGCCTGCTCCCTCCCGCGCCTGCTTTCTGTGGTGCCTGCTTTCTCCTCCCTCCACCTCCAGCCAGCAGACCTTACGGCTCCAACAGAACTCAGCCGGCGCCCTCCCACTCGTCGCCCCCTCTTCTCCCATCTGGACCCGTAGCTCCAGGAGCAGGTAACAGCAGTTGTGCAGCATTAGCTTCCAATTCATGTGAAAGGAGTGAATCAGAGAGCTTAGATTTGCCAACACCTCTCCCAAGATCTCTTTGACAGCACTATGGGATCACAGCTCTCTTGACAGTTGTAATCCACTTCCTACTCGTCCAGCTGTTCACTCTTGTCAGATTACGTCGTCCAAGCACAGGAGGAGCTGAGGAAGAAGAAGCAGTGAGCCGAGCCTACCGTCCGAGTGATGGATGTTAAAATACTCATCCAACATTCAGATTGAGATGACAGAGATGTTGGAAATAATTCAAGTAGTTAGGATGATGATGAGATCAGTTTAGATAAGGATAAGATTTAGTTAGATATGATAGATTTTTTATTATTTTAAAATATCTGTATTATGTCTTTTAATCATTATAAATAGGTACTCTTGGTTCATTCCAGAGTACTGCAGACTATTGATTGAAAGTACTCCTGGTGTCTTCTACTATTCTCTTCTGAGCCTGGTTCAGAAAAAATCAAAAGGAGTACACCGGTCAAAAGGAAGGGAAGACTAGTAGATCCAGAAAAAAGAAAAAAGAGAAGATGGCAGGATTTACAGTAAGTGTTCATAATCCAAGATCCTAGTATTACAAAAGATCAAAAAAATCAGATGAAAGAAAATATACAGAAAGATGCAAAAGCTCTCTATATGCTACAACAAGCATTAGACGATTCTCTATTTCCTCGAATCATGATGGCATCAACATCAACATAAGTCTAAAATATATTAAAATGTGTGTTTGGAGGCACAGAGAAGGTAAAAATTTCAAAGCTTCAAATTCTTCGTCGTGAATTTGAAATACTTATGATGAAAGATTCATAATCTGTTGCTGATTTCTTCTCAAAAATTTCTTCCATTGTGAATCAAATGAGATCTTATGGTGAAAATCTAAAAGATCAAACTGTAGTAGAAAAGGTTTTACGAAGTTTGTCTCCGAAATTTGATATGATTTCTACTGCTATAGAAGAAGCTAAAGATACAAGCATATTATCTATTGATGAATTAATGGGTTCTCTTTTAGTTTATGAACAAAAAGTGAACAGATCTTCAGATGAAACTTTGGAACATGTTCTTCAAATGAAGACAGATCAGAAGAAGGATCCAAAAAAGAATTCAGAAATCAGATCTCAAGGGAGAGATCAAAAGGACAGAGGACGAGGCCGACCAAATGAAGGTAACAAAGAAACTCGAAAATGTTTTTGTTGCAAAAAAATAGGGCATATTGAAAAGGATTGTTGGTACAAAAATAAAAATCCAAATGTTCCTCTATGTTCTTATTGTGGAAAAGATGGATATTTTGAAAAAGATTGTTGGAACAAAAATCAAACAAACTATCATGAGGAAAAAAATGATGACAAAAGAGATGAAGAAAATAATTATTTTATAGCATCTGATGAAAAATATTCTAGATTTGTTTGGTTTTTGGATAGTGGATGTAGTGATCATATGACAGGGGATAAAAGTTTGTTTCAGAAGCTTGATGATTCGGTCAGATCTACTGTGCAGATGGGAAATGGTAAAAAGGCTCAAGTAAAAGGAAAAGGAACAGTTGCTATGAACACAAAGTCTGGTATAAAAATTATTGATAATGTGTTATTTATTCCTGATTTAAAACAAAATCTCATTAGTATAGGACAACTAATGAGAAAAGGATATTATGTTATTTTTGATGAAGAAAAATGTTTGATTTATGATAAGAAAATTGGTAAATTGATAGCAACTGCAAGGATGACAAAAAACAAAATGTTTGTCTTATTATTTTCGGACTTCGCTACTCCTACCGAAGAATCAACATTATGGAAAAATAGTTATGATCATTTAAAATTTTGTGGATCTATGCAAATTGTCTCAGATGATGCAGGTTGTAATGTTGATGACACACATATACAGAAAAGGGGTGAAGCTCTAAATTCAGGGGACAACAATGAAAGTACAGATATAGAGTTGGTAGAAGTTTCTGATGATGTGAAGAAAGCCAAGAGAAAGAAAAGAAAAATAAAGCTTCCGCATACAAAGAGATTCAATCCTACAAATGCAAAGTCTTCATCATATCATCAAAGATGGCTACCAAAGAGAAAAATGTCAAGAGAAACGATAAAATATTTCACATAAGAAGTTTTCAAAAATGTGTGGATCGAGAAAGAACATAAGACAACCGCTGCAGCAACGAAGATCAGCTTACCGATATTTTCACAAAAATTTTTGGAGAGAAAAAAAGATTACGTGAAAATAATTTTAAATTATAACTACTTGAATTAAGGGGGTGTGTTGGAAATAATCCAAGTAGTTAGGATGATGATGAGATCAGTTTAGATAAGGATAAGATTTAGTTAGATATGATAGATTTTTTATTATTTTAAAATATCTGTATTATGTCTTTTAATCTTTATAAATAGGTACTCTTGGTTCATTCCAGAGTACTGCAGACTATTGATTGAAAGTACTCCTGGTGTCTTCTACTATTCTCTTCTGAGCCTGGTTCAGAAAAAATCAAAAGGAGTACACCGGTCAAAAGGAAGGGAAGACTAGTAGATCCAGAAAAAAGAAAAAAGAGAAGATGACAGGATTTACAGTAAGTGTTCCTAATCCAAGATCCTAGTATTACAAAAGATCAAAAAAATCAGATGAAAGAAAATATACAGAAAGATGCAAAAGCTCTCTATATGCTACAACAAGCATTAGACGATTCTCTATTTCCTCGAATCATGAGGGCATCAACATCAACAGAAGTCTAAAATATATTAAAATGTGTGTTTGGAGGCACAGAGAAGGTAAAAATTTCAAAGCTTCAAATTCTTCGTCGTGAATTTGAAATACTTATGATGAAAGATTCATAATCTGTTGCTGATTTCTTCTCAAAAATTTCTTCCATTGTGAATCAAATGAGATCTTATGGTGAAAATCTAAAAGATCAAACTGTAGTAGAAAAAGTTTTACGAAGTTTGTCTCCGAAATTTGATATGATTTCTACTGCTATAGAAGAAGCTAAAGATACAAGCATATTATCTATTGATGAATTAATGGGTTCTCTTTTAGTTTATGAACAAAAAGTGAACAGATCTTCAGATGAAACTTTGGAACATGTTCTTCAAATGAAGACAGATCAGAAGAAGGATCCAAAAAAGAATTCAGAAATCAGATCTCAAGGGAGAGATCAAAAGGACAGAGGACGAGGCCGACCAAATGAAGGTAACAAAGAAACTCGAAAATGTTTTTGTTGCAAAAAAATAGGGCATATTGAAAAGGATTGTTGGTACAAAAATAAAAATCCAAATGTTCCTCTATGTTCTTATTGTGGAAAAGATGGACATTTTGAAAAAGATTGTTGGAACAAAAATCAAACAAACTATCATGAGGAAAAAAATGATGACAAAAGAGATGAAGAAAATAATTGTTTTATAGCATCTGATGAAAAATATTCTAGATTTGTTTGGTTTTTGGATAGTGGATGTAGTGATCATATGACAGGGGATAAAAGTTTGTTTCAGAAGCTTGATGATTCGGTCAGATCTACTGTGCAGATGGGAAATGGTAAAAAGGCTCAAGTAAAAGGAAAAGGAACAGTTGCTATGAACACAAAGTCTGGTATAAAAATTATTGATAATGTGTTATTTATTCCTGATTTAAAACAAAATCTCATTAGTATAGGACAACTAATGAGAAAAGGATATTATGTTATTTTTGATGAAGAAAAATGTTTGATTTATGATAAGAAAATTGGTAAATTGATAGCAACTGCAAGGATGACAAAAAACAAAATGTTTGTCTTATTATTTTCGGACTTCGCTACTCCTACCGAAGAATCAACATTATGGAAAAATAGTTATGATCATTTAAAATTTTGTGGATCTATGCAAATTGTCTCAGATGATGCAGGTTGTAATGTTGATGACACACATATACAGAAAAGGGGTGAAGCTCTAAATTCAGGGGACAACAATGAAAGTACAGATATAGAGTTGGTAGAAGTTTCTGATGATGTGAAGAAAGCCAAGAGAAAGAAAAGAAAAATAAAGCTTCCGCATACAAAGAGATTCAATCCTACAAATGCAAAGTCTTCATCATATCATCAAAGATGGCTACCAAAGAGAAAAATGTCAAGAGAAACGATAAAATATTTCACATAAGAAGTTTTTAAAAATGTGTGGATCGAGAAAGAACATAAGACAACCGCTGCAACAACGAAGATCAGCTTACCGATATTTTCACAAAAATTTTTGGAGAGAAAAAAAGATTACGTGAAAATAATTTTAAATTATAACTACTTGAATTAAGGGGGTGTCTTGGAAATAATCCAAGTAGTTAGGATGATGATGAGATCAGTTTAGATAAGGATAAGATTTAGTTAGATATGATAGATTTTTTATTATTTTAAAATATCTGTATTATGTCTTTTAATCATTATAAATAGGTACTCTTGGTTCATTCCAGAGTACTGCAGACTATTGATTGAAAGTACTCCTGGTGTCTTCTACTATTCTCTTCTGAGCCTGGTTCAGAAAAAATCAAAAGGAGTACACCGGTCAAAAGGAAGGGAAGACTAGTAGATCCAGAAAAAAGAAAAAAGAGAAGATGGCAGGATTTACAGTAAGTGTTCCTAATCCAAGATCCTAGTATTACAAAAGATCAAAAAAATCAGATGAAAGAAAATATACAGAAAGATGCAAAAGCTCTCTATATGCTACAACAAGCATTAGACGATTCTCTATTTCCTCGAATCATGATGGCATCAACATCAACATAAGTCTAAAATATATTAAAATGTGTGTTTGGAGGCACAGAGAAGGTAAAAATTTCAAAGCTTCAAATTCTTCGTCGTGAATTTGAAATACTTATGATGAAAGATTCATAATCTGTTGCTGATTTCTTCTCAAAAATTTCTTCCATTGTGAATCAAATGAGATCTTATGGTGAAAATCTAAAAGATCAAACTGTAGTAGAAAAAGTTTTACGAAGTTTGTCTCCGAAATTTGATATGATTTCTACTGCTATAGAAGAAGCTAAAGATACAAGCATATTATCTATTGATGAATTAATGGGTTCTCTTTTAGTTTATGAACAAAAAGTAAACAGATCTTCAGATGAAACTTTGGAACATGTTCTTCAAATGAAGACAGATCAGAAGAAGGATCCAAAAAAGAATTCAGAAATCAGATCTCAAGGGAGAGATCAAAAGGACAGAGGACGAGGCCGACCAAATGAAGGTAACAAAGAAACTCGAAAATGTTTTTGTTGCAAAAAAATAGGGCATATTGAAAAGGATTGTTGGTACAAAAATAAAAATCCAAATGTTCCTCTATGTTCTTATTGTGGAAAAGATGGACATTTTGAAAAAGATTGTTGGAACAAAAATCAAACAAACTATCATGAGGAAAAAAATGATGACAAAAGAGATGAAGAAAATAATTGTTTTATAGCATCTGATGAAAAATATTCTAGATTTGTTTGGTTTTTGGATAGTGGATGTAGTGATCATATGACATGGGATAAAAGTTTGTTTCAGAAGCTTGATGATTCGGTCAGATCTACTCTGCAGATGGGAAATGGTAAAAAGGCTCAAGTAAAAGGAAAAGGAACAGTTGCTATGAACACAAAGTCTGGTATAAAAATTATTGATGATGTGTTATTTATTCCTGATTTAAAACAAAATCTCATTAGTATAGGACAACTAATGAGAAAAGGATATTATGTTATTTTTGATGAAGAAAAATGTTTGATTTATGATAAGAAAATTGGTAAATTGATAGCAACTACAAGGATTACAAAAAACAAAATGTTTGTCTTATTATTTTCGGACTTCGCTACTCCTACCGAAGAATCAACATTATGGAAAAATAGTTATGATCATTTAAAATTTTGTGGATCTATGCAAATTGTCTCAGATGATGCAGGTTGTAATGTTGATGACACACATATACAGAAAAGGGGTGAAGCTCTAAATTCAGGGGACAACAATGAAAGTACAGATATAGAGTTGGTAGAAGTTTCTGATGATGTGAAGAAAGCCAAGAGAAAGAAAAGAAAAATAAAGCTTCCGCATACAAAGAGATTCAATCCTACAAATGCAAAGTCTTCATCATATCATCAAAGATGGCTACCAAAGAGAAAAATGTCAAGAGAAACGATAAAATATTTCACATAAGAAGTTTTCAAAAATGTGTGGATCGAGAAAGAACATAAGACAACCGCTGCAGCAACGAAGATCAGCTTACCGATATTTTCACAAAAATTTTTGGAGAGAAAAAAAGATTACGTGAAAATAATTTTAAATTATAACTACTTGAATTAAGGGGGTGTGTTGGAAATAATCCAAGTAGTTAGGATGATAATGAGATCAGTTTAGATAAGGATAAGATTTAGTTAGATATGATAGATTTTTTATTATTTTAAAATATTTGTATTATGTCTTTTAATCATTATAAATAGGTACTCTTGGTTCATTCCAGAGTACTGCAGACTATTGATTGAAAGTACTCCTGGTGTCTTCTACTATTCTCTTCTAAGCCTGGTTCAGAAAAAATCAAAAGGAGTACACCGGTCAAAAGGAAGGGAAGACTAGTAGATCCAGAAAAAAGAAAAAAGAGAAGATGGCAGGATTTACAGTAAGTGTTCCTAATCCAAGATCCTAGTATTACAAAAGATCAAAAAAATCAGATGAAAGAAAATATACAGAAAGATGCAAAAGCTCTCTATATGCTACAACAAGCATTAGACGATTCTCTATTTCCCCGAATCATGATGGCATCAACATCAACAGAAGCCTAAAATATATTAAAATGTGTGTTTGGAGGCACAGAGAAGGTAAAAATTTCAAAGCTTCAAATTCTTCGTCGTGAATTTGAAATACTTATGATGAAAGATTCAGAATCTGTTGCTGATTTCTTCTCAAAAATTTCTTCCATTGTGAATCAAATGAGATCTTATGGTGAAAATCTAAAAGATCAAACTGTAGTAGAAAAAGTTTTACGAAGTTTGTCTCCGAAATTTGATATGATTTCTACTGCTATAGAAGAAGCTAAAGATACAAGCATATTATCTATTGATGAATTAATGGGTTCTCTTTTAGTTTATGAACAAAAAGTGAACAGATCTTCAGATGAAACTTTGGAACATGTTCTTCAAATGAAGACAGATCAGAAGAAGGATCAAAAAGAGAATTCAGAAATCAGATCTCAAGGGAGAGATCAAAAGGACAGAGGACGAGGCCGACCAAATGAAGGTAACAAAGAAACTCGAAATGTTTTTGTTGCAAAAAAATAGGGCATATTGAAAAGGATTGTTGGTACAAAAATAAAAATCCAAATGTTCCTCTATGTTCTTATTGTGGAAAAGATGGACATTTTGAAAAAGATTGTTGGAACAAAAATCAAACAAACTATCATGAGGAAAAAAATGATGACAAAAGAGATGAAGAAAATAATTGTTTTATAGCATCTGATGAAAAATATTCTAGATTTGTTTGGTTTTTGGATAGTGGATGTAGTGATCATATGACAGGGGATAAAAGTTTGTTTCAGAAGCTTGATGATTCGGTCAGATCTACTGTGCAGATGGGAAATGGTAAAAAGGCTCAAGTAAAAGGAAAAGGAACAGTTGCTATGAACACAAAGTCTGGTATAAAAATTATTGATGATGTGTTATTTATTCCTGATTTAAAACAAAATCTCATTAGTATAGGACAACTAATGAGAAAAGGATATTATGTTATTTTTGATGAAGAAAAATGTTTGATTTATGATAAGAAAATTGGTAAATTGATAGCAACTGCAAGGATGACAAAAAACAAAATGTTTGTCTTATTATTTTCGGACTTCGCTACTCCTACCGAAGAATCAACATTATGGAAAAATAGTTATGATCATTTAAAATTTTGTGGATCTATGCAAATTGTCTCAGATGATGCAGGTTGTAATGTTGATGACACACATATACAGAAAAGGGGTGAAGCTCTAAATTCAGGGGACAATAATGAAAGTACAGATATAGAGTTGGTAGAAGTTTCTGATGATGTGAAGAAAGCCAAGAGAAAGAAAAGAAAAATAAAGCTTCCGCATACAAAGGGATTCAATCCTATAAATGCAAAGTCTTCATCATATCATCAAAGATGGCTACCAAAGAGAAAAATGTCAAGAGAAACGATAAAATATTTCGCATAAGAAGTTTTCAAAAATGTGTGGATCGAGAAAGAACATAAGACAACCGCTGCAGCAACGAAGATCAGCTTACCGATATTTTCACAAAAAATTTTGGAGAGAAAAAAAGATTACGTGAAAATAATTTTAAATTATAACTACTTGAATTAAGGGGGTGTGTTGGAAATAATCCAAGTAGTTAGGATGATGATGAGATCAGTTTAGATAAGGATAAGATTTAGTTAGATATGATAGATTTTTTATTATTTTAAAATATCTGTATTATGTCTTTTAATCATTATAAATAGGTACTCTTGGTTCATTCCAGAGTACTGCAGACTATTGATTGAAAGTACTCCTGGTGTCTTCTACTATTCTCTTCTCCTTCTCCCTGAAGTTCTGCAGAAAAACCAACAAGAGAGACAGTAACCTTGGTTGCAGGTTTCTCTTTAAGTGACCGCCGTCCTCCACCCTCGCGGCGTGAGGCCAAACTGCAATCCTATCCGCCGGAAGCTGTAGGCCACGTCACCTGCCCTTGGACTTCTCCGCCTCATCCTAGAAGTTGCATCGTCATCTGATCCAGCCTCAGATCTTACTATTAAAATAGAAGTGAAGATAAAAAGCAAAGCTGATATCTTGGTTTTACACATATTTATATATGTTTTGAAATAAAGATTTTTCTTAACTGATCAACAAGATTTTCTCGTTCAATTAGGAAAATCCGATCTGTTAACATGCCCTCATATTATCAAGCTCCTGTTAAGAACGTCAATCTTAGATCGATGCAAGGAAAAGAGTTTACGAGCTAGAGGCTTCGTGAGAGAGTCGACAAGTTGATCAACCGTATGTACATGAGAAACACGGAGCTGCTGACGAACAACTTGATCTCGCACGCAATGGAAATCGATAACAACATGCTTTATATAGGAGTAGAATACTGGATTGACATAGCGGTAAGTAGCACCATGTTAAAATAGAAGTGAAGATAAAAGGCAACTTGATATCTTGGTTCCAAACATATTTATACATATTCAGGAAGGAGAATTTCCTTCAACTGATCAACGAGATCTTCTTGTTCAATTAGGAAAATCTAATATATTAACACTTACCACCTACTGTTGCTCCCTCGATTGCTGATCTGAATCCAATGATCACTCTTTTTCTTCGCTGCCCGCAGCCAACGCCTCCCCTCCAATTGCGACCCTCGGCTCTTAAAGAGAGTCGCTCCCTCCCGGCGCCCGCTGTATCGATGATTTCCTTCGGTTAACCTCGGTGGTTCCTCGATGACCTTAATCGGTGGTACGCTTTACTGCTCTATTGATCCGTCAGTGCTTCCCCACTAGGTTTGCCTACAACTGGAGATTCCCAAGCTATTGCTGCTGTTGCTGCTGTTGTTGGAAAGCCTTTGTTTTTGGATTCGACTTGAACCAAGAGTCCTCTTTCATATATTAAAATGTGATGTGAGTAAAGATTGAATGTTTCGTTAACATAAGATGTAATACAGGTTAGAGGATGAAATTTTCTTTATCAAGGTTAGATAGAATCATCATCTAAATCTTCAGGTGGTTGAAGATCATATCTTTTGGTTAGAGATCATATCTTCTATCATGCCCCTGTAAGATTGAGCTCCTATCAAGGATGTTGATCTTGGATTGATGTAAAAAAATACTTAGCGGAGCGAGTGGCTTTGTGAGAGAGTCCGCTAGTTGATAGGTGGTATGTATGTGAGAAACTCATAGTTAAAGTCTGACAACTTGATCTCTAACAAAATGAAAGTCTACGATAATGTGTTTTACGTGCTAGTGAAACACCGATTGACGCATAGGTAGGTGGCTCTGACATTATCACAATATATTGTTGGAGTTATGGCGGAGTTGATATCTAATTCTTTCACTAGGTTCATGATCCAATTGAGTTCTATAATAGCAGTGGCAATGGCTTTGTATTCAACTTCAGTTGTAGACTTTGCGATTGTCTTCTGTTTCTTTGAACTCTAACTGATTGGATTTACTCTAAGAAAGATAATATATCTCGATGTAGAGATTCTATCATCAATGTTTCTTGTCCAGTCAGCATCGACGAATGCATGGAGATGAAGTGGTGAGTGTTTTTAGAGAAAAAGTCCATGACCCTTTGAGATATCATAGCAGATGGCCGATGCATAAATTGAGATAATTTATTGACTACAAACTGGATGTCTGGACGAGTAAGAGATAAGTTCTATAAGGAGCCAACTACTTGTCGATATTGTGTAGGATCCATAGTAGCAGTACCATCATATAACTTAAGAGATTTAGTAGTAGAGAGTGGAATGACAACCTCTTTGGCGTTCTACATATTTGCCTTTGATAATAGATCTTGAATATACTTTTTTTCTTTGAGATATAAAAAGTCCTGAAGATGTATAAGTAGCTTGCATTGCTAGAAAGTAACTCAGGGTTAAAGATCTTTAATAAAAAATCGATCTGTCGATTTCTTAAGGAATTCCTTGATCTCCATAGGATTATTGCCTATGATAAGAATGTCATCATCCACATACACTAGTAGATATATTATACCTTCAGTTTGTTTTCTTAGGAATATTAAAGTATTTGACTTAGAGTTGATAAATCCAATTAATATAAAAAACGAGCCAAATTCGGTATACCAGGAGGCTCTTAGAGCTTGACGAAGTCCATAACTAGCTTTTTGTAATTTATAAACATGTTTTGGCTACTGAGAATAAAGCTTAGTAGCCAAAACATAAAGACATCTTCACTTAATGTCCCCTGTAAAAAAGCAGTATTATCAACCACTTGTCGTAATTCCTAGTCTCTAGTGCGGCCAAACTCAAGATAAGTCAGATCGTTGTCGGCTTAACAACGAGACTAAATGTTACTATGAAGTCAACACCAAGTTGTTGATGAAACCCTTTAGCCACTAGACGTGCTTTGTATATATCAATAGATCCATCTAGGTTCTGCATAATTCAAAAAACTCATTTACACCTGATAATAATTTATGTATGATGAAAGGGTATAATGGTCCATGTAGAATTATGGAATAAGACATCATATTCTTCGTACACGGCTTTACGCCAATGTAGAGATTTTTGTACTCGAGTGATGGTGGTCGGTTCAATTGGGTATGAAGAAAGATTTATTGTATCATGAAGGTCAGATAGTTGACATGGTTTGAAAATATTACTTTTGGAACATATGGTCATGGGATGGTCAAGTACGACGGGATTGTTAGGTTGTATTGGTGGAGAGACACTAATAATGGAGGTACTTCAGAGTCACTAGGTCCAGAGAAGGTAATGGTAATGATTGTGTTTATAAGGATAGTGTTTCATCAATACGATGAATTTGTGGTGGAGTGGAGAGAATGAGGATTTGTTGAACTAGAGGAACAATAAAGTATGTATCTTGATGGAAAAAATTGGGTGTGGTGAGAGGGTCGTTTGATGGGGTGGAAGGAATGCTCTAGTGTTGTACGTTTGTTGGAGTGGCTCTCATGGCTAAAGAACCATATTTTTGGAAGGGAAAGGTAGACTCTACAAAAATGATATGATGTGATATAAGGACTTTTTGAGTTTAGGAATCGTAGCATTGAAAAATATTATGTTCAAGAGAGTATCTTTATGAAGATGCAATGCTTAGATCTCGATATTAACTTATGAGAGGCATAAGTTCATACCCATGGATAACATAGACATCTAAGTACTTTGAGTTTTTGAAGATTGGGAAGCTGATGAAATAGTTTTGCAAATGGAGACTGAAATTGGAGGATTGGACTAAGCAAATGGTTAATAAGGTAGACGACAGTTTGAAAGACTACTGACCAAAAGGTTGGTGTCATAGAGGCTTGATGTAAGAGGATAAGACTAGTTTCAACTATATGCCAATGTGGTGGTGATTTAAGATGTTGTATGCCACAAACTTAGAGACAGGATGTTAAGGCTTGATATTCACTTCCACCATTAGATTAAACTGTTGTAATTGTAGGTTAAAAGAAGTTCTCGACCTAACTTCCTAAAATGAGTAAAGACTATGGTAACTTCTAATTTACATTTGAGATGATATAACAATGTATATTTAGTAAAATAGTCTACGAAAATGATATAAAATCTAAAGTTGCCAAAAGAAGGTTGGGGCAGGGCCCCAAACATTTGTGTAAACTATTTCAAATGGCACAGAACAAGATACAAAGGATGTTTGAAAGGGTAATCTATAACTTCTATTACTAAGACAAGCATTACAATGAGTTATAGTGCTACTGGTTTTTATAGTTGGAAAAGAATAACGGAAAAATATTTTTTGTTGGATAAGGGATGAGAGATGACCAAAACGACGATGCTACAAATCAATTGAAGCTGTAACTGAAGAGTGAACAGTGGGCTGAGCGATTTGGGAAGCTGACGGCTACTCATAAATGTTGTCTTTATTCAGACCTTGAATCAAGGATGCCCCGTGCTCAAATCCTTACAAGAAAAGAGTCATGAAAGAATTCAATTGAGGTGTTATTTTGTTTGAAGAATTGGAAGAGGTTCCTTTTATGTGAGGTGGATACAAAATATTATCGAGTGTAAAAGTGATAGTGTGTGAATTAAGTATTGTGGAACCGGTATGAGAAATGAGAATTCTGTTACTATCATTGATGTTGATATCATTATTGACTCCATAGTTGTTATGGATGGATAAATTCTGAAGATCATAGGTGATATGATGAGAAGCGCCAGTGTCCATAATCCAGTTAGTTAGACGAGCAGTTGAAGTAATCATGGTATTTGCTTGAGACTGTTAGGATCAATTGGCACTAAGAGGCGGGGTGAATTAGTGCAAGTATAAAATTCTTGGTTTAAACAAGAAACTTTTCATTTAGAGAAAAATCACATATCAAAAGCGTCACTTGATAATTTATAGACAATAATTAAAATCCTAATTAAAATCGTAAGGGTGAAGATCGTATTTCTCATTGAACTAATTAGGAGCACTATAAAGAAGTAAACAAGATAAGCAAAGGAAAACACTTACAATTTATAGTGATTCGACACCAACGACCTACATCCACTCTCGAGTCCTCCTCCTTGAGGCACATCGGTGTCCACTATCGATCTTCTTTGGGTAAAGACCAAACCCTTACACTTTAGCTCTTTGATCACTCTCTTACCCCTTTTTCTGTTTCTTACAATCCATACAAGTTTTTATCAAAAAAATTTCCCCAAATTATTATATAGAATGCAAGAAAACTTGGTGTATTTATAGGCCCCAAGTGGCTTTAGATTTTTGGAGCCAAAAATCAAACTCACCCGAAAAATCTGGGTACGGACGGTTCACCCGTCGACCTGGGCAGCTCAGCCGCTCGAAGACTAGGGTACAAGCGGTTTACCCATCGGCCCTGGGTGGTTTACCCATCGTTAGCTGCATAAAAGCCTGGGTGATGGCGGTTCACCCGTCGCTTGCCGGTGGTTTACCCGTCGAAATCTCCAGAAAAATGGTTCTCTCAACTTTTCAAATTTCAACTTGAACTATCAGTTGACCACTCCCTTCGTCAACTAATTGAGCTCAACCTGAGCTCAATCAAACCCCAATAGTGAACCCGATTGCATCATTGAGTTGATTTGGATTCCATCCAAATCATACTCATTTATGGCTCAATCTTAACCTATGACTTAAAATTATAATCAAAACATGACCACCAAACTTAATGACCTTACTCCTGCAAATCGATAACCTCCGGCTTCTCAAGCGGTGAGTCTCAGGGTCCTCCTTTGGCGATCTCCCAACGTGTTCCTAGCGATCTTCCCGATACCCTCGGCGAAGTCCTAGCGAACGCTCAGTGAGCTCCCACCGTATCGTCCAATCATTGGCCCGATGCCTAAGCTTGATCTTGGGTTCATGTCTGATTTGTAACTCATCCTGTCATGGTTAAACCTGCACGATGCTAACTATGACTTAATTAAATACAATCATAATGGCCAATACATCTATTACAAGACCATCCCAACTCCCGGCAAGCTTTTCGGCTACCCTCGATAATCTTCCGGCGAGTCTCGGTCTTCTTCTAGCGAACTCCCTTGCGCCATCCTGACAAGCTCTCGATACTCCCGGCAAACTCCAGATGCACTCATGGCTAGTTCTCAACTGCATTGCCCATGTTGGGAAACCTCGGCGGAAGCATCACATGCGCAGTGAAAATTAAAACAAAACATGTTTCCTAAATATATCAAACGTCGTGCAAAGATTGGGTTGCGAAAAAGTCACAAAAATAAAAAAAACTGCATCATATGAGAGATTGTTTTACCTAGAAGATTGTATATCCTTGTATTCCAGATTCGGATGGAGAGGATGAAGAAAGTCAAGCGTCTTCCTCTTTAGCGGTATCTACACGATGAATCTCTACAGCGAATCTCCTCCAATATGATCTTGCAATTCTTGCGCAGAGGGAGGGAGGATAATAAGAGAGGGAGGCCAAGGTTGCAGCCCATCAACCATGAGTCTCCCCTCCTATTTATAGAGAGCCACCAAAAAATCCTAGGGCTCCTGCCTTAGTGGGTATGAGAATATTGCATTATTGGATCTTTATCCAATAATCTCCTTAGGCCTCTAATTGAGCCTCAACTAAGGAGCCCATCAGTTTAGGATCTTATCTAATGAGAATAAGGGCTAATTGGATCTCCATCTAATCCTCTATTCACTGAAGCATCCACCATATGTGTGTGAACCTCTAGGCCTGATACCGAACTCGTCGTGAGTCACTCCCTTCAGAGCTCCTTATAATATAGTGAATTATTATATCCATATTAATTCACTCGACTCATCGACTATGGACGTACTAGGCCACTATGCTATAGTCCCCAGACGGTATAGGAGGGATTGAATCCATCGGACCTGTCTGTACATAGTTACCGTGTATCTATAATCCCTCATCCAACTAATATCTCAGAGACCGTATATTGGACAAGGTACTATCAGGTCACGTATAAAATCTGTCATAGTCTCGCTCTAATCGGATTGAGAGTGGATAATCCTCTTTTGATACTCAATTACCTTTGTAAGGTTGGCTACTAATCCCGTTAACCAATTGTACCAGATATGAAACTTTCCAAACCTACAAGTTTGGCATAAAAAAAGGAGTACTCATACAAGACATCCTTGGTGTCTCAAGTCAAAAGACCAGATACACAACTGAGACTATGGAATCATTGTCTAACATTAGGCATCATTAATCATACAACATTCCATGAGCGGATCAATCAGTGAACTCATTCTCCAATGAGCACGTCGCCTCCATCATATGAACGAGTATATAGTACACCGATCTATCCAGTTATCTCGATGTCCCTCTCGAGTAACCTATGACCGAGATTATTTAGGATCTGTGTTTAAAGGTGAATCGATCTCATTATCAAGATCTCATCACGATCCGATTCTGATTACACAGAACCAAGAACATCACAATATATATACAACAAATAATATACTGTGAGAATATGCCAATAATAATCATAAGCAAAAAAGATCGGATAGCGTGTCACACGTGCCATCACTCATGTGATTGGCTTGCAGGGCACTTGTAACCAGTAGTCCGAACCCCAACCTGCTGCATGGACTTGACCTTAACCAATCCTGATTATAATAATCTTTCTATCGTAATTAATCTTGCATCAATCAATTCTAACAACCCTGTTAGATCAATAACCCATCAGTTGATTTTATCATCAAAATTCGAGATTCAACAGAGACCAATTGAATATAGCAAGAAGGTTAGGGTTGAGATTGACAAACTTTGGTAGAGTGTCTAACTTTATTATACAATTGACAAACGACTCTTTGTCAGTTTGGATTGTCGGGACACCGAGGTTGCTGATGGGTACTAAGGTTGCCACCCTGATAGTTGTTGAAATTTGGATTAAAAAATTGATAGGAATATGTTTGTGTGTTACCCATATGTGTAGGAGGCACTTTAGTTATTCCTTTGTTGATGTTCTTGGTATTTTGGTGACTCCTTTGCTTAAATTTTTAACTAACTTAAGCTGCGATGGTCGATCCTAGTATCTTATCCTTACATTTCAAATATGTCTCATATTTAATTAACTTATAAAATTCTTCAAAGGACATCGATGAGTTGCCCGAATTGCAACACTAATTCTTTGTATTGACTATAATTTCTTTATCATTGAGGGAATGGCTTATCAAACCCAATTCATCGATGATAACTTTGATATTTTGTAGATATTCAATAATAGTACTGATTGAGCATACGAGTACAAGAGCGATTGGCTATGGTGATTTATAATTTGGACCATAATTCTACGATAGTGCTACATGAAGATAACAGTGGAGCGACAGATCTAGCAACTAAAGCTTGAATTGCTTGGAGGATAAGACGGTCATGACATAACTATATTTTATGAGCCGGATTTAGGACTAAAAATTTATCTAGTATTTGAATCTTTTCTGGCAAATAATTGAAAGTGCTAACGACATAGTCTATTAGATCATATTCCAATATAAGATTAGAGAATTGTGATCGCTGTAGGCTAAGCAATTGGTGTAAAGTAGTAGGGAGAGATCGCTGTTGCCAGATTGCTAAGAGGCAAAGAAAGATCTACGGTGAGGAGAGGCCAGGAAAGGGCTGAGTGAGTACTGCCCTACTGTGTTGGTATTGGCGATGGGTGGCAGGTTGCTGTAGTGAGCAGTACAGCAATGGGCGGCAACCTACTGTGGTTGTCGGCCTTACCGTCTGCAGCTGCTGTTTTCGATGGCACTATTGTGGGCAGTGGCGTGCAGCTATCTGCTATGACCATCTACAATGGCCTTGTTGAGGGCGGTATTACTTGGCTCGGTTGAGTGTGGCGGTTGGAAGGGAGGGAGAGGAGCCCTTAGCAGAGGAGGTAGGCTGCGGAAGCACGAGGAAGCAACATTGGTTAGAAGCAGGCAGCGCCGAGGGTCGCAGGTAGCAGAGTAGATGCCTTGGCCGAGAAGGAAGAAGGGGGGTTGAGGACGTGGCTACTGCGGTTGGGGCTACAGCTGTGTGGGCTGCAGGCGGCAGATAAGGGCGGCGGCAGTAGCGAGATGTGGAGATCAGATGCAATGCATGTGCTGCGACGCTCATCTTGAAAGATTGCAATCGAGGTCGAGGATGCAGTGCAGTAGCAAGAAGTGGTGGGCCTGGTCCAACGCATGGAAGCCGAGCATGTCGCAGGGATTCTTGCTGCCACAAGGATTCGGACGGCGAAGGGAAGGAAAGGTTTAGGTTGCAAAAGGCTGTGGCGGTGTCGTCGAGCTAATTGCAGGGGCCGGAGGTTACAGCAGCGAGTGGTTGTGTTTCATCCTCTGGTGATGTCGAGAAGCTTCTGCCATGGGCGCTTGCAGGAGAGGGAGTGTCGGTGGGGAGCAGAAGAGGGGGTCGGAGAAGGGACAGGGGGGTTTCGTTGCTTGTAGCATAGAGCGCAGCGCGAGCCACTCGGGAGATAGCAGATATCGTGGAGAAGCGGTTGTGTTGTTTCCGAGCAGTGGAGAATTGCAGCGGCTTCTGGCTGATGGTATGGTGGCCGAGGAAGTAATCGGTGATGGACGATTACTGTCATTGGATTGGATTAGAGTTTTCTCTACGTAAACTACTCTAATACCATAATAGATTAAAATGTGAAGAGAGTGAAGATTGAATGTTTCATTAATATAAAATAGTTCTATTTATACAAGTTAGAGGATGAGATTTCCTCTATCAAGATTAGATAAAATCTCGTGTAATCTTTAGGAGGTTGGAGATCATATATTTTGGTTGGAGATCATATCTTCTATCCTTATGTTCTATCATTCTTTTGGTGATAAAGGAAGCATCAACGCTGGTTCTCTTGTCACCGCCCAAGTTTTCGGGTGGCCAACAATGGTTGGACCGCCCAGGCCGGCGGTTGTTCCGCTCATACCCTGTTTTTAGGGTTGCTTTTGGTGGCTGTACTGTCGACGCCGACGATTGTATCGCTCATACCCAGATTTTTCGAGTGAGTTTGAATTTTGGCTCCACTTTTTTGAAGTCAATTTGGGCCTATAAATACCCTAAGTTTTCTTGCATTTAGCATAGGTTTTTGCATAATAATTGGGCTAGAAATTGTGTAAAAAATTGGGTGCTAAAAGTGTGCAAGACCGATGGACCTCGGAGAAGAAGACTAGGGAGTGGACGTAGGCTAGGTTGAGGCGAAACCACTATAAATCTATGAGTGTTTTCTATCTTAAATTTTATTCGGATTTGCATGTTCATACTTGAGATTTCATTAAGCAAGAAATCATAGCATTGTTCTATAAGTTAAATTGCTCACTTACTCTATTTAAACGAAACGCTTCTGATATCCCCTCTTCTCTTAGTGCCAATTGATCCTAACAGTCTTTATGTAGCAACCTCCTGGCTTCATCCATCCTTAGTATCCAAGGCATGTTTGTAAACTATAAAAAGCTATTTATGGACTTCGTCAAGCTCCACGAGCCTAGTATATTGAACTTGGCTTCTTCTTAACTTTTATTGGCTTCATCAACTCTAATTTTGATACCTTACTATTTCTACATAATAACTTGGAGGCACAATATATCTTTCGGTGTATGTGGATAATAAATACTATTATCACAGGTGATAATCCTGTAGAGGTCTAGACATTCATCAAGCAATTGGTAGATCGGTTCTCTCTCAAAGATCTAGGAGACTTGTGTTAGGCGTGGAAGTAACGTATACATCTTCAAGACTCTTCCTCTCACAGATAAAGTACATTCAAAATGAACATACATAATGCAAAAGAGGTTACAACTCCCCTCTCTACTAGTGAATCACTCAAATTATGTAATAACAGTCCTGCTACAAACCCTACAGAATATAGACTAGTAGTTGGCTCCTTATAGTATCTAGCTCTAGCCCATCCAAATATCTCATTTGTAGTTAAACGAATCCTGTGATATCTTAAGGGGACCCTCAATTATGACATATTTCTCCATAAACATTCTCTACTTCATCTTCATGCCTTTGCTGATGCTAACTGGGCAGGGAACTTTGATAATAGAACATCCACATCAGAGTATCTTATTTTCCTTGGAGCTAATTGATAGAACCCCAGAAGGAGTTCTATAGATTTTGATCCTTGAGGGGGATCAACCCTTGGAACGTTATAGGGGTTCCTCCCTCCTAGATTCGGCACAAGGCTGAAATAAAATTGATAATTGCTTGATTCAAGAGGGGGGCGGCTACATCTTTAAATAGGGATCAAAACTCTAGCCTAAGGGGGTGCTTGCCTAAGTAGAACTACCCCTTTGCCCCTCCTATAGCCAACCTGCCTTAATAGGAACAGGAGGCGGCTAAGTGGCTCTATAGCCGACCTAAGCAGGGGGAAACCCTAGTCGACCAACCCAGTAAGGGGTGTGGCAGCTACTAAGCCCTAAGGGCTAATCTAAACCCTAGTCATACTCCCTTATAAGATAGGAGTGGCTTTATTATAATATAACATGATTTTTATTGACTAGTACTAAGATGATTAAGACTCAACCCTGTTGGAGTCCTATCAAGTTTGCCCTCTTCAGATCAGCTTTGTCCTCAAGGCTGAGGGTCCATAAACTCTGGAAACTGGATCTTCAACCCTCATGTGACTCCCATGCTATCATTAATTGAACTTTGGCCTCCTCGTCAGCTGGGGTGTTAGTTGGAAGGATTTGAGCTGAGTCATCTTCTTTAAATTTCCATTTGAGGTGGGATACCTGGTGGATCAACTGTAATCTTGATCTGGTGTATGAATTTGATCTCCAGGTTAGGGCTCCAATGTGATCCTTAATTTTACAAGGCCCAAAGAAATAGGAAGACCACTTCATTAAGGCTCGAGTTTCCTATTGATCGGGCTGGAGGTGTAGAAAAACTTGATCTTCAATTTTTCGTCCATTCTGAAGTTTGTCGGGAGGCCGTTTCTTCTTTGCATGTGTTGTCATATGGTTAGTTTTTAGTGATAGCCAATCTTTCTTCTGGAATGATGACTGCCCTCTAGTATGGTTCAGGATGATGAGAGCCTAATCTGGCGTAAGCATGGATTACAATTCTTCTAGTTTAACTCCTCTTTCATGTCATGGACTTGTATCAAACCATATTTTAAATTTGGTAGTAATTAGTATCCCTTGTAAAAACCTCGTATAAAGTGTGGGGGAAGCCTCGATGTAAATTAGGAGTCGACCATCTTGCATAAGAATAGCCCCAATTCCAACTCCTGACGCATCGGGCTCAATGACCAAAGTGCGGCCGAAATCGGGCAGCGCTAGGACCGACGTCATCGTCATGGCTGCCTTGAGTCGTTCGAAGGCAACGGAGGCTTCATCTGACCACAAGGAGTCTTTCTTCAGTAAGGACGTGAGTGGGGCACTGATCTTGCCATAATCTTTCACAAAATTTTGGTAGTAGCCTATGAGTCCAAGGAAACCGCGTAATGATTATACGTATGTAGGTCTCGACCATCCTTGCATTGCCTCGATCTTTGCCGGGTCCACCGCCACTCCATCCTCTAATATAATGTGCCGAAGATACTCCACTTTATGCTATAAGAAGTTGCACTTTGACTGTTTAACATAAGGAGTATTCTCCCGAAGAATCGTTAGAACAGTTCGTAAGTGCTGAAAATGTATATCAAGCGTAGGGCTATAAATGAGAATATTATCAAAGAATACCAATACGAACTTGCATAGAAAACTCTGAAAGATATCATTCATCAGGCTTTGGAAAGTAGAAGGAGCATTCGTAAATCCAAAAGGCATTACCAGAAACTTATAGTGGTCGTTATACGTGCGGAATGCAGTTTTCAGAATATCTTCAGTGCATATCCGAATCTAATGGTATCCGGATCAAAGATCCAATTTAGTGAAGACTCGGGCTCTTTTTAATTCATCCAAGAGTTCATCTATGAATGGGATAGAATATTTATCCTTGACGGTGATGGCGTTTAAAGCCCGGTAGTTAACGCACATCCGCCACGTACCATCTTTCTTGCGCACTAGCAACACTAGTGAGGAGTAAGGGTTGCAGCTCGGTCGAATCACCCCGGTGTCAAGCATCTCTTTAACAATATTCTCGATCTTATCCTTCTACAAGTAAGGATAGTGGTATGGTCATAAATTTGCTAGAGGTTTGCCTGGCAAAATAGGAATGCGTTGGTCATGCAGTCGGTTAGGGGGTAGCCCGCGCGGCTCTAAGAAAACATCTACGAATTCATTCAGGCAAAGGGCAAGCTTAGGATCTGAGTTTTGTACGTTCTCCCCCATAGATGGCTGCTGAATATGTATCAAGAATCCACCATGTGCTTTGTGCAAAACTTTCTCTATTTGTTGCGATGAAACGGTGAAAATTTGGCTCCCGCGCTTGCCTCGTAACGTGACTTGTCTCCCTTTGTAATAAAATTTCATGATTAATTTAGAAAATTTTTAGGAGATATCACCTAGTGTTGTGAGCCATTCGATCCCGAGTACGGCTTCATAATCATCGATGGATAGGAGGAAGAAATCAACTACCACTTCTTGGTCTTGGAGGAGTAGTTTCACCCGCGGGCAGCGTTGGTCGCAATTAAAGATTCAACCGTCGGCAACCTTTATGTCAAACTTGTTGCAACCTTCGATTTGAAGCACCAAACATATAGCAACCTTACTATTGAGGAAGTTATTGGTGCTGCCCGTGTCGATGAGAACGGTGATGGATTGCTATTTTAGAAGTCCTCCAACTTTCATCATCTTTGGGTTGGAATAGCCGGCCAATGCGTGCACTGCGTAGTCGGCCGATTGGGACTCTTCCTTCATGGCTTCTTCTTTAGGTTCAAGGGCTTCTTCAGATGTTCATTGTCCTCATCCTCTGCTGGTTCAATCACGAGGAGTCGGCCCTTTTTTGCAGTGATGTTCGCGGCTCCACGGTTTGTCACAATACCAACACAACCCCTTGGTCGATCGTTCGCGAAGCTCGTCTCTTGTCAACTTTTTTAGTGCGGGGGCTTGGATGACAGTAGAGGGGCAGTAGGCCTCGACATGGCTAGTCGGGGAGCGACCCTTGTCCTTCGTACCTCATGGTATTGTTCTTCCTAGATACACATGAAGGAAATCGCCGCCAGAAGACTATATAATTTCCGCACCTTTACTTCTCATCGGATCTTCGGCTTTAGGCCCTCGATAAAAGTACCTAAAAGTTGTTTTTCAAACCAATTCTCAGTTTGGTTAGATAAACGCTCAAGCCTTGTTTGGTATTCTTGTATTGTAGAGGTTTGACGAATCTTTGTCAATTGTCCATTGATGTTGCTGAAATCAGTTGGTCCGAAGCGATTTAGTAGTCCTCCCTTGAATTGCTGCCAAGAGAGTCCTCCATGGGTGTGCTTAAACCAATTAAACTATGGAATAGCATCTCCCTCAAGGTGGATGGCAACAATCTCCACCCGTGTGGCGTCGGCAGTTCGGTAGAACCGAAAATAGTGCTCCGCGCGCGAGATCCACCCGATCGGGTCTCCTTCTTCCCATCTAGGGAAGTCAACCTTCATGCATGGATTATTGAGATCAAAGGTGATATGGCCATGTTCTTGAGGATCGTCTCACTGATCTGAAGTTTCTCCGTGTTGTGATTTCCTTGGGCTCGACGGTCGGCCAATGCTGAATTCGGCGAAAAGGAATTGCATCTTCTCTTCCATGCAATTTTCAAAGGCTTCAAGCTTTGCATCGATAGCCTCCTCTGATGCCATAGTATACGCCTCTAGATCTATAATATTAAGATCTTTTTTCTATTATCGGGTTAGTGGCATGGGAATTTTGGAGAAGGGGGTAGCCTGTTGGAAGGTGAATCAGTTTGGATGGAAGTAGGCTGCGGTTTAGGGCAGATTTGGGGCTGCAATTTTGTGGAGTTTAGGCTACGAATTGGTGCGGTTTTAAGGATGTGATAGCAGTAGATGAAGGTTAGAAAAATAGATTTTAGATCTGGGATAGATGACAGCAAAGGTAGGTGTCTCGGTAATGAAAGTTGGCTAAAAAGGTAAGTGGATCAATAAGGAAGTAGGCTGATTTGGGTGGCTGATTTAGGGGCTGTTTGGATTCGGTTTAGGGTAATATTTGGAAGGGTTTTTGGTGAGGATGGTAGAATTTGAAGATGAGGAAATGAGAGTCTGAAATCCCACAAAAAATAGCACTCAATCTGATAGAATTCGGTGAAAATAAGTGCTGCGATGTACTGTCCTGCTGAATCGGTTTTTACGTCGGAGAAATGATGACTTCTCAACATAAATTCCAGAGGAAAGTTTAAGGAAATTATATAGAAACCCTTGGTTATCAATACCAGTGGAAATTTTGATGAAATTTTGGCAGCATAACAGTAGGGAAATAGGGCAAAAGATGCAAGGCAGATTCCTTCATCGTAAAATTCAAGAACTGTGTGATAGTGAAAGATCATAGAAGAAAACCAATTCTAGAAGGAGTTTTTTTATGAAATCAAATCCAGATGAAAGCCAACTTGATCTTGAGAATTATCTAAAATTTTCGGCCAGAAAGGATGAACAAAAGTTTGGTTTCAAGTAGCAACAATCGGCTAAAAATTTATGCAGCGTTTCACCTTCACAATGATGATAACATTTGCGACGGTAATAATTTGCAGCAAGGAAACTTTAGAAAACTTCTCCCATGTAAAATATAAAGGATCTTGCAGTATTGAAGAGGCGTGAGTTATAAAAATATACCAGAATTCCAGATCAAACACAAGGGGCAGCGGTAGACTGATTTGATCTGCTTTGGGGTGGAAGGTGGAGGCGCGTGTCGTTACAATTGTGGGAATTGCTTGGGAAGGTGGAGGAGTGGATGATGGCTACAGGGGCAGCAAGATCGCTGCTCTGATACCAGATGATAGAACTCCAGAAGGAGCTCTATAGATTTTGATCCTTGAGGGGGATCAACCCTTGGAACACTATAGGGGTTCCTCCCTCTTAGATTCAACACAAGGCTGAAATAAAATTGATAATTGCTTGATTCAAGAGGGGGAGCGGCTACATCTTTAAATAGGAATCAAAACCCTAGGCTAAGGGGGTGCTTGTCTAAGTAGAATTACCCCTTTGCCCCTCCTATAGCCAACTTGCCTTAATAGGAACAAGAGGTGGCTAAGTGGCTCTATAGCCAACCTAAGCAGGGGGAAACCCTAGCCGACTAACCCAGTAAGGGATGTGGCAGCTACTAAGCCCTAAGGGCTAATCTAGACCCTAGCCATACTCCTTTATAAGATAGAAGTGGCTTTATTACAATCTAATAAGATTTTTATTGACTAGTACTAAGATGATTATGACTCAACCTTGCTGAAGTCCTATCACTAATCCAATCAGTTGGAGCTCTAAGAATCAAAAGATAATCGTTAGGTCTATAATTGAAGCTAAATACTATGCCATCGCCACCACTGCAAAACTCAATTGGATCACGAATCTACTCTTTACCTCCACTCTTAGCCCTATAATATATTGTGATAATGTCAGATCCACCTAACTCTGGGCCAATCCAGTGTTCCACTCCCGTAAGAAACACATTATCATCGACTTTCATTTCGTGCGAATCGAGTTGTAAGACATCAACTTCATGTTTCTCATGTCCATACCACTGATCAACTAGCCGACTTACTCACGAAGCCTCTTGCCCGTAAACTCTTTTCATTACATCGATATAAGATCAGCATCCTTGGTAGGAGCTCAATCTTGTTGGGGCATGATAGTAGATAAGATTTTCCCAACTAAACAAGGAAATCTCGTTAGCAATTGAGGGAAATCCTCCTCCTTAACCTATATAAATAGATGATGAGTCAAGAAACCTTCATCGGGCTATTATTGTTAAGTTATATTTTAACACTAACTTAGAATTACCTCTAAACTAAAGAAGGAGGACAAGACTCAAACATTGCTCTTAGATAGAGTTTACAACACTTTTGTGCTCAAGAATTTGTGGTCCATCGAGCAAGCATGAGTGGGATGTTTATAGACCCTAAAAGGCTTCAAGAATGGAGCCAAAAATTCAAATCCCAAAATTTTAGAATACTAACGATACTATTGTTGGCATCGAATGGTACTATCACCGTAATTGGGTCATGAATCAAGGCTCTGGTAGTAGTACTACCACCGGCCTGGGTGGTACTACTGTCAGCATGGGTGGTACTACCATTGAAACTGTAAAAAAAGTATAAACAATGCTTTTTGGTTGACTTAGGTGGTACTAAAACCTTAGCCTGACAGTACCACTACCCAAGCTTATTTTAGGTCACTCATTTAACTTTCTAATAGGCCCAATTCAGCCTTAGCTTAAGCCAATAAGTTCTTAACAAGCTAGTATGATTTCAGCCCAATACTAACTAAATTTGACCTAAAAAACATCGATCAAGACTTTAACAATCCAACCACATATCATCATAATTATAAAGCTTTCAACACATTGTACGTTGTTCTAGCATGGCACCGATCTATTGACACTTTGTTCGAGCCTCCAACACATCATACTTTCCTTCGTCATATTGTCCGATCTATCAGTATGTTGATTTTCCACGACATCTGATCTTTTGGCATAAAACTTGATCCTTCCAGCAAGATGCCCGTACTTTAGCACGAAGTTCAATCTTTAACACATCGACCAATCCTCCAACTCGACGTCCAATTTTTAGTATGATACTTTTTCTGGCACAACGTCTTATTCTCCTATTTCGACAATTTGCCCTTTGATGGTTTGAGTCTGTGATCAAAGTATATCCTACGTCACTTATCTTAAAAGCATATTTGTCAATAAACTTATTAATTAATTTCATCATCAAAATCTAAGATTTAACAATCCCTTTTTGATGATGACAACTAATTGATGATGAAGTTTTAACAAGACTCTCCTATCTATTTATTATTTTAAAAAGTTATAATAAACAAATTTAAATGATCATATTTTATTTTAAAAATATATACTAAATTTAAGTTCAAATAAGTTTGATCTTCTCAATATTATTATGCAATATTCAAGCCTAGATATCAATGTTCAATCAAGTTTTAAACATCAGAATCATTTTAAATTTTAAATTCTAAATTTCAACAATTAGCAATGTGTAATATCAATCAAAATATAATTATAAGTTAACCATTTGTAAAAAAATTATAAGACACTATGATTCTTCCTATTCATGCATGAGTCACCACTTCTTCCCCTTGGTTAAAAAAAAATATGCTTCTCTCACTTTGTTAATAGAAAACATGAGTTACTACTCCTTGTCATCAACAAAAAGAAGAGAGTGATATCATGGTATCATGGTACTACTTCTCTCCCTTTGTATTAACATTCCAATTATGTGAAAATAACAATTACTTTAATATCATAATATAAAGGATTTAATATCGAAGATAAGTTTAAATATGGATATCTATCAATTGATGATAAAGTCTTAACAAGACTCCCCCTATCTATATGCCATTTTAAAAATATGATTAACTTGAATTCAAAATAAACTTTTTCAATGGTACACTTGAATTCAAGTTGATATAAATTTGATCTTGATATTATTATTGCAGTCCCAAATATTCAATCAAGTTTTAAATTTTGAAAATAATTAATAAATGTTAGGCATGAGTCACTACTAATAAAAAGTTATAAAAGCATCATAAGTCTTATTGTGCAACCCATAAACTAGGCATGAATTGCTACTTCTCCCATTTTCTCATTAACACAAAGATAAGTTTCTCTTTTGTCATCAACAAAATGGATTATACAAGTCATGAATATAAAAAAGTCATACCAAATAAATCTCAAACCATAAATATCAAGAAGTCAAGTGAAAGGTCATGATTTATTTAGATAAAAATTTTTTTTAGTAAATAACAAATAGAAAGAATCATAGGAGAACAAATAGTAAAAGGTCTTGATTCATACAAAATAAATCTTAAGTTATAAACATTGAAAAGTCAAATTGAAAGATCATGATCCGTTTGGATAAATTTTCTTCTTAGTCATTAGCAAAAAGAAATAATTATAGGAAATTAAATAGTAGAAGTTCTTGATTCGTATAAAATAAATCTCAAGTCATGAACATCAAGAAGTCAAGTGAAAGATCATATTTCGTTTAGATAAATATCTTATTTAGTAAAAAAAAAAATACGAGAACAAATAGTAAAAGGTCTTAATTCATGTATTTAAAAAAAATTCAACATGCCTAATTCTTTTCTAGTAAAATCAAATTGTTTCCCACTCAGTGGCTTAGTAAAAATATTTGCTAATTGATATTTCATATCAATAAAATCTAAAGATATATTATGATTGCTAACATGATCCAGTTTAAAATTATGTCTAATGTTAGTGTGCTTAGTCAAAGAGTATTGAATAGAATACTTTGTTAAATAAATTACACTAGTATTATCACATTTTATAGGGATATTTTTTAGATAAAATCTATAATCTTCTAAAGTATTCTTTATCCAAATTACTTATGCACATTATGCACCTACGATAACATATTGAGCTTCAGTTGTAAATAGTGCGATAGAGTTTTACTTCTTAGATGACCAAGAGACAAGTACATGACCTAGGAATTGATGAATTCCAAAGGTACTTTTTTCATCTATTCTACATCCTACAAAGTTAACATCATCAACATAAACAATCAAATCAAAGTTATTAGATTTAGAATACTATAATCCTAGAGATGATGTTCATTTTAAGTACCTAAATTTTTTTTATTGCTTCTATAAAGTGAGATTGTTTGGGACTAGATTGAAATCTTGCATAAAGCCTAATACTAAATATTATATCAGGTCTAGTTGCAGTGAGGTATAGTAAACTCCCTATAATGCCTCTATATATTTTTTATCAAAGTATTCTCCTTCGTTGTCCATATCTAATTTTGTAAAAATGTTCATTGATATATTGATGACCTTAGAATTTCATTTTAATAGATCAAGAGTATACTTGGTTTGACTAATAAATATCTTATCTTTTAGTTACTTAATTTATAATACTAGAAAAAATATCAATTTAGCCATTAAACTCATTTCAAATTCTTTACTCAGACTCTTAGCGAATGATTCATATAAAGATTCATTAGTAGATCTAAAATAATATCATCAATATATATTTGAATAATAAAAAAAATTATTTTTAAAATATTTAATAAAATATGTGGTATCAATCTTATCTTTTAAAAAATTATTTTGAATAAGAAATGAGCTAAACTTCTAGTACCAAGCCCTAGGAGTTTGCTTCAACCCATAGAGAGCCTTAAATAATTTATAGCTATGGTTTAAAAATAGATCATTTTCAAATTTGGGTGGTTGCTCAACATAAACTTATTCAAAAAGAAAACCATTAAGAAAAATACTTTTGACATTCATTTGAAATAATTTAAATTTAAAATATATATAGGCAAGGAGTATTCTTATGGCTTCAAGTTTTATCATAAGAGCGAAGATTTCTTCATAGTATATGCATTCTTCTTAGTTAAAACTTGTGGCTACTAATCTAACATTGTTTCGAACTATGATAATTTGTTCATCTTACTTATTTCTAAAGACATATTTAGTGCTAATTACAAGATGATCACTAGGTTTAAGAACAAGCATCCAAGCTTTGTTTTCTCAAATTGATTTAGTTCTTCATACATTTTCGAGACCCATGAGTCATCTTTAAGAGCATCATTAATGTATTATGCTTAATTTCAGATAAAAATAGTATTTACATAAATATTTTTTAATGAAGAATGAATTTAAATGTCTTGTAGAAGTAAATATATCCAAGTTACTTTAGAGAGAAGAATTCTCGTCCAAATTCAAATTATCAAATTAAAAATTATCATTAAAATTATTTTTCTTAGTTATGAGATATTCATAAAAAATGACATGAATAGACTAAAGATCTCTTATTGAAAATTCGATAAGTTTTAGAAATAGAGAAATATTCAAGAAAAATATCTTCATCACATTTTACATCAAATTTTCCTAAGGTATCCTTGTCATTTAAAATAAAATATTTATAACAAAAAACGTTAAAATATGAGATGTTAGATCTTTTATTGTTCCACAATTTATAGGAAATTTTAGATAGATGAGGTCTTACAAGAACCATGTTCGTGGTCGTGTTAATAGTTTCGGTCCAAAAGTATTTTGGTAGACAATGTTCATTAAGCATGGTTTGTTCCATCTCTTGTAAGCTCCTATTTTTCTCTCAATAACTCAGTTTTGTTATAGATTTCTTAGAGTAGAGAAATTATAATCATACACATTCAAATCATAAAATTTTTAAAAATTATGATTTTTAAATTCACCACCATGATCACTATGAATAGAAGAAATCATGAAACCTTTTCATTTTGAACTTGTTTACAAAATCTAAAAAAATATTTAAAAGAGTCATTTTTATGTGCCAAAAAATATGTCCAAGTATATTTACTATAATCAATAACAATTACAAAAGCATATTTTCTACCTCCTAGGCTTGTGATATCAATAGGTCCAAATAAATCCATGTGAATTAGTTATAATGATCCGGATGTACTCACTTGATTTTTAGGTTTGAAGCTACTCTTTATATGTTTTCCTAATTGGCATACATCATAAATTTTATCTTTACCAAATTTAATTTTAGGAATTCCTTATATTAGTTCTTTAGTTCTAATTTGTGAGATTAATTTCATACTAGCATGCCCTAGTCTCCTATGTCAAAGCCATGTATCATCTTTCAAAATTAAAAAATAAGTTTCATCATAGAATTCATCAATATCAATAGTATAAATATTATCGCTTCTTAAAGCTTTTATAGATTTATTCTTATTTGGTATTTCTATAATGCAAGCATGAAATTCAAATTTAACATTTATCCCTTATCACAAAGTTGACTAATGCTCATTAAGTTATATTTCAAACCATCTACCAAAAGTACATATTCAATCAAGAGACTCGATTTGTTACTAAAATTTTCATGCCAAGGATCATGCTCTGAAGAGAACATATCATTCATTTCGATTTGTAAGCTTTAAGAAGTGTCTCGGATCTCCGATAATGTGCCTTAAGTATCCACTATCAAGATACCATTTTTTGCACCTTGTTTGGAGACATACCTACAAGAAAGTGATGTTTGCTTTAGGTACCCATTTAACTTTGGGTCCCTCATGGTTAGATCTACCTTTCTTAATTTTTTATTTTAAATTATTTATGGTTCCTTTAGGAACCCAAATTTGTTTATGATCACTATATTTCTTAAGAAAGTAAGTGTAGGCTTAATGATCAAATTTTTGACAAAAATTACATTTAATTTTTGAAGGAATATGTAACGTGGGTCATTTTATAAATTTTGTTGGCTTTTGATGAGTGTTATTACTCATGAAGTCAATTCCTTCTCTTCTTAATACACAACATTGACTAGCAAGAATCATATTCAATGACTTATTTTTAATTTTTAATTTCTTTTATATTTGTAGTAGAAACATGCTTTCCTTTTTAAGAGATACTAACTTTTCACATTTAGTGCAAGATGTTGACAAATAGTTATACTTGTTTTTCAATACATCAAATTCTTTAGTGAGAGAGACATGATCCTTTTTTAGCAAACTATATTTTTTATCTATCTATTTAAGTTTATCATATAAAACATGAAATGCTTCAAATAATTCATCATATTATAAAAATGTTTCAAGAGAGTTAAATACCTCTTTGTTGAAGGCTATTAAGGCATAGTTTGCTGCTTCTTCATCATTGATTTGCTCTTCAACCTTTGACTCACTTGATTCATTCAATGTTGCTTTGAGTTTTCTTCTTCTTTTGGATTGATGACTTATTTTTCAGTTGCGAACACTCATTTTTGAAGTACCTTGGCTTTTTGCACTCATAGCATATGACTGCATCCTTCTTGTTGTTGCATCAAAACATATAAATGTTGACTAATCTGGCTAACGTTGAACTTGGTAAAATGAAATGGTTGAATAATTGAAAAATTAGATTATTCAGGAATACACATTGAATGCTGAGATTACGCATTGGATTTCTGGTAGTAGACCCATAATCAAAAAAGTTTTTGTGATTGTTTCAGAAGAAATGAAACAAAAGATAGTTAAATCTTCTTGTAATGAGTGTCATGTCATCATCATCATCACTTGAGCTTTCACATAGTCTTTTATGGATTTAAAGATAATACCTTCCTTTTCTTTAGAAGATTTTTCTCTTCTTCATCATATGATTTACAAGTCATTTTATAGGTTATTAAAGATCCTATAAGTTCTTCAAGAGGAAAGTTATTCAAATCTTTAGTTTCATGAATTGTTGTTACTTTTGAATCTTAGCTTTTGGGAAGAGTCCTTAAAAGTTTATTTACCAGTTCAATATTAGTATAATTTTTACTAAGAGCTTTTAACCTATTGACAACATCCATAAAATGGGTGTTCATGTTACTAATGGATTCGCTTGACTAAATTTTAAATAACTCATAATTATGAACCAAAAGATTAATTTTAGATTTTTTTACTCTATTTGTGCCATCATGAGTAACTTCGAGTATATGTTAAATATCATATGTGATATCACAAGTAGAAGCTCGATTAAACTCATTTTTGTCTAAAGCATAAAATGAAGCAATCATAGCTTTAGCATTTAAGAATGTTTTTTTTCAAAATCATTCCATTCATCCATCGAGTTAGAAGATTTTTGAAAGACAAACTCGATGACATCCCTTAAATGAAAATCCATCAAAGTAGAAAAATTCTCATTCTAGTTTTTGAATAGTTATAATTTCGTCCCATTGAACATAGGAGGGGGTGGTGGGGTGGTGAACTAGTGCTATAGCAATTTTAATCAATTTTAAGCTTAGATCGATAAATTCATATAAAAAAATATGCTTAACCAAACGTGCGAGTAAAGATAGTGAGTGAAGTATATCAGTAAGCAATAACAAAACAAAAGCAAGAAAAGGGATGAAAATTGGTTTATAGTGGTTTGGTCTCCTCTACCTATGTTCACTTTTGATTCATCTTTCCTTAAGGCTATCGACTTTTACTGTCGATCTTCTTTTTAACTAGCGAAGATTATATAACCTTGTTACAACTTTTCTCCTTTTAACAAGCTTAAGAGAGAGCCTTTATACTCTCTCTTTTAGAAGACCTCTCACCTCCTAAAACTTAAAATCACCTCTAAGCTCAAGGAGGAAGAAATTTAAACAATGCTCAAAGAGAGAGTTTACAATACTTCTATGCTTAAGAATTCATGCTCCATCGAGCAAGCATGAGTGGAGTATTTATAGACTCCAAAAAGCTTCAGCATGAAACTAAAAATTTAAATCCTCAAAATTTTAGGGTACTAGCTGTACTACCACAGGCAATAGGTAGTACTACCGTCAGTCCTACCTTATGACAGTCTCTCTACTGAAGAAGGCATGATCCGAGGCACCTCTTGTGGACCCTTGAAGTTTCACCAAATCCTTCCCATACCTAGAATCAGTGGAATCACTAATCGATGCACCCTTGGACAAATCCTACCCCAATTAAGTTATCAAGGTCGAGACAACACTTCCCAAAGAGGAACAAGTGCAACTTATCAATTTTCTTAAGGAGAACATCGAGATATTCACATGATCACCAAAAGAGATGTTGGGAATCAACCTAGATATAGCCCAGCATCACCTAAATATTTCTCCTAAGGCATAACTAATCAAACAAAAGCCTCATAAGTTTGGTCCTAACTGCCAACAAGCGATTAGCAATAAGGTAGACAAATTGTTAGGAGCAAGGTTCTCCACCGAGGTGCAGTACCCCTAGTGGCTCACCAATATTGTACTCATTAAAAATCTAATAGAAGTTGGAGGATATGTGTTGATTATACTAACCTCAACAAAGTATGCCCGAAGGATAGTTACCCTCTTCTTTGTATTGATAAGTTGGTTGACGCTACCTCAGGTCATGAGCTTATCACCTTTATGAATGCATTCTTGAGATATAACCAAACAAAAATGACACTAGAGAATTAAGATTCCTTTATCACTATTCAAGGTAGTATTGCTACCAAGTCATACCATTCGAGTTAAAAAATGCAAGGGCAACATACCAAAGGATAGTGAACAAAATGTTCAAATACTAGATCTGGAGGAATATTAAAGTATATGTAGATCACATGATAGTCAAAAGCATAATAGCTAACTCACATTTGACAGATATAGTCGAGACATTCTAAGTTTTAAAGAAATTTAACGTGTGCATCAATCTGACCAAGTACACTTTCAGAGTCAACTCAAGAAAGTTACTTGAATTCATTATCTATCGAATGGGAATAAATGCAAGCCTTGAGAAAATTTAAACCATACTGAAAATTCATCCACCTTGGTCAATAAAGGAAGTCCAACAATCAACAAGGTGAATAGCAGCTTAGCTGATTCCTATCTCGATCGGGTGATAGGTACCTACCCTTCTTTCAAGTATTAAAGAACCCAAAGGGCTTCCTATAAATCGAGGAGTGTTAGGAGGCTTTCGAAAAATCAAAGCATCACCTCGCTCGATTATCGTAACTCTTCTCTTGAACCCCGATTAGAGCCATACAGATAGGTTCATTCTCAATTCAATATTTCAAGTTAACTATTGAGATGATCAGTAGAGCCGAGTGAGTTCGACATTTGATATATATCAAGGATTAACATAAAGGCTAAGGTGTTGGTTGATTTTATCTTAAAGCTAACTCCCTCATCGGAGACCAACAGTTGCACCTCTTCAACATGGTCACTATTTATGGATGACCTCACCACCTTGAAAAGAGGCAGTGTTTGACTCATCCTAAAGGGCCTGAACAAACAATTGTATAAATGAGCCCTTCGATTCGAAATCAATATCTCCAATAATAAGTAGAGTATGAAGCACTCTTCTCGAAGATCTGACTCACCTAAGAGATTCAAGTCCAAGACTTGCCGGTGTTCAATGACTTGCAACTAGTTGTGAGCCATGTAAAAAGATGACCATGTCAAAGTACCTCGTCGAGGTGCAGAAATTGGCTCACAATTTCTCCGGACTCAATATGTTATGGGTTTCCCGTGAAGAAAACAACTAGGCTGATGTACTCGCTAAGCTAGCATCAACTCAGGCTCTAAAGGAAGACTGGCCTTTAGTCAAGACACTACAGACTCAAACCATTAAGAAGCATAATGTATCCATGGTCTGAGAGGAACCAAGTTGGATGAATAAGATTCTATGCTATAAAAGAGATGAGACACTCCTGACTAACCCCACAGCGGCTTGAAGAGTTAAGCATCATCAAACATGATATTACATAATTAACAATCGCATATATCATAGACCCTTTAGCCAACCACTCCTCAGATGCTTAACACCCTAAGAGGCCAAAAGAGTGCTCGCAAAGATACTTGAAGGTATCTATGGGGAGTATATTGATAGACAAACCATCACCTTCATAGTACTTCGACAAGGGTTTTTTTGACAGACGTTGCGCAATGATACAATAACCTATGCTCAAATATGTCACTAATGTCAAAAGTTTGCTCAGATATAATGTTAACCAACAGTCCCTCTAAGCCTGATTGATTACGAATGGCTTTTTGCCCAATGGGTGATAAAACTCTTTGAATTCTTTCTGCTAGCCTCAGGCCAATAGAGGATTATCATCGTGGGAGTAGACTATTTCATGAAGTGTATAGAGGCTAAACCACTTCCATTGATCACCGAGAAGCAAGTCGAGAGATTCATTTAAAAAAATATCATCACTCATTTTAGAATCCCAATGACCCTCATCACCGATAATGAGACATAATTCAACAATGCGAAGCTCAAAGAGCTATATCAATCTTATGAGATTTTATTGAGGTTTATCTTGGTGGCTCATTCTCAAACCAATGGTCTTGCCGAGGTCGCTAACTAAGTTATTCTCCAAGAAATGGGTTGTTAGGGCTAAGAGTGTTGGGAAACCTTGAGAGCATCACATGCATAGTAGAAAACAAAATAAAATGTTTCTCATGTTTATCACGTCATCATGTAACGATTGGTTCGTGAAAAAATCACAAATCCGAAGACTACAAATCATGAGATATATTATCTAAGAAGATCGTATATCCTTGAAACTTTCAAATCCAATAGGAGGGAATGAAGGAGGTCAGATGTCCTCCTCTCTATCGATATCCACACGGTGGATCGATATAGCGATGCTCCTCAAATCGCAATAAAAAGCTCGTAACTATTACGCACCTCTTTCACAGCTTTTGTACACCACTTCTACTGAACGTGGAAGAAGAACTCCTTTTTTTCTTTGCTATCCTCTAGCAGTAGGGAAAGGGGTGGTCGACTGAGAAGAGATGGGAGGAAGAAGAATAGGAGGGGGTAACCAAAGATGCAGTCTATCACCCTTGTTGGCTGCCCCTCACTCCTATTTATTGAGAGCCCCCAAAACCCTAATGGATCCTACCTTAGTATGTATTGGATCTCTATCAAATTACCCTCATCTCTTGGATTATTGGATCTATATCCAATAATCTCAATTTGCCTTTAATCGGAGCTAATACAAGGAGTCCATTAATGTTGGGTCTCATCCAATAGGGGCTTATTGGATAACTCATATCCAATCATGTACTCGCTGTAAT
The DNA here is from genome assembly GCA_029747655.1 of Ensete ventricosum. Taxonomy (NCBI): domain Eukaryota; kingdom Viridiplantae; phylum Streptophyta; class Magnoliopsida; order Zingiberales; family Musaceae; genus Ensete; species Ensete ventricosum. The sequence goes on from JAQQAF010000005.1 coordinate 33,227,700, forward strand.
CATCCATCATATGTATATGACATTCTAGGCTTAATACTGAGCTGGCTGTGAGTTTTATCCATCAGAACTCCCTCTAACTTATTGAATTATTATCCCATAATAATTCACTCAACTCATCGACTATGGACATACTAAGCCACTACGCCATAGTCCCCAAATGGTATAGGTAATCTACTCCATTAGACTTATCTATCCTCAGTTTACCATGTATCTATGGTCCCTCATCCATGTAATATATCTGAGATTATATATTAGGCATGATACTAGCAGGCCACATAAGGAATCCATCCTAGTCTCACTCTAATCAGATTCTCCCGGAGAACTCCTTCTCTTTCAATTTGAATAACCCTGACTAGGGATTTACTTGATCAATAACACACAGGATATTTCTCTCATAATACAGAGAGTGAATGATCCTCTATTGACACTCAATTGCCTTCGTAAGGTTGGCTACCAATCTCGATAACCGATTGGAACTAAGGACCAGACACAATTGGGACTACATAATTAATTTCTGATGTTAGGTATCATTAATCATCCAACATTTCATAAGTGGATCAATCAGTGAACTCATTCTCCAATGAGCACCTATACTATATTCTTAATGTCACCACACGAGCGGCTATGAGACTAGCTGCCTCCATCACATGGATGAGAATACAGTACACTGATTTATCTGGTTATCTAGATGTCCCTCTCGAGTAACCTATGATCAGGATTATTTAGGGTCTGTATTTAAATGCGCATCAATCTCATTATCGGGATCTCATCATAATCCAATTTCCATTGTACAGATCTAAAGACATCATAGTATATGTAACAGGTAACATAAAGTGAGAATATGTCAATAATAATAATAAGCAAAAAGATCGTGCAACGTGTCATACATGACATCACTCACATGATTGACTTATAGGACACTTGTAACTTGCAAAGAGAACCTGGATGAATGAGCTACCAAACATTTATGAGCCTCTTGGATGATACCTAAGACTTGGTCAAGAGAATCACCATTCAGCTTAGCCTTTACCATTGAGACTATTCTATCACTCGAGATTGTTTCCCCGATACCTTGGGTCAAGAACTTTGACGAGAAAACTTTTGAAGGACTTCGAGTCAGACTTGACCTAATTAGCGAAGTCAAAGCAGAGGCATATCTACAAGCATTAAGATATAAACAGGTGGTGGCCAAGCTATATAACTGAAGCGTTCAGCCTCAAGGAGTTGGATTAGGGGACCGGGTGCTATGGAAAACTGAGGTCACTGACCCCATCAGCATTGGGGGAAAGCTGGTGCTGAACTGGGAAAGGTCATATTGAATCATCAAGATCATTTGAGATGGAACACATCATCTTAAGACAACCGAATGTGTTACGCTACTAAGAATGTGACATATTGTGAACCTCAAAAAGTTTTATCCCAAAATGCTTCTCTCATGACCAGATCAAGGAAAACTATATCTCGAGCAATGAACATTAATTTACAAAGCCCAAGGCACCAATTATTGATTGTATCTTTAAGATATCATTATTGTAAATTAAGAAAAAGAAACTTTATTGCTTAAGAAAAATTACATCAATTCATTCAGGCTTTTATATTCAAGATGAGACTCTGACCTATCAAAATAAAGGATTAATGGGACAAACATGCCCGATACAAGAAACAAGTTAGGTAGACAGATCCAACGATTCTAAATGGTATCCACTATTTATATTGATATTATTAAATATATGCATGATAATCTAGCTGTTAGTGTTAGAACTATGTGGAGTGTCTAGTAAGATTCTTATTAACACAGGATTACTTCAAAGATTTGTATTGAGTCCCTAACTTTATACATTAAAAATGGATAAAATAACTAATCACTTATATGATAGATATGTTATTTGTTGATACTATTATGAGAACTTAAGTGAAATTAATTATAAACTTGAGCTATGGAAGTAATATTTAGAAACTAAAGGTTATATTAAGTATAACTAAAATTAAATATATGAGATATAATTTTAGTAATTATATAAATAGACAAGAGAAATATAGTTAGGTCGGATGGAAAAAGTTTTTAAAAAAATAAAGGTTTTATGTATCTTAGTCCAATTATTCAATAAGACGGAGAGATCGTTGAATATAAAGTAAAAACAAGATGGTTAAATTGATGAGAGTCATCATGAATTTTGTGTATCATCGGATATCTTTGTGATTAAAAAATGCTTTATAAGATAATTATGAAATAAATAATACTTTATAGATATGAGTGTTGGATAGTTAACAAACAATATATGCAAAAAATATATATTACGATAATGTTAAAATATATATGTGGAGTTACTAGAAAGGATAGGAAAGAAAATATTTAATTCATGAACAACTAAGTATCGCTTCGATAAAAAATAAGATGAAAAAATTATTTAAAGTAATATAGATATGTGTTTAGAAGATGTCCGAATGATGTAGCCAGAAGATGTTTAATAGTATGAGGAGTGATAAAGGAATTCCAAAAAAGATTTTAATGGAAATTATGAATAAAAATTTAATTACTCTGAACATAACTAAATATATGTCTATTTACAAATCTAATAGTAGCAAAACCGTATGTAACTAACCCTAAATAGTTAGGATTTACAGATTTGTTATTATAGTAGTTTTTAGTTATTAAGATCTATTTACTAGTTTCATTATGATTGCTCAATAAATGAGTGATATATTGAAATTAGTATGGATGTGAGATCTTAGCTAGTTATACCTCACATAAAGGAAGCTTCATGCCTGTAAAATAGCAAATAGCGTATATTGGATCAAATCTCTCATATGATCTTTCTTGTATGATCTGCATAGATGTACATGATAGTATCAATCTTGAGACTGACATAAGATATGAGATTGATATGATAAAAGGATTTAGATATTTTTATCAATTGAGAGAGGTGATACCAATTTGGAGGGCTATTCCTTGCGGGAGTTAGCGGATTGTCATGCATCAACTAAATAATGTCACGTTCTATGCATATATTTAAAAAAAAAGATAAGGGATAATTTTTATACTGATGGGATCCAATTTATCTTCTTTTCTTCACTTCACACGCTAAGTCTTACCATCCAAATTTAATTTTCTCCAAAATAAGGCAAATCCAAAGCTAAACCTTATAAAATGTATGTTTTGTGTTTGCTTATGCTTTTACCGACACTGTCATGTTTAGATTTCTTTTTCATGAACATCTCTATACATCAAGTTAGTGCCAAAAAATTACGTTCTTGTTCAAATGATATCGGAACCATATAGATCTATCGACCAAAATCATTTGGATTCATCTAAAATCCACGCAAATCCAATTATTCATCTTGGATCTACATCATATTCACACATCTACTAGCTAGTTGATTCATTCGCCAACCTGCAGGTGAACACATTAAGGTTCGACAATGCTACAGCATATGTTTACTCCTTTTCTAACAACATAGATTTTTGGTAAATGCGATCATCCAATTAAAATCAAGATATTATCAAGGTAGCTCACGAGTTCTTTTCTAGTATTTGATTATAGTTATTCATACATACCCGTTCTTTATTTGGTCTTTCTTCATGCATTTACTTATGAAAAAAGATATTACACCATATATTGCGTTTTTTCTATCCACATAAGCTTTTTAAAATTAATGACCTAATTAATTCTTTAAGAGGGCATTATTATCTCGAATAGAAATTTGATTCTACCAAATTCCCATAGTCTAGAAACAGGTTCAATCTAAAAAATTCTATTTCAAATATTAAAAGAATATATATATATATATATATATATGACATGAGTCCCAATAATCAAGTCACAGAGGATTAGACCTAAACTGGTCAACAAGTCAAACTTTGACTTATCGTCCGACGTCGTCATTCCCGTGTGTGGTGTTTGGAGTGGTGTGGTACGCGTGCTGCTTTGGCCGGTATGCGCACCAGCTGCTGGTGATTTGTTGGTTTTTCACGCTGAAGAGAGAGAGAGAGAGAGAGAGAGACAGAGACGTCAAACATTCGAAGTGGTGAAGGTAGAAAGTTTGGCTTCCGAACATTCGAGAGGGGAAGAGGATGCGTCAACTTTAGAAACATATGGGTATAAGAAAAAGTTGGTCAAACATTCAAAATGACGAAGGATGATTTCGTTGAATTCAATATTGCAACAGTTTAATTTTCCTCCTGAAAATTGTGTGCTTCTTAGTTACAAAAAAAAAAGTACATATTTGAGATCAAATAAAAAGTTAGAGCCTTTTCTTTCTATTCGCAGTATGTTACAGTGGCGAACCTTCGACTGAGAATGAGACCCGAATAACTGGTTGCATGTATTAAGGATTAGGTATTAGTGATCCAACGTATAAATAAATATATACAAAACCTTGCATAGTCATTACTGCTATGGGAGCTTCGAAGGACACGCAATAATAGCTTCCAGCAAACCCGTTTTATGTATGTATCCGATGCTTTAAACACTGCCATTTGAAGGGTGAACTATGCTTTAAACACTGCGGTGTGTTGTTTTTGAACTTGGAAGCATTATGAATTATAGTCTCTGCTTCTTTACCGTATCGTTGTCTGCTGCTTTTAGTTTCTACACAACTGAGTGGTAGTCGCTTTCACTTTGATTGTTTAGCTGATACAAGAGACTACTGATTGAACTCAGCCAAATCCAAATACTTACTGTCTGCAGTCTGATCTCTTCAAAGCCATCAAAGACCACATCGTCAAACCTAAATCCTTGAAATCCTCATCCAAATTCTGTTTTGCTTCTCGAAGAAGTCAATACAGTCCATTGACTTTTCCTAGTCTTCGAATCCCTCGACTTACTTCAGTCAAAACAGATGATGAGCAGCTAAATTTGCTCGAATCTGAAGCATATATTTATGGAATGCAAACATGATCTTTCTCAGGCTTCTTGTAACCTAAACATAGCTGTCGGAGGCAGCAGAAGAGCTGACAAGAAAGACTGGTATCTCTCGCTTCACTTCTCGTCACCCTTCTCCGCCGACGCCAGAAGCTCCTCCAACACCTTGTCATCCAAGCACTCCAGCTCGATCACTTGCCTCCCGGCGGCCGCGCCCCCATGACCGCCCTCGCTCCGGCGAGCTCTGCTCGGGGACGACGAGCTCGCGTGCCGGGAATGGACCTCCCAGGGGAAGTTGAGGATGGCGAGCGCGCCCCGCATCTCGTAGGCGGCCCTGTCGTAGGCCCGGGCGGCCTCCTCGGCGGTGTCGAACGTGCCGAGCCAGACGCGGGCTCCGTGCTTGCTGGGGTCGCGTATCTCCGCCGCGTACTTCCCCCACGGCCGGCGGCGGACCCCCCGGTACTTGGTCTCCCCCTCCTTGCGCTCGACTTCCTCCATGAAGCGATCTCAGTGCGCGGTGGAGGGTGGCTTTGGGGCGTCATGGACATTTAAACTGGGAGGAATGTGGTGGGGTACAAAGGACGGATCAGGATCCTCTCCAACGACCGCTTCGACCCGTTCATCATCCGACGGTGGAATCCAAAGATGATGACCGAACTTGGTGATCAAGTTGCAGGGAGTCCACGCCACACGAGGGAGGAGCTTTGTAGGATTCTCCACGTGGGATTAAGAGAGAGAAGAGAGGAGACTTGGTTTTAGGTTCCATGTATCTGGATGAGTCAGAGTGATGGCTTTGGAAGGGTCTATTTAGTTTTGGATAGTAGCACCACCACAATATCTGTTATGAGTCCTTCATAGCGTTCAGTGGGTTCGCACAATGGGGTTCGAGCCGTGAGCACAAGAGGTGCTCCACATTGGTAGTCTGAGGTCGATGTGTGTGAATGCTCCGATTGTGACTTCGATACGGGTCTTTCTAACCTCGCTGGACTGTTCCTGCAAGACAAGACCTCCCGGTTTGTGGGTTCCCGAGGTGGTCCCTCCGACGATCAAGTTAGAGTTGATTCGAAGGATGAAGTCTAACGTTCCCTACTTGGGCACCAGAGCTTTTTCTCTTTTTTTATTGAAGTAGAGAGGGAGAGGGAGAGTGCCAGCCTCCGCCTCCTTGGAGGGCCCTTGGGATGCCACTTTTATACCTATATATCGTCGACCGGTCAAGTCTCGGCCTCATCATCCTTCTGACGTTTTCTACTAAACCCATTTAATGTCGTCGGTAGCACCGACAACTATTCGTGCTACCGGTTGCATGTTACTTCCACTCTATTGTCGTGTGGTTCCCTTAGGTTCTTATGAGACCTGATGGTGACTGCACGGTATCCGATGCTGCCAGACTTCAGGTTTGTCTGCCCGTTTGTGATACGTTGCTCGTGTGTGTCAGAGGACAGGGTCGGGGAGATTGGTCATCCGGACCTATCCTTCCACGTCGTCTGGTTTAGGAGGGGGCCACTATTATCTCTATCATTCTCTCCCCACCCCCCACCCCCGAGAAGGAGGCTCCACTGAGGTCTTCTAGAAGGCGAGAGGGAGGATCCTTCAGGCATGGGGTTGGTATGACCAAGGGATTTACACGCGTTTGAGGTTATGTCACCTCGGTTGGCCTGTGTTATGAGTAGCCGGGTGAGGGCGAGGGCTGTCTTGTGAGTAGTTGGGTCTGAGAGCCCTCAGACGAGTTTGATATCTCATTTGTCGAGGGTTGGGACTGAAAGCCCTGGGGCGAGGCTAAGAGCTCGCTTGTCGATGGTCGGGATTGAAAGCCCTTGGGTGAAGCTAAGAGCTCACTTGTCAATGGTTGGGACTGAAAGCCCTTGGGCGAGGTTGAGAGCTCGCTTGTTGATGGTCGGGACTGAAAGCCCTGGGGCAAGGCTGAGAACTCGCTTGTCGATGGTCGAGACTAAAAGCTCTTGGGCGAGGCTGAGAGCTCGCTTATTGATGGTCGGGACTGAATGCCCTGGGGCGAGGTTGAGAGCTTGCTTGTCGATGGTTGAGACTGAAAGCCCTTGGGCGAGACTAAGAGCTCGCTTGTTGATGGTCGGGACTGAAAGCCCTTGGGCGAGGCTGAGAGCTCGTTTGTTGATGGTCGAGACTGAAAGCCCTGCGGCGAGGCTGAGAGCTCGCTTGTCGATGGTCGGGACTGAAAGCCCTTAGGCGAGGCTGAGAGCTCGCTTGTCGATGGTCGGGACTGAAAGTCCTGGGGCGAGGCTGAGAGCTCGCTTGTCGATGGTCGGGACTGAAAGCCCTAGGCGAGGCTGAGAGCTCGCTTGTTGATGGTCGGGACTGAAAGCCCTTGAGCGAGACTGAGAGCTTGCTTGTTGGTGCTCGAGACTGAAAGCCTTGGGCAAGGCTGAGAGCTCGCTAGTTGATGGTCGGGACTAAAAGCCCTGAGGCGAGGCTGAGAGCTCGCTTGTCGATGGTCGGGACTGAAAGCCCTTAGGCGAGGCTAGAGCTTACTTGTTGAAGATTGTGGATATTCTCCTTGGGATCAAGAAATATTTATTTGTTGATCAGAATCACTCGCGGGGTGACGCATATCCTGCATGGTAACTCATTGGGCGTCCACTTCTTTGGGGAAGGTGAAGCGCCAATAGGCGTTGGGGTGAGGTATTAGTCCCCTTCCCCTTATTATTTCGCAGCCTTCTCTTACTCTGCATGCTTCTTCCCTGTTGTTGCTCTTGTTTCTTCGTCATCTTCGGCGCCGGCTATGCCAACGTCATCGACCTTCATCCCCTCCCTTTTTCCCCCGATGGTTTCTCGAGCAGGTTGGATGTCTTCCGCCTCCTCACACTCTGGGTCCCGATTAGTCGAAATTTTGGCCCATAGGTCTAGGGTTTTGAGTCGTCCCTCTGGGGATTCTGTGTCAGTGGCGGTCGTTCCGTTGACCAGTGCTCTGGGCGACTCCGGGACCACTGACGCCTTGGTGGCGATATGGTCCTTTTTCATTGTAAACTCGACCATGACAACTCGTCAGTTGGTCGAGGTGATTCAGAACTATTTCATTCCTCCGGAGTACGAAATCCATGTCCCCTTGTCGGGGGAGCGTCCTTATGATGCTTTTCCGTGTGGCTTCGGTTTATCGACCGATGCCCTTGAGGCGGGATTGGGATTCCCGTTGCATCTTGTGATCGAGGCGTGACTCGAATAGTGGAGGATTTCTCCTTCCCAAATGGCGCCCAACTCATGGCGGTATATGGTGGCTTTCTTGTCGGAGTGTTATGTGTCGGGTATAAGGGCTACTCAAGAGTTATTTATGGCTTGTTTCTGGCTAAGTCAGGGGCAAGCTGGGTATTACTTGCCCACTCGTAGCGGATTCCATGTGAGCGGTGCGCCTTCCAGCAACAAAGGCTGGAAATCATATTTTTTATTCATTTCCTACCGCCAGAGCTGGAGCTTCCCGACCGAGTGGACCTCTCGGACGGTGAACAACTCCGTATCGGCATTGTCAACCGACGAAACCAAACTGGTCGAGATCCTCCAAGGGATCCTTTTCATTTCAAGGGGGTGAAGGATATGAACGAGGCCTGGTTGGCCAAAGCGAGTCTCAACCCTGCCCTTGGGGGTATGTCTTTCCTGTTTTTATATTGGGTTTGGATTTTTTCCTAATCACACCTTTTGTTGTGCAGAGATGTTTAACCTCGGCAAGATGAAGTCCCGCGGAGGAGTGGATAGCGGTTCGGCGACGCTATCAGCAGCCAGTGCGCCTGCAGCAAGGGATGCTGGAGTATCCACGGTTGAGAAGCGCCCTAGCTCCGGAGCGGAGGCAGGTTTGAGGAAACGCCTTCCGAAGGTGGCCACTGAACAACCTGCAAACGCTTCTGGGAGCACTGCGAGGACCTCTACCGACAAGGACAAAGGGACGATGGAACTAGAGGAGGTCCCCGAGCGAGGGTACACCATGAGGGAGCTGTGCGAGGTCGAAGACCAAGCGGGGGCGGATAGGTATTTCACCTCTATCATGACGCGACTGAAGTGCGTCTATGGTGAGGACCCCTTGGTGCCGAGGTGGTTGACCATCTCCGGGTCTAGTCTGTTCTGGACCGAGGGGCCATTGTCTAGTGAGTACTTGCGGGGAGCTCTACACCCCACCTTGGCGAAACAAGTGTATGAGTGCTCCTCGAAGGAGCTTATGAATCGGGCTGGCAAGTCGGTTGTCTGGGTAAGGAACATCTTTTTTCTTCATCTCTTGTTCTTTCAAGCTTAACTCTCCTTTGCTTGCAGGGACTTCACTTCGTCAGCATCCTTATTGATCGGGTCCATGATGCGGGCCGACTGGTTCGGAGCCAGCATAAGAAGATTCTGGCCCTTCGAGCTGTGAACAAGGAGCTAAAGGCTAGTGTCGGCCAATAGTTAGCTGTGGTTGCTGAGCAACGGGTGAAAGAGCCAGAGGCTGAAATCGAGAGGATGCGGGCTGAACTGGAGTCCTACAGGAGTCAGTGGAGGGAGCTTGAGCAAGAAGTCAGGTTCCTGCGCTCCAGTTTGGATGGGGCTCAGGACGACCGAGCTCGCTTGGAGGGCGACGTCCTCTCGCTGACCGAGGCGATAGCATTCCTCGAAGCCGAACTGAAGGATGAGGGTCAGAAGGCGGTAGCCGCCTACAAGGCATCCCAAGGATTCGAATCTAGCCTCGAGAAGATGGGGAGGGTCAGCTACGAGTTCGGGTATCGGGTGGCGCTCGAGCGACTTCGGGGGAAGCACCTGGATATTATGATCGAGCTGGACCCCTTCGTCGAGTGTTCCGAAGACACCAATGTCAAGATGGACCTCGATCAACCTTTCGACGATGGCACCCCCTTTGAGAAGCAGCTAACCATGTAGAAAAACTTTTTTTTTTTGGAATGTTGGGCGTTTGAAGATTTGCTTCCAACTGTGTCGCCCGACCATTCTGTAGCTTTTTTCTACCAAATAAAGTTTCCCTTTTGAACACTTTCCTTTGTCTGAATGGCTCTGAATGCCGAGCTAACATTATTGTGCTAGACGTAGAATTTCTTCAAATTTGACACATGCCAAGTCCGAGGGAGTGTTTTCCCTTCCATTGTCGATAGGGTGTATGTCCCGTCCCGAACGACTTAGGTAACACGATACGACCCCTCCCATCTCGGGGTGAGTTTTCCTCAAGTGTGTCCTGGGTCGCTGACCTTGGCTCTCCTAAGGACTAGGTCTCCCTTTGCGATGGGTCGGGGTCGGACCCTTCGGTTATAGAGTCAGGCAACCGCCCTCTGATAATGTAGGTTCTTCAAATATGCCTTGGCCCTGCGTTCTTCGATCATGTCGAGATTTTCCCTAAGACCTGCTTCTGACACTTTGGGGGTGAAAATTTCAATTCTCAGCGTCAGGAAGATCACCTCAGGAGGGAGGACAACTTCAGTGCTGAAGGCCAGACTATAAGGGGACTCCCCCGTAGGGGTTTTTAGCGTCGTCCAGAGAGCCCATAGGACGTTGGGGAGCTCCTTGACCTAGGCTATCAAAGTCCCCTCTACTCATAGGACGTTGTTGAACTGCATCCCATTATCTGTAATTATGACCTTCGACAGGCCGAACCTCGTTATGATGTTTCTCCAAATGAAAGTCTTCATCTGCTTCTCTGTGATCGAGGCCAAGGGTTCAGCCTCAACCCACTTGGTGAAATAATCCACCCCGACGATTAGGAATTTACGCGGGCCAACCGTTTGTTGGAATAGGCCGAGGAGGTCCATCCCCCACTGTGCGAAAGGCCAAGCGCAGTGATTCGAGGAGAGTGGCAAGACTGGTTGGCGAGGAACGCGAGCATGCTTCTAGCATTCTACACACCTCTGGATGTAGGATTTTGCATCTGCTTGCATGGTCGCCAATAGTATCCGAGGCGAAGGATCTTGAAAGCCAATGTACGCCCTCCAATATGTTCACAACATATCCCCTTGTGGACCTCGGCAAGCACTGTATCAGCCCTGGATCTCGATAAGCACAGAAACAGGGACTAGCTGAAAGCTCTTCTGTAAAGGCACCTATTGACGGTGGCAAACCATGCTTCGATCCTTTTGATTCGTCAGGCGACGGCCTCGTCCGCTGGGAGGGTTGCATATTTCTTGTAGTGTAGTATTTCCACCCGCCAGTCGGGGTGCGTAGTCGTAGCAGTCGTTTCAACTATAGCGACTGTCGATTGGCAGAGGCTAGGGATTGTCGATAACTCACCAGCTATGTCGGCAGAGGCCGCCTGGGCCAGGGCATCAGCTCTAGCATTCTCGAGGCGTGAGATTTGAAAAATTTTGAAGTACTTGGTTGTACCTATTAATCGACGGGCCTCAGAGAGATAGCGGGCCATGTTTGGTTCTCGAGCCTCGAAGCTCCGGTCGATTTGACCGGTGACCAATTGGGAATCGGTGTACACCTCTAGGTGTTCGATTTGTAGATCGACGACCAGTCGTCATCCGAGTAGCAATGCCTCATACTCTGCTTCATTGTTGGTAGTCAAAAATTTCAAGCGCATGACATGTTCCCAGGTTTGCCCGTCGGGGTCTCTCAGGACTATTTCGGCTCCTCCCCTAGAGGAATTCGCTAATCCATCAACATGGAGGGTCCACACAAGTTTTTTCTAAGGGGGTTCTGGGGTGGTTAGCGCCGAGGAGAAATCAGCAATGGCTTGGGCTTTGATGGCCTTCCTCGGGGCATACTCTAGGTTGAATTCACTAAGTTCTACCGACCACTTGAGCATTCTTCATGAAATATCAAATTTATAAAAAATTTGGCGTAGCGGTTGGTCGGTGACTACCTTGATAGTATGAGTTTGGAAGTAGGGCCTTAACTTTCTGGCCGTGAGGACTAGGGCAAAAGCGAGTTTCTCTATCAAAGGGTACCATTCCTCCACACCTTGCAAGATATGACTGGTGTAGTAGACGGGTCACTGACTATTCCCATCGAGCTTTATCAGAACTGAGCTGATGGCTCATTCCGTGGTGGAGAGGTATTTCTCAAGCTGATCGCCTGGGTTGACTGAAGACATTCGAGGTAAGGTCGCGAGATGGGCCTTGAGCTCCTGGAATGCTCGTTCGCACTCGGGGCCCCAGCTGAAGTCTTAGTTATGCCTTAACGCCCGTATGATGGGGTAACTTCGATCGCCAGCCTGAGATATGAACTGCTCTATTGTTGCCAACCTCCCGACGAGGCGTTGGACCTCGATGGTCTGGGGTGGTTTCATGTCGGTGATGGCCTTGATCTTCTCCGGTTCACGTCTATTCCTTGTAAGTGAATAATGAAGCTGAGGACTTTTCCTGACTCCACGCCAAAGACACATTTGGCAGGGTTGAGCTTCATTCTGAACTTCCTAAGGGTCCGGAATGTTTCGGCGAGGTCCATGCAGTGTGTCTCTCTTTGCTTGCTCTTGACGATCATGTCATCAACGTAGGCCTCCATATTTCTGCCTAGCTGTCCTCAACTAGTTGGTTGACCATTCTCTGGTAGGTAGCCCCCACGTTCTTTAATCCGAACGACATTACCCTATAATAATAGGTTCCTTGATGTGTGATGAAGGTCGTCTTCTCCTGATCTTGAGGGGCCATTCGGATCTAGTTGTATCCTGAGAACGCGTCCATGAAGGAGAGGAGCTCATACCCAGAGGTGGAGTCTATCAACTGATCAATCCTCGGTAGTGGATAACAATCCTTTGGGCAGACCCGATTAAGGTCGGTGTAATCAACACGCATGCGCCACTTTCATTAGCCTTTTTCATAAGAACTACATTAGATAACTAAATCGGGTACCTAATCTCTGTTATGAACTCAGCCTCCAGTAGTCGATCTACTTCTTCTTCAATAACCTTTGCTGATCTAGGGCAAACTTTCTTGGTTTATGTTGCACCGGCCGAGCTCCCGAGGTTGTGTTCAGTTGATATTGCGCCATCCGTGGGTGTATGCCTGACATGTCTCTCGTTGACTAGGCGAAAACGTTGGAATAACATCCAAGAAAATCTATGAGCTGGACGTGTTGATCCTCCAACAAGTCTGACCCGATGCACACTGTCCTCTCCGAGTGAGCTTTTTCCAGTGGCACTTCCAGTATTGGTTTAGAGGGCTTGGGTCGAGTGTTAGGTCTGTGGGGTTCACGGGGGTCGGGAACCGGAGCCTTATTGCCTTTTCTAGAGATGGTTGTTGCCGCTAGGTAGCATCGCCTTGACTCTTGGGGATTACTCTTGATCTCCCCCGGGCCTGTGCTGGTCAGGAACTTCATGTTGCGATGGTATGTGGAGATGATCGCCCTTAGCTTGTTGAGAGTTGACCGCCCGATGATCACATTGTAAGCTTAGGGGAGGTCCACCACCATGAAATGAACCATGAGGGTCTTGGTTCTTGGTTTGTCACCGGAAGTTACGGGAAGAGTTGCGATGCCTATTGGAGTTACCACATCATCGATAAACCCTATCAAAGTTTTAGTCATGGGAGTGAGGTCCCAGTTAGTCATTTCGAGCTTGTGAAAAGCATCGAGGTATAATATGTCGGCGGAGCTCCTTGTGTCTATCATGATGAGTCTAACATAAGCATTGGCAATGCGGGCCGTGACCACCAAGGCATCGTCATGGTCTAGGTATTCGCTCTCGGATTCGAAGGTGAACCCAGGATCCCCTCGGGGTCGGTGCCTCTTTTGAACTTTCGTGTGGGCATAGGCCTTCCTTGCCGAGGAGCTAACGCCACCTGCGGCCGGGCCGCCCACTATGACGTCAATATGCCGTTCCACCGGTCCCTTCGAATGGAGGGATGGCTCGCGTGGCTTCCTTATGTATCAGTCAAGGTGGCCGTGGTGGATGAGGTCCTCGATCTGGTTCTTCAAGTCGTAGCATTCCTCAGTATCATGCCCATAGTAGCGGTAGTAGCAACAGTAACATCTGCAGTCCCGGTCTTCGGCTCGAGACCGCAACGGGTTGGGAGTTTTTAGGAGTCCCTTCTCTCAGATCTGGAGGAAGATCTCTGTTTGAGTAGAGTTGAGTGGAACATTGGGCGGCTGGACCACAATCTGCTCAGCTCTCTCCTTCCTCCTCCTTGAAAGCCCAGAGGGTGGACCCCGAGAAGGTTCACCCCAGGGGCGCTTCTGATCTTCATGTTTCTCCGCCACCAAAGCCTCGGCGGCAACGTACTGGTTGGCCCTCTGCAGCATCTCCGATACAGTTACGAGGGGTCGCTCCACAAGCAACCAAAAATGGCGAGAAGGCTTGATCCCGATCATGAAAGCCTGGATGACCAACGATGGATGCGCATCGGGAATAGCCCTGACTTCGTCTGTGAAGCGGGCGAGGTATTGTCCGAGGTGTTCCTCCTCCTTTTGTCTCATCCCGAGGAGGGATGCGACGGTTGGTTTTGGTCGGGCCCTAGAGAGAAAATTACCCTCGAACTCCCTTGAGAGTTGATTCAAAGAGTGAATGGAGGAGGGTGGTAACTGATTGTACCATCCTCGGGTGATTCCTCGGAGAGTCGTCGAGAAAGCCCAGCATATTATGGCATCTGAGGTGCCATACAGAGTCATCTGCGTATAGAACGCAACCACATGCTCCATTCGATCGAAGCTACCATCATACGCCTCTAGCATCAGGAGGCGAAAGTGTGATGAAATATGCGCACCTTGAATTTCCTAGACGAAGGGAGAACCGCAGAGGGGACTCTCGGCATGCTCATCTTTCGTCCTTAGGGTCCTATGGACATCATCGATCCTCTGATTCACCAGGTGGAGTTGCTCCCTTAGGGAATCAGTAGAGTCCGAGGAGAGTATGTCGGGGTCCAAAAAGTCATGGGCCGACATGCTAGGCACGGGCTCTGGTTGCTTAGTTGCGTCTCCCAAGGGAGCCTGATTGGATTCCGAGAAGAAATGGGGCAGGTTGTCAATAGAGTGGGTCGTCAGTGGTGGTATTGTTCTCGTCTGAGGCAGGGGAGTTGTTGGGGGTCGTGAGCTCGGCTGTGGGGTGAGCTGCGGGATGTAGGGGATAATTACTTGAAGCATTCCCGCTATGGCTTGGACCTGGTTGGTAAGCCCTTGAAATGCCTCGGGAGTTACCACTGAGTCCTTGGGTTCGGCGGGGGTGGAGTTAGCCCAGGGTCATTAAGTAAGCTCCAGTATCGCTTTTGGGTGTAGGAAGGTATGTTCTCATCTCCAAATGAAGGGAGTGGAAGCGGGGGTTGATAGGCTACCCCCGGGGTTGGTTGCGTTGCAGGAGGGGCATCCTCTTTAGGATTGATAGGCGTCGAGCGCTTTTGTGACATTGGCGGCCCTCCTTCTAGCGCCAAATGTTGTGAGTCCTCCACCGCGTCCAGTGGGTCCGCACAACGGGGTTCGAGCCGCGAGCACAAGAGGTGCTCCACGCTGGTAGTCCGAGGTCGGCATGTGTGGATGTTCCGGTTGTGATTTTGATGTGGGTCTTTCTAACCTCGCTGGACTGTTCTTGCAAGATAAGACCTCCCGAGTGGTGGGTTCCCGGGATGGTCCCTCCGACGATCAAGTTAGGGTTGATTTGAAGGGTGAAGTCCGATGTCCCCTACTTGGGCGCCAGAGCTTCTTCTCTTTTTTTATTGAAGTAGAGAGGGAGAGGGAGAGTGCTAGCCTCCGCCTCCTTGGAGGGCCCTTGGGATGCCACTTTTATACTTATATATCGTCGACCGGTCAAGTCTCGGTCTCATCATCCTTCTGGCGTTTTCTGCCAACCTGTTTAATGTCGTCGGTAGCGCCGACGGCTATTCGTGCTGCCGGTTGCGTGTTGCTTCTGCTCTGTTGTCGCATGGTTCCCTCAGGTTCTTATGAGACATGATGATGACTGCACGATATCCGATGCTGTCAGACTTCAAGTTTGTCTGTCCGTTTGTGACATGTTGCTCGTGTGTGTCAGAGGGCGAGGTCTGGGAGATTGATCATCTGGACCCATCCTTCTATATCGACTAATCTTGAGCCATGTCGTCTAGTTCGAGAGGAGAGGAGGACCACTATTATCTTTATCAGTATACTTTACTAGAATTTAATCCTAGTGCTCTTTAACCTTAATCGAAACCTGTAGTGAAGTCATGGGAATGACGCAATTAATTTTCGTCGGTTTGATGCAGACGTTATATGTCGTCTGCATGTTTCTTATTATTTTGCTCACCATCTTCCCAAAGCCGACGTCAGTCTAGCGTTGTGCTGAACATGAAAAAGACCTTCAATTTAAGAGTTGGGTTGACATGGAAGGGTGATGGGAACTGTAAGCCGCCGTTCCCCCGCCCCCTGCCCCACCGCCCCCCTCCCCTCTCCCCCAATGACCTCAGTTTTGTGGACAAGGTACGCTGAATTGTTTCGTGCTGCTGTAACTGATCGGGTCCTGTTTAACTTGTGACAGGTGCAGTTCTTTAGGTAGAACAATATGTACTATGGGTCAGCGTAGCGGTATGTTGTCCAATGATTGCTCACCACAGGAAGCATGAGGGTGTCGCGCATTACGGGAAGAGATCAGTGGGTGTCGTCCCTCTCGTGTGCTCCTCCAATCTGTGGCGAACCACCCCAAGAAGCCTCCCGAGTCCCGTGGCGTGTCGGCCCCAACTGAACCCTGTGCGACTCCAGCGCGTTCGAACAGAGCGGCAACGCCTCCTCAGGGTGGGAACTCTTTGAGGTTGTACCTCGCGCAGGCAGGCGGCGGCCATGGCGTGGAGATGCATCCGCGGCCGCGACAGTCGAAGATCTCCCGATAGGGATGTCAACGGACGGACCGGGGACACGGAGTGCTTTCCGTCCTTATTCCGTCTTCTCTCTCTCATCCCCCATCTCATCTTTCTTAATTTTTATTTATTAATATTAGAAATTATGAATTATACCCATTAAATTTAATTCTCAAAAAATTACTTTTATTTATGTTATTATTAGTAAATATATATTATATATAACCCAATAATACAAACTAGATCGATATGGATATGAAAATGGGTGATGAGTGTTTTATTCGTCCTTCTCTCGTAATTTTTTTTCTTACCGAACAAATATGTGTGGATGTTTATATCCATTGATATAATTGAGACCTTTCAGTTGATAGAGTAAAACTTTTCAAGCATGTGAGGCTTAGCCATCTATTGTGGGGATCCAAAGCTCTAGCACTCGGATGCAAGGCAAAGAGGATGTCACCGATGGCGGAATGGACTCAAAGGCATCCATCCTCAGGGTCCCTCTTTTATTGACTTCTTTCTCATCAAGTAAACAATATATCTTCTTTTCATCTTGTGCAATCTCTATATTATAATAATAATGAATATACTCTGTAGTTACATGTGATAGATAATACATATATGACAACTATGCGGCTATCCTCAAGTCATCCCCCTTATTTGATAGATGCCTCAATCTTATTCATTCAACATATTATGTGAGATCACCCTTACAAGGTCAACATGAGACTGATTATGATATGTACTCGACGGCATGAGGTTGACTTAGACACGTGTCAAACATAATCAAATTATAACTATGACATTAAAAAGCTAAGTTGGCATGTTATTACTCATACCTCTCAGGTTTAATGCATGATTGATGGCCAAATGATATGTTAATCATTCTCAATATTTATCATAACCTGAACCCAACGATTATCCACTATACTATAAAAAAGTGTGTTCTTAGTGATGAAGCACTCTTTAATTGAATATAGTCATATTTTACTTTGGCATTTGATTCTATCATCTAAGTCTATTCTAACTTTAAGTATCGTACATATACACTCTAATGTAAAATTTTAAGGACTTAACATCAATTCCCAATACCTCCTCCTCTAAGGACCAACTTAGAAGTGAATCTCGATTCGCTCTGATCTCTAATCACATATTGGGTAACATGATTGTTACAAGACGTTATTTTATAGAAGAATATGCCTTAGATAAGTATTTTTTTTAAAAAAGTTTAAATTACTCTAGTAAGTACTAATAAAACTTTGACCAATTGATACATATCAGTGGCCAATTGATAATTGATAATTGATAATTGATTTGACCTAAAAGATTTTGTGTAAGTGAACAACCAATGAATATAGTCATATTTTACTTTGATATCTAATTCGATCATTTGAGTCTATTATAACTTAAGTATCCAAAGGGTATGCTCTAACATAGAATTCCAAGGTTTCAACATCAATTTTCAACACCTCCCTGGTCACATGTTGGATAATATAACTGTTGCAAGATCTTATCTTATACAAGAATGTGTCTTAGGTAAGGATTTTTCTTCAAAAAAATTAAATTACTCTAATAAGTACTAATATAACAATGCATACATATCAGGTGGCCAATTGACAATATATATATATATATATATATATATATATATATATATATATATAAGAAAAAAAATTTATCCCCATGAATTTTTTTACATAATAATAATAAATTTTAAAAAACATTGATGACATGCCTCGTTAAGTAATTACTTCCACTAACTCGTAGAATAGACTATTCACATAAGATGTGGAAAGAACGAAATGGGAGGAAGCCGATTTAAATGGAAATTATCCTGCGTTGGCCGACTATAGTCATTTAAATGAAAACCATCCCCCATTACTTGAAATGCTGTCCAATGCTGATTGCTAGAATTACTTGTTATGGCGATCAATAAGATTTCAAGAGAGATCAACATCCATCAATATGTCATCACAGATCAAAGATTGCTCAAGCTGATGACTAATCAATACCCAAGAAGTGACCATCATTTATTTCTCTTCATGATCTAACTAAATGTCTACACATTTGAGCTATAGATACATAATTCGGTATAAATATCAAAGATCAAGTAATGCATCAATCTCACTACAAGCCTCGCAACAGGCAATGGACCTCAAAAGGACCTGTGCCTATTAACAGATATTTGCCGCATCATATTATGGGGTAAAGATGACCAGACCAAGTATTACTTGAAACAAGAACAAAAAGAAATCAATCAACAAGCTAGTTATCAAGCATCTCAATGTTGAAGAGAGAAGGGAGATCCAACAGGAGCCATGAGTCCAAGGTACCGCATTATTCGTAGACGTCGACTTCTTCTCTTTGGATTTTCTGCACATGTTAACTCCTGAAGAAAAAGGAACGAAATTTTGACATAAATGCTAAATATTTCTTCAATGTCTCAACAAGAAAGCATGAAGGATATGCTTCCCGCTAAGACAATCTCATGAGCCAAAAATAATTATTAGGATTCCAGCTTACATCAAAATGGACCTTCATTTTTCTTTTCCTTAGGTTCCTCCCTTCATCGGCAGAGTTATTACTTGTTTTACTTGAAGTTTGCCATGTACCTAACAGATTATTTGCAAATGGATCAGATGATGACATGGAAAATATGACATTTCAGAACTAGTCCTTTGATGAATGAATGAATAAGAACAGGGAAAAAGTATATACCAAGTTTGTCATGTTGATAAGAACTTTTCGGCTTGTCTAAACATCTTTCTAGCAGTGTTCTGGGACTTGTATGCACATTTTTACACAAGGCCTGAATAATTGATAGAATCAAACCTGTACCAAGATGAGATCAACTATCCAAATAAGAGAAGATGCTACAAGGATAAATCTTAACCTGCTTAAGAGCCTCTTGAAATGCTTGCAAGGGATTCCTGCTTCTTTCTTCATAGCACTGAACAGAATGAAGATTAATTTAGATAACAGTGCATAATCCAATGAGCATAAAAACTTGAGTAGGAGAAACTATGCTCGATATACAAATATCAAAAGTTACAATTTGTCTATAAAGAAATGTGGGATAAAAAAAAAGTTGAGGCTGAAAAAAGACCAACCATTCTAAGCCCAAAAATGGAACAGATAACAGAAACTTAGTTGGTTACAGCTGTTTGGTTTATATATTCAGTCTACTTAGGATTAAAGGAACTCTAAAACCAAATCTGTTTGGTTGCGGAATTTGAAAACTGAACTGAACTAGACCAAGGAAAATTAGGTGAAGTAACCACCTATTTGGCTCAGGTTGGTCATGTTGCTAGTGCTAAAAAATGTCATGTTTATACAAACATTAACATATAAGCATATAATATAAATCAATACATATACAGATCAATATGATTATATCATAGCAGGCTTGTTGGTTTTGACAGTTCTCTTAAATTCCAAATGGAAAAGATCCAAGTTTGGTTTTCCACTTCCCAAACTGATTGTAACTAGAACCACAGAAAAAGGAATGAAAACCAAACTGAACTTGTCGGAATCTTGATTTTTTTGGTTCACTACTTCATTTGCTGGCTAAAATCAGTTAAATGATCATATATCTATTTCAGAGTACTGTACAGGGAAGCTCCATTCAGTTTTGATGTTATCGGCTTTCCAGGTGGACTACTTAATTATTTATTTTGGGTTATAGAAGAAAACTGGAGTCAATTGGTCCCTCATAAAGTATTCGATTTCATGTCTACATTTAGCTAGCCCGTTGCATGCAGCATGAAAAAATGTTTGATCTCATTTTGAGGATAAAATATCTTCATCTCTCTACCTGATTTAGATTGAATAACTTATCAGTGATACGAATGTAAAACAGTGAACATCTGCAGCAACAATGATGCACCATGTAAGCATCATATCAACGTTTTCGGTGCAAATATCAATGAGAAAAACTGTAAAAAGTTTATCTATGCAAGACTAGGGTTTAGCATTAAAATCACAGGAACATCTCATAGTATTCAACGGTAACATGATCAATTTTCATCACGAACATGTCAAATAAGGCCTCATTTCCAAACTTTGGATTGAGGATGACTCAAAAATAGTGGTATTCACCTGCATGCAAAATTGGAAAGCTTGATATGGACAATTATCAAGAAAACTTGATATAGACCATTATCAACTAGGCTTCACTATTGAAGCTCCAAAATCACATACCCTTATAGATGGATGTATATGTTAAAGCTGAAGGTAAATTTTGTGATAGTGTGAGATACTGAGATGAATACGAAGAGGTATTTAAGAAAGTATTTGTGAAGAATAAGTACTTACATAATCAAATTCTGACAGATCTCTAGCTGGTTCTAGCCAAGCACTGAAAAGAGAGAGAGAGAGAGAGAGAGAGAGAGAGAGAGGAGAAGCAGATTCAAAGTTTAGCAATCATTAAGACAATTCCAAAGCAAATTATTTTGAACTTGAACTACCTACACCTGGTAATACTGTACTTACTGTTCCTTGCTCCCATAAAGCTGCACTAGAATATGTCCAATATGATTGTTTTTAGTACACTCAAGAGATCTCTCATCCATGACCTAAGTATTTGCATTTAAGAAAGTAGTTAAGAATATTACTGAGGTTTGACTATAGAAAAGAAACAAAAAAGAAAAAGAAAAAGAGGAATGAGTCAGAGTCCATCAAAATAAACAGTAAACATATTAGAACCTCTGCAGGCCACCAGTCATGATATGCAGTTTTAGCCCATACGATACTTCCTGGAGCTAACCACGAATCTCCATTCCTCCCAGTTGGGCACAAAGATACATCTACAGAAAATGGTGCCGGTCCTGCTAACGAGTGGGTTAAAACATGATCATTTGAATTCAATCCATTTTTACTGCATCAAAGAAGCAACTTTAGATTACAAATATGCTAAACAGTAAAAGTAATGGTACACCATCTTATTAAATTGGAGTAAAGCATTAAAAAAAAATCACACATTAATTTGAACACCACTAGAACCAAAATATTATTAAGCTATGAAAAAATATAAAACTCTGAAAAATCTTGATCAATGACAAAATCATGCATATCAAGAAAAAGATATGAAATAAGAAGTGTAAAAGAACTCATTTTTACACATCCAGGGCCTATTAGTCATTATAATTCTTAAAAAAGAAAACAATTTATGATCTTACCCCTATATCTGATAGATGAGAAGCAATTAGAAGGAGAAAGATCTGGCAATAAGTTAAGAAAGTACTCAATCAGAAGAATTACATTGTCATATTATAAACAAAAGTTTACCATGCTTGACATGCAAAAACATTTTTGCAGGTATCCGTTAAAGAAATTTGATCAACTGATTCAACTTCAAGTACTGGTACTTCTACAGACTCCAAAATTGTCTCTCTATCTTTTCCATCCCATGAAATGCTACATTTTAACAGGTTGGGTATTTTTTCATTATCAATAGAGAGAGGTCCAATGCTGGCTTCATGGCTAATATCTGGCATGCCACTGGAAGAACCATCCTTGCTGTTTAATAATTCAGATAAAGAACCTGTCAATCAAAACAGAAATTTAATATATTTTTTCTTCCAAGGTTCTTCTAATATTATAAGATAATAGAACAGCTGACTTACCAAGCAAAAGAAAGATACAGCGCCTTATTAGAGCTTTAGGGCACTTAAGTTACAGTATTCATAAATAAAAATGCATAAAAGACAAGAAAAACTAAATTCTGACTTTTGGTTACTTGTTTGATATATAAGCAACCTGTAGATGGTTTATCAATGTTTTTCCAGCAAAAAATAGAGTAGACAGGTCAATAAAAGAATGCTAAAATAAATGTACTATTACATACTAACAAACAGGAAATAAAGTGTTTTGATGCAATAATGGGGGCAATCCTGCAGTAACCACCCTGGACTCATGCCATGGCTATTAAACAAAGCTAAGAGATGAATAACACTTCATGAAACAACAAAGAAGAAATGAAGGCATTAGTGCTTAGTTGACTTAGCCGGATGGCCTGTACCTAATTATTAGGAATGATAAAGACACTGCCCTAGATTCATGCAATGGCTGTTAAACAAAGGTAAGAGCAAGTATGTTGTTCAGGAGAAAAAGAGGAACTGTAAGAACATTTGGAATACCAATACTTTGTCAAAGAAACAAAACTTGATGCCACGCGACACCGACAACATGTCAAAAGATCATCTTAACCCAAAATTTAGGCGACCAGGTGGGGTATATATCAAAGCTCTTCTAACCTACAAGCATTTAGATCTAAATTGTAATGGACACCACTTAAAAGACTTCCAATAAACTTATGCAACATCACATTACCACTGCAAAGTCCAAACTATAACATCGAAATGAAGCATCGCACTGTACTTCCTTTGATAATAGAAATTATTGAACTTGTATCCTCTGAAAAAATAAATAAATTTTGGAGCATATTTTATTGGCTTTTTATGTTAAAAGTAACGAGTTCAGATAACAATCGTATAGATTAATTTAGACTTTTTTTGTATAATCAACAAATAATCCAAGAGATCATGCTCCTCCAAAATCTGTTAAAGACAAACCAAACTTTCAAAATCCATCAAACTCCAGCTTAAAACTTGTACCTTTCGAATAATCGGAACAAAATATCACGGAGAATCCATGACATGCGATGAAAAGAACTGGAATTAACATCATGGAAGTGGAGAACCAAGAGAAAAGAAAGGGGGAGAAAGGCGGGTGAACCTTGCAGAGGAGTACAGCGGGCTTTACGTGTTCTTGGTCGCCGGCGACTCTTCGGTACCGGAGGAGAATCGAACACCAGGGTTGATCTGCTCTTCATCGAGGGAGATCGGAAGCGCCTCGGAGAAGTTTGAGGGGAACCCTCTCGTGTCGCGAACGATAAGAGACATATATATATATATATATATATATACGAAATAAGAGTATTGGCCGATCTAACGATTTAATCGTGGAAGAAGAGACTTGGGACCCACCATTAGCGAACCAGTGTTGGATGGGGCCCGCGGATAGTAGGTGTCGTGTACTTACAGTGTAGTCTTATCTCAACCCTCCATCTCTTCCGTTGTGGGGTATCTCGTCCGTCCGTTGTTGTGAAACCGGTGGGTCCAACGAAGTCCCCCAGTCTCCGGTCACCTGCTGAACCATTACCGTACTCAATCGTCTGTCACTCAACCCACGTTTGACTCGAATTCAAAATCAATTAAGACCCTTTTCCATCACCTGTCACCCTCCAATTCATCGGTTCAAGCTCTGTCGAGGCAAAATTAGGGATGGAGGAATCAATCAATTAGACCCGACCCCGATGGATTAATTGATCCAAACTTGTTAAGTCTGAAGCACTAATTCAGAATGTTTAGACACAAGTTAATTATCGTGTATCATTATCCTCATAATTAGTCGAAGTTAGGGATAGTACATGTTATCAAAGAAATATAATTAGCGTCAAAATCTATTGTGCATACCAGGCTAAGTTGTAACATGCCTTCAAGCTCTATAAATAAATAGGTATTTTCTACTAAGCTCTCACTATATCGGCTCTCACGCTTAAGTTAATGGTTATACATCTATCAATTACTTTAAGTTTTTCGATTTTCTTATAGTATAAATATAATTATTATTAAAATCAAAATCTAACATTGTACATGTGAGGGTAGGTTGTAATCATTTCCTGTTCATATAATTGGTGGCTTCACGATATAAAATATCTCTTATCCTAACTATGATCAATCATTTCTTATTGAAGTCTCTCGTTATGTTTAATACCAGGTTGGTTTTATACTATTAGTCATGACTAACTATATTGAATGATGGACTCATTAATTTTTTTTAATCTTAACCACTAGTCAAGAATGCTTAAATTTAAATTAATTGAAATATGAGTTCAAAAGAAAATACATGTGATAAAGCCACATGACCCGAAGCACTCTAATTTAATTTAGATTAAAACACTAATCACCGTCACCACATGCTAACATGTAGTTTACAATTACATGTGAACATTCCTTATGCATTTCCATGTAAAATTGAATTGTAAATAGATATCAAAATTAGAAAATAGTTTTCTGATATTAAACACATCTCACTTCTTTCTTAACGAATTATCAGTCTCTATGATAATTTTTTTTCACATATAATCCTACTAAATTAGATAGTGACATCCAAATCATATTAAATATCATATATGCCACAACAAAAATTGTACCTCTAGTGTGTGTATATATAATACTATCATGTCAAAATTTTATGTTAGAAGAAGAGTTACTAAGAATAATAATCTATGCTCAATCTGTCGATACATATGAAGTTCAGTCAAAATCAAATAAGTAATTCGTAATGGCATAACACATAAAAGGAATATTTCCTCGACAAAATCGATCATATATAAAATAATTTTTTCATATATTTTTTTGTTCCAAATTTATAAGACAAATGTACGTATACTAAGATAATGGGCTTTGCCAAATAAGCATCTGGTGCAATCTTTTATAAGGAGATATTGAATACATAATACAAATACTTTCGAGGTAAAGGATACATGATAGTTAAAAAAAAAATCATCATCTTAATTTAAATTTTCAATGATCTATTATCTTCCAAAGGTAATATTACTCGAAAAAGAAAAAGATACAGGTCAAATTAATTCTATCACAATTTATCATATCAATACCAAATCTCAAATATATATATTTGACAATTGATCAGAAGAAACAAATACACAATTTATAAATATCCTTTAGAATGAAGATGAAAATACTCTATTATCAAAGTATATGTTAAAGCATAAGTGAGTTGGTCAATTTCCATAGGATCAAAGGTTTCTATCAGGATAACTGACTGTAGGGGATCAGCCCTCCAAGATCTCTATACGAGATCGATCATCTTTGATCTCTATAAGGGATCGATCCTCCATGATCTCTATAAGGGATCAACTCTCTTAGGGTTTCGGCCATAAGGTTGAAAGGAAACTCAATTCTTCATTGCTTTCCAAAGAGAAATTACATGAGTATTTATATGGTTCATGAAAAGACCCTCTAAATAAGGACTCATAATTAGAGTTCTATTGGGAATAGAACTTTAACTTTAACTCCTACTCTTTATCAAACTCCAATTCAATCGAATCCTAATCCTACTATAATTTGGACTGATTTATTTAAATAAACTCCTAGCTGACTTAATATCAGGTATAGGCTGGCCAATAGGGTCTAATCTACAGACTCGACTCAATAGACTAGGACTCGACCCAGCTAGGGTCATATTCGACCCACCATATTCAAATCAGTCTTGTCCTCAAGATTGAGCCTCCATGAACTCTAAAAACTTCAGCTTCAATTCGTTATATGACTCTCATGTAGTATCCTCATTAGGCAATTGGATCTACTACACCAGCACTTCAGTTGAGGGGCGTGTCACGATCCAACAGTCCAGTATGGTAGCCAGCTGAACTTGGATCTCTCCATCAGCCGAGATGTCAGGTAGGTGGCTCTAGGCTGATTCATCCTCTCCAAGCCTCAGTTTAAGGCATGACACATGGAAGATTGGAAGAATTTTGGAATCTACGGGTACATCTAGTTTATAAGCTATGGCTCTAATGTGCTCCACAATTTTGTAGGGTCCGAAGAAACCAGGAGACCACTTTCTTGAGGCTCGAGACTTTATGAATTTTTGCTGGTAAAGCTGAAGGCGAAGGAGGACTCGATCTACAATAGCAAACTTTCTTTTGCTCTTGTGTTTATCAATAATTTCAGCCTGCTGTTTTATTCTTTCTTGGGTGGCCGAGAGGTTGTTTTTCAATATTCTTCCCTTGAGATGATGGTAGCCTCTCGATGAAGTCCATGGAAATGTCGGTCCAAGTTGAGTCCGAAGTAGGGGGGCTGCGATTTTCACGGACTTGTTGTCATCTCTCTTACAAACTTCTTTTCGCTTTGGTGGTTGTTTCATTCTTGCTCGAGTTGCCTACTATAAAACTTTACCTTTAGATGTTGGTAGCCCCTCAATGAAGTCCATGGAGATGTTAGTCCAAGCTGAGTCCGAAATGGGTGGCGACTGTAATTTTTCGGGGCTTGCTACCATCTCTCCTTTGTGCCGTCAACAAGTGTCACACCGAGCCACAATGGTTTCTTTCATGCCTTTCTAATAAAAGGTTTGCCGAACTCTCATATAGGTTCGAAGTAATTTGGAGTGTCCAACCGCTGGTGATGAGTGCATCTCCTGTAGGATGGCAGTTTGGCAAGGGAAGTTGGGCACCAACACCATTCAAACCTTGTATCGCAGGTCCTTCGAGTCCCAACTGCAGTGTGCTATTGAGCTTGGTTCCTCCCAATTTCTTGATGATCTCCTGGGTCTCTAGGCTGCCTTGCCACTCCTTCCTGATGTCTTTTATAAGGTAAAAAATCAGAAGGGAGATGGTTGTAATTTTAGCATGCTCGGGTAGGTGGGAAAGCGTATTTGCAACTAAGTTATCCTTCTCCTTTTTATAAACAATTTCATAATCAAATCCCAACAATTTTGTTATCCATTTTTGCTGTTCAGAGAAGGAATTTTTCTACTCCATGAAGTACTTTAGGCTCTTATGATCGATCTTGATATGAAAGCATCGATCGATCAGGTAGGGTCTTCACTTCGTCACCGTGTGCACAATGATCAACATTTCCTTATCATAGATTGATAGCTTCAAATGAAATGGGGAGCGAGCCTTGCTAGTGTATGCTAGTGGTCGACCATTTTGCATTAGGATAGCACTAATTACGGCTCCTGACGTGTCGAGTTCGACCACGAACACCTTGTCGAAGTCCGGTAGGGATAAGTTTTTTTAGTTCAACAAACACTTTTGAAAATTCAGCAAGTAAGAGGAGAGATTTGGGTCTTCGTGCATCGTCGGACCTTTAATTTGTAGCCCCTGCAATTGGATTAGAAAGCCGACATGTGTCTTGTGCAGCACCCTCTCCATTCATTGAGTCGTAACGGTTGAAACTTTGCCCCCGCATTTTTCTCGTAGGATCACTTGTTTCTTGTGAATGAAAAATTTTATAAGAAGTTTGGAAAAATTTCAGGAAACATCACATAGAGTAGATAGCCACTCAATGCCGAGCACCATTCATAGTCATCCAATGGTAATAGGAACAACTCCATGGTGATCTCTTGGCCTTGCATGATTAGTTTCATTCGCGAACACTTGAGGCTGCAAGATAAGGTTCAGCCATCTGCGATCTTCACATCAAATCTATTGCAATCTTCGATCCAGAGGGTTAATTGGGCAGCAATATTGTTGTCCATGAAGTTATTAGTGCTTTTGGTCAATGAGAATTATGATCGACTGGTGTTTGAGGAATTCATCGATCTTCATTGCTTGAGGATTGGCATAGTCGGGGGCATGTACAATGCTGATGGTCGACCGCGATTCTTCCTCCACATCTTCCTCCTCAGGTTCGTAATCTATGTCCTCGAGTTCTGGATCCTCAATCGATTCAATCATCAAAAGCTTTCCCTTTTTGCAATGGTTCGTCACAGTGCCAACATAGCCCTTTTGCCAATCTCTCTCGGAGTTCTTCTCGAGTAAGTCTCTTAGGCTGAGGAGTTTAGTTGGCAGCAAGGGAGGCTAAAGGCTTGATGGTTGTTGGTCGGTTCACAATCTTGGTCCTTCGGGCATTGATGTTTAGCTTTTCTTCTTGGATGCGGGCGAAGGAGGTGGTAGCCATCCATGTATACGATTGTCACGCCTTGACTTCGCATCAGATCTCCAGTTTAAGTCCTTCGACGAAGGTCCTAAATAGCTACTTTTTATACCAATCATGAATTTGATTTGAAAGACATTCAAACTTGGTTTGATATTCTTGCACGGTCGAGGTTTGATGAATCTTTGAGAGTTGGCTGCTTGCGTTCTCGTACTCCGACGATCCAAAGCGGATAAGCAGTCCGCTCTTAAATTGTCTCCACGTAGGTATGTTGTGTGTGTACTCAAACCAGTTGTACCACTGGATCACGTCTCCCTCAAGGTGTATGATGGTGATGTCGACAATAGATTCTTCAAGAGTTTTGTAAAAGTAGAAGTACCTTTCAGCGCGTGAGATCCATCTGGTTGGGTCTCCATCTTCCAATCTAGGGAACTCCACTCTTATGTGAAGTTATGCTGATTCCTACACTTGATCACCCTTCTCAGATTGCTTCTCCTAGCGATCTGAGCCTTCTCCATGCTGAGATCTCTTTGGGCTCTCTGATCAACAAATCTGAATTCCCGAAAGAATTTTTGCAACTTGTCCTCCATACGGGCCTCGAAGGCTTCAAGCTTTGCATCAAATGCATCGTCTAAGGCCATTGCGTAAGATTGAAGAAATGTGATGTTTAAGTCCTTCTTTTGTTGATGGATTGGTGGCATAATATAGTTGTTGCTGATGGTGGCAGCAATAGGGGATGATGGTGGTGTAGACAACATTGATCTAGGGTTAGATGGCTGCTGTTGGTGGCGGTAGCAGGAGGTAAAGATGACAATGAAGACAATAATCTAGGGTTAGATTGTTGTGATAGATGACTACTGTTGGTGGCGGCAGCAGGAGGTAAAGTTGGCAACGAAGGCAACAATCTAGGGTTAGATGGCTGTCCTAATATTGCAGGTTGCGACAGCAACAGGAAGTGATGGCAGCGGCTGCAACAAGTGTGGATGGTAGCGGCAGCAATAGGGGAGGATGGAAGTGGCAGTAATAGATGGAGATAGCAGTGGAAGTAATAGGGAAAGATGGCAGCGACAGTAACCTTAGGAAGATGGCAGCTGCAGCAACCGAGAAAGATGGCAGCGACAACAACCGAGGAAGATGGCAGCGAGAGCAACAAGAAGATGGTAGCAACATCAACCGAGGAAGATGACAGTGGCAACAATAGGAAGATGGCAGCTGTAGCAACCGAGGAAGATGGTAGTGACAGCAACAAGAAGATGGTAGTGACAGCAATCGAGGAAGATGGCAACGACAACAACTAAGGAAGATGGCAACGACAGGAATAGGAAGATGGCAGTGGCAGCAACAAGAAGATGACAACGACAACAACTGAGGAAGATGACAACGACAACAACAACAACTGAGGAAGATGACGACGACAACAACCGAGGAAGATGGCAGCGACAATAATAGGAAGATGATAGCAGCAACAACCAAGGAAGATGATAGTGGTAGTAATCGAGGAAGATGGTAGTGACGGCAAGAGGAAGATGGCAATGACAACAACCGAGGAAGATGGTAGTGACAGCAACCGAGGAGAATGGCAGCGGCAGCAACAATAAGATGGCAACATATATGAAGATAATAGTACCAGATGAAGATGGTAGCGACAGATGAAGATGACAGTGGCATATGAAGATGACAGCAATTGATGAAGATGATAGCGGTAGATGAACAACGAGATGCCAAGAATGTTGCTCTGATACCATATTGATAGAACCCAGAATTGATCTCTGTAGGGGATAGGCCCTCCAAGATCTCTATAGGAGATTAGCCCTCCCTGATCTCTATAGGGGATTGACTCTCCTAGGGTTTTGGCCACAAGGTAGAAAGGAAACTCAATGCTTCGTTACTTTCCAAAGAGAAATTTTATGAGTATTTATAGGGTTCATGAAGATACCCTCTAGATTAGGACTCATAATTAGAGTCCTATTGAACATAGAACTCTAACTCCAACTCCTACTCCTAATCAAACTTGAATCATAATTCTATTAGAATTTGAGTTGATTTAATCAAATCAACTCATAATCGACTTAATGTCAGGTCTAGATCGATCAACGAGAGCTATTTTTTTATTTCAGTTCACTCAATTAGATATTGTCATCTTCCAATAGTGGCTGACTTTGTCATGTCCAATGTTTGTTGAATCCTACAACTTATCGAGTGAAGTCAACACTCTATAACATACGGAACTCAAATAATTGAGAATGCTTAGTCACAAACCTTAGGTGACAATCAAAACCATGGATACTGACAGCATACGAAACAAAACCAATCTTCATTTAGATTGCTTGCATGTGGTGGTTTACAACATAGCTATAGAATCGGGGAGTGGTTTACAACATATAGCTATAGAATGGGGGACAAATAATTAAATGTTGGAGGAAAATTATATCAAGTAAAGATTCTGGAGAAACAGTGTGGGCTCACATATTAAATATTTGGTTAAGGTGGACCATATATATCATTAGTCTAAACTTGCAAGTGTGAGAACTTAACAAAAGAATAGCTTAGTTCCACATCAACCATGGTACACATTTTAATCCTTAGACCCTACTCTCACACAACCTTGCTGGCTCGCAGCCACTAACATTTCTGATCCTACTATGAAAGGAATGTTAAATTAATGCATTTTCTCTGGTCATGGAAGAAGAAAGCATCGTTGTTGGCTCCATTTAATGTGGCCAGTTTAGAAGGCACAAGTTACAGGGAGATTTATAGCCATTAATTTGAAATTTGAATAATGGGATATGGATCTGGTCAAGTCAAAGCATGCAACAGTGTTGTGTGGCCCTCTAAAAGGTCACTCCTTCCTACTTCTTTCATGAATCCTTCACATCCCATTCAAAACATCTATATATATACTAGTCAAAGTGTGTTGTCTTCCTTTGTCTCCTCCGGTGGTTGGTTGCTTGGTTGTGACATTACTAAAATTAAATCTCTTACTACAAACAACAGGTCAAACTCTTACATTGCATGCAAGTCTTGGCATGTCAAGAACTTACACTGGAAGTGTGATAACAAAGGTGGATGAGCCTCCCATTGCAACCTTAGAAGAACAGGCCTACTGTTGTTTCTTGCGGGATTTCCCCCAAAGCTATCTCTTCTTTTTATCGTTCCTCGATGTTTGTACATTATGAAGACTATAAGTTCTATCACTATCCAAGACAAATCCAGGAGTCAAAAGTGTAGGTGACTTGTATTTGTTTGTGTGACCCCAAAAGCCGTATTTCTAACAGTTGTATTCCTTCTTCTGTGGTCGATCTCCATTCCTTTCTCCTCCTCTCCCTTATATACCTCACACAAGTCCACCACTCTCAACACCATCAATCCAAAGGACATGGTGGTTCAAGGCAAGAGGGGAGGCGAGATGGCGGAGACCAGTTACATCAAGGGGGTGAGGCACCTATGTGACAATGGCATTACAAAGGTTCCCAGCAAGTACGTCTTGCCCCTCCTCGGTCGGTCTCAACTCACGGCGGCAGCTTGTAAGCCAACTCACCCCGACAGCTCGTAAGCCAAGTCTCTAGCTCATAAGCCCAAGTTTCTTGGAAATGAAAAAATTATAATATTTTTGATTACAATGGGTTTATGCCTTTTGAAGATGGTATCAGAGTATAATCTAAGGATTATTGAGATATTTGATATGTTTGATGTACAACGTATATGAGGCTTAGTAAATTTTATATTTGATCGATGAAAAATTTTCTTTGATCTCTTTTGGGAGATCATCTCTGACAGAGATTTCAAATCTCATTTTAGATTATGGAGAAGATTACAGGAATTTATGAGTCGATTATGATCAATAAAGACTTACCTTATGTGGAAGAGTCGACTCAGATTATTGATAAGAAAATAATGAACCTAAGGATCATTCCTCTGGTTAAAACAATTTGGAAGCAAGAGGAGGAAATGAAGAAAGCTTATCCTCGTTTTTTTCGTCAATCGGGTATGATAAATTTAGAAGACTAAATTTTTACTTAAGGGGAGGAGAGAGTATAATATCCCTCATTTTCAAAATATTTATCATTATCTATTTTAAATTATTTATGAGGACCTATTTATAAATATGAGAATTATTTAATAATTTTCTTGGTTAAATAGTTTTATATTAAAAACTTATTGCTAGGGACATAAATGTGAATCTTAGAAATCTGATATGAATTGTGAAAGATTTACATTGAGTTGAAAAAGAAAAGCGGAGGATATGTGCCACTAACTAGCATAAAGATGGTGCCACTTATGCTTATTGCATGGGTGACATCTAAGCATCTCTCATATATGCTTATCATCTAGCAACCTTCATGTTAGCCAAAACTAAGTAGCAATTAAAGGAGAAATCATACTAAAAAATTGAGAAAAAAGACTTATTGCAACATAGAGAAGAGAAAGAAAAGATGAATTGAAGTGGTAGTAGTTTTTATTTTATTTTATTTGCTTTGGTTTGAGATTTTAGCTCAAATTCCTCATACTTGGGAATCAAATTTTTTGAGGCAAGTATTTTAACCTCATCCTACATAATATCTTCATCCTTGATTATATTTTTATCAGTTTGATATGATTTTTGAAAGATTTATGGCTTAGAACATGATATTTCTCCTATTCAGCTATAAATCTATAAATCTGAAAATTTTGAGATTTTGACCTTTTTACTTTATTTTTATCATAACTTTCTGCACTGAACTTTGATTTAGTCAAAACCTTTTTCATCTAAAAGTAGACTCATAATCCTTTCTTTTGATACTAAAATTAAAAATTCTAGAGTTCATATGCCTATCTAAACTCTTATTTCAATTGACCCTAAAGAATCTATAAAACATACTTTATAATCTCTGACCTCTTAATACTGAATTCTTTGTAACTCTCTATTGCAAAATCTAATTATACCAAAACTAAAAAGTATATTCATAGATCCTTCTGATACCTAGATCGAAAGATTTGAAGTCTAAATTATTTACCCAGATTTCTATTTCGATTGACCCTAAGGATTTTATAAACTAGGGACCGTAATTTATTACCTTTTGGGAACTTTGATTTGGGCAAAACTTATTTGGTTAGAAACTAGACACCATGATCTTTCTTTAGATACCTATATTGAAAGATTTAGAATAAAAATACTTACCCAATCTCCTGTTGAATTTGATCCTATAGATTCTACAAAATAAAGCTTTTGTTGTATGACCTTTAGTTACCAAATCATTTACAACTCTTTGTTATAAACTTTAATTTATAAGAAACTTATTTTTATCTAAAACTAGATTGATTTAGCTTTCAAATGACATATTTCTCAGGTAGTTTAGAGTATGATTGGCTACTGAAATAATTTATGAAATGTGCTTCTTAAATTCTGCCAGAATTAAACCTTTGATCCTGATATGCTCTTGTCTTTAAATGAACTGCATACTTGAATATGTTATGAAAAGTTTATGTTACATCGTGTTGTTTCATATTGGCAAATGTACATTTTATTATTCCGCATGTGCTTTAAATATATGTACCAATTTCATTATTTACATGTCCTTTTATACTATAATATTTATGGAATAATATGAACATTTACTAGAAATGGTAAAAGGAGTTATGCTTAGAGCCCGTGATGCTTTGCCGATCCCCTATGGCTTCACCTAAATGTAGGTGGATAGAGCTCCCAAACGTGGGAGAATTTTGTCTGATGGTCATCCAGAAATTGATAGATCATATTCTATCTGATCCCACTTCACCATCTATATCTTTAATATGATATCAAAGCATGACTTTTGAGTTTGTCTGTGCGTTTTGGATAAGAATGAAATGAATGTGACATCACATATGACATTTGAGATTTTGCTTCTTATTCATTATTTAATAAGTTCTGAAATGATTTATATACCTTTGATATAGTCCAACATATGTTTTTATTGTTGATATGCTCTGAAATATTTTATATGTCATTGATATGCTTCAAAACATTTCATATGTCTTTAATATGCTCTGAAATGTTTTGTATGCCGTTGATATATTCCAAAACATTTCATACATCTTTGATATGCTCTGAAATGTTTCATATGCTATTGATATATTCCAAAATATTTCATACATCTTTGATGTGCTTTGAAATGTTTCATATGTTGTTGATATGTTTCAAAATATTTCATATACCATTGATATGCTCTGAAATATTTTATATACCTTTGTTATACTCCGAAACATACTTACGCCTTTGATATGTTCCAAATTATTTTATATACCTTTGATATGCTCCAAAACATATTTACACCTTTGATATTGTTAGGACCCTAGCTAAGTCGAGTTCTAGTCGATTAAGTTGAGTCTTTAGATTA
Organism: Ensete ventricosum; assembly: GCA_029747655.1. Lineage (NCBI taxonomy): Eukaryota > Viridiplantae > Streptophyta > Magnoliopsida > Zingiberales > Musaceae > Ensete > Ensete ventricosum. The sequence continues at coordinate 33,262,289 of JAQQAF010000005.1, forward strand.
GGCCTTGATGGCCGATCTTGACCTGATATTAGGTCAGCTAGGAGGAGATTTGAGTGTATTGTAATAAATCAGCCCAAATCCTAGTAGGGTTAGGATTCGGCTAAACTGGAATTCGATTAGGAGTCAAAATTGGATTCGGGTCAGGTCAACCAAGTCAAGCTTGTAATCAACCCAATTAGCCACCAACCTTAATAAGAGGAAGTCGACTAGGGTTGAGAGGAGGCAGCTAGGGTTAGAGAGGAAGAGTTTCACTTAGCTTGAGACTCTCTCTCTAGGGTTGATTAGGAGTTAAATTATGGGTTAGAGTCTTAGTTTAGTTGAAGTAGAAGTCCTATTAGGATTAGGGTTTTGAGACCCTATATAAACACTTGTAGCCACAAACTTTTTCTCATGAATAGATCAATCTTTTTTAGCCATTATGGCTGACTACCAAGGAGAGAGGAACCCCTATATATTAGGATCAATTGGCACGGGGGGTGGGGGTGGTGTGGGGGTGTTAGTTAGTGAAAGAGTGAAAGTGCTCGTTTCAAAAACCATGCTTACAAAAAGTAAAGAAAGAAAATCAAAAGTGCTTTTTTGTATTTCGTTGGAAATGACTAAGAACCCGAATCAAGAGAAGTCGTGAGAATAATGTTCATATCTTTCAAGAAACTAATTAAGAGTAATAGAAAGCAAGTAAAGAATGGCCTACGTCCACTCTCGAGTCCTCTTCTCCGAGATCCACCGGCGTCTACTATCAATCTTTAGGTGAAGATCAAACCCTTACACCTTTCACTCTCCTTTTTATAGGCTTAGGAGATAAACCTTACAAGCTTACAAGAGAGACTTACAAGGATTACAATTCTTTCCCTCACTCCCTTGCCCCTTTTCTTTTTCTTACAATTTTAGCACACAATTTTCTCACAGAATTTCTAGCCCAAAAGTATTGTGATAAATGCAAGAAAACTTGGGGTATTTATAAACCCCAATTGACTTTAGAAATGGAGCCAAAAATTTAAATGTATCCGAAAAAATTGGGTACGAGTAGTACAATCGCCAATGCCGGCGGTGCAATCCCCAAAAGCTGCTTAAAAAATAAGGCGATGGTGGTACAACCACCAACTTGGGTGGTACGACCGTCGCTCACCGACGGTACAACCGTCGAAAAACCTGAAAAAGTGATTCTCTTCACTTTTCCAATTCCAACTTCTACCTTGAGTTGACCACTTCTCAGGTCAATAAATTGAGCTCGACTTGAGCTAAATCCACTCTCCAATGTGGACCCGGTTTACCTCACTTGAGTTAATTTGGATTCCTTATAAATCTAACTCAAGTAGGACTCAAACCTTAACTGATGCTAACTATGACTTAATTACAATCATCATGGCCAACAAGTCCAATAAGACATTCCTAACTCCTGGCAAGCTTTTCGGTTACCCCCGACGATATTTTGATGAGTCTCTTGGCCTTCTCCTAACGAACTCCCTGACGCCATCCTGGTAAGCTCCAATCTCCTTTGGCAAGTTCCCAGCGAAGCAAGCTTTCGATACCCTCGGCCAGCTTCCGACAAACTCCCTACAAGCCTTCGATCCCTTCGGCGAGCTCTCGATGTACTCCCGTCGAGTTCCTTACTGCATCATCCTAACCCCAGCCCGATGCCCAAACTTGACTTTGGCCCAACATCTGATTTTAATTTTCTCTCTGTCGTAGTTAATCCTGCATTAATCATCTATAATACACTTGTTAGATCAATAATGTTGAATCTCAAATTTTAATGATGAAATCAATTGATGGGTTATTGATCTAACAATATTGTTAGAGTTGACTAATGCAGAATTAACTATGATAGAGAAAAAATTATAATTAGAGGTTTGGCCAAAGTCAAGTCCAAGCATTGTGCCAAAGTGAGGATGATACGGTTGGGAACTCACTTGGAGTGCGTTAGGAGCTCGCAGAGGGTACGGGAGTTTGTCAGGATGGCGCAAGGGAGTTCGTCGGAAGACGACCGAGACTCGCCAGAAGATTATCGGGAGAAGCCGAAAAGCTTGTCGGGAGTTGGGAAGGTCTTGAAGTGGATTTGTTGGCGCTATTGATTATAATTGATTAAGTCATAGTTGCTGGTTACAGGTGCCCTACAAGCCAATCATGTGAGTGATGACATGTGTGACATGTTGTATGATCTTTTTGCTTATAATTAATATTGACATATTCTTACATTATCTATTACATATATATTGTGATGTCCTTGGTTCTGTGCAATGAGAGTCAGATCGTGATGAGATCACGATAATGAGATCAATTCACCTTTAAACACAGATCCTAAATAATCTCGATCATAGGTTACTCAAGAGGGACATTGAGATAACCAGACAGATCAGTGTACTATATACCCGTCCATATGATGGAGGCGACTAGTCTCATAGCCACTTGTGTGGAGACACTAAAGATATAGTACAGGTGCTCATTGGAGAATGAGTTCACTGATTGATCCGCTTATGGAATGCTGTATGGTTAATGATACCTAATGTCAGACAGTGATTCCATAGTCCTAGTTGTGTATCTGGTCCTTAGACTTGAGACACCAATGATGTCTTGTATGAGTACTCATTTCTTTGACGCCAGACTTACAGGTTTGGAAAGTTCCAAATCTGGTACAGTTGGTTATCGGGATCGGTAGCCAACCTTACGAAGGTAATTGAGTGTCAATAAAGGATTATCCACTCTCAGTATCATGAGAGGAATATCCCATATATGCTTGCTCATACAAATCCCTGGCCAGGGTCATTCAGATTGAGAGATGAGTTCTCCGGTAGAATCTGATTAGAGCAAGACAAACTGATTCCGTATGTGACCTGACAGTACCATATCCAATATATGATCTCTGGGATATTAGTTAGATGATGGATTATAGATACACGGTTACTGTGGACAGATATGTCCAATGGATTTGATCCCCTCCTGTACCGTCTGGGGACTATGACGTAGTGGCTTAGTACGTCCATAGTCGATGAGTCGAGTGAATTATTATGGAGATAATAATTAACTATATCAGAAGTGATCGAGATCGTGCCTATGACACATAGGTGACCTGAGGACATGGTATGCTTGGTCGAGTCTCTCGAGGGCATATTATCGAATCAGACTCATCTTGTAACGATGGTGATAACTTAACTAAACGTCATGGTTGGTCGAGTCCCTCGAGACTATGATGATTCAGAGGCTGAACATGACGGGAATCACAAGGAGTTGTGATTGACAAGAGTTGCCTACCTTTTGGGCTTAGTGTAATTGGTCGAGTCCCTCGAGGTTGCACTAAGACGCCAATTGGATCATAATCCCCACTAGGAGTCTGCCGGAGACTTCCGTCTCACGTGTCGAGGGTGTCGCGTGATTCGCTAAGAAAATAGTGGGAGTACATTAAGATAGAAGTTTATATCTTAATTAGTATTTTCTGTAAAGTCTGCATGTTATTTATTTACGCTATATCTTGCTTGTTGCTTGCAAAACCCTTATGTGGTATACTTGATGCCAACCGCCTCATTAGTCCAAATGCTCCACAATTTAAGAATTATTCTCACAAAATAGAAAATTGTATATGTTCATAACACGATTGTGCCCACGCTAGAGGAAAGGACAAGCGAGGATGAGATTGCTCGCTTTGTGAAGTATAAAGATAGCCCTAAAGGATAACTTGTATGTTGATATTATACTTTAGTCCCTACCAGATTCATTTTCACTATTCATTATTAACTTTAATATGAATAAGTTTGAGGTGACTCTACCTCAGCTCTTTATATTAGTGAGACTAATAAGAAAAGGAAGACTAGTAAAGACCCTTAAGAAGGGCAAGAGCAAAGAAAGACTAGGTAAGACAAAAGTTGCCAAGAGAGACCCGGCAAAGAACAAAGGACAGTGTTTCCACTACGACCAAGATTAGTATTGGAAGAGGAACTGTAAGGACTACCTTGCAAAGAAGGCGAGACAGAAGCTTGGAGAAGCTTCAGGTATATTCATGATCAGTCTCCACTTATCAGATTTTTATGATAACATATGGGTATTGGATATTGGGAGTATTTATCATATCGGCAATTCGTTACAGGTTCTGGCAAGACCTAGGAGATTGGCTAGAGGCGAGATGAACCTCAAGATGGATAATGGAGTAAGAGTTACTGCAGTTGCTATTGGAGAGGTCACCCTACATCTGCCTAGTGAAACTATTATTGCATTAGATGCATGCCATTTTGTTCCCTCTATTATCAAAAATATTATTTTTATCTCTTTTGATAATTAGTGGATATAAATTAGTTTTTGAGAATAATAGTTGTTCAATAATTATGAATGATGAGATCATCACTAGAGAGACCCATATAAATGGCTTATATGTGTTAGACACATCTCTACATATCATGAATATAAATATGTCTAAGAGGAAAAGAGATGAGGTGAATAATGCATACCTATGACATTGTAGGCTAGGCCATATACATGAGGGAAGGATTCAAAAGTTGTTGAGAGATGGATACTTAGATCCATTTGACTATGAGTCATATACAACTTGCCAACCTTACCTTCGTGGAAAGATGACCAACTCTCCTTTTAGTGGAATTGGAGAGAGAGCCACCGAGTTATTGAAACTCATACATAGTGATATATGTGGTCCCATGTCGACTCAGGCTATAGGTGGTTACTCATACTTCATTACATTCACTGATGATTTCTCTAGGTATGGACACGTGTACTTAATGAAGTATAAATCTGAGGCATTCGAGAAACTCAGAGAATATAAGAATGAGATAGAGAACCAAATTGAAAAGAGTATTAAGACTCTTCGATCAGATCGAGAATGATAGTACTTGAGTACGAAGTTCACCCATTTCCTCAGGGATAATGAGATTCTATCCCAATTGACACCTCCTTATACACCTCAGCTCAATGGTGTATCAGAAAGGAGAAATCACATGCTGTTAGATATGGTGTGGTCCATGATGAGTTTCGTTGACATACCCATCTCATTCTAGGGGTAGCCCTAGAGACTGGAGCTTACCTTCTGAACAGAGTTCCATCAAAGTTGGTAGTGTCTACACCATATGAGATATGGAAAGGAAAGAAGCCCGATCTTAAGATTGTTAAGATTTGGGGCTATCCTACCTACGTTAGAAGATACAACTCCGATAAGTTTGAATCAAGAACAGAATGGTACACATTCATGGGATACCCAAAGGAAACTTGTGGGTATTATTTCTATCATCTCGAGGACCGAAAGGTCTTTGTTGCCAAGAGAGCTATGTTCCTTGAGAAGGAACACATTCTTGGTAGAAACAGTGGGAGTAAGATAGAATTGAGCGAGGTTGAAGAACCTAGCTCAAGCACCATTCCAGAGCCTGAGTCTGTTCAGGTACCTAACACACAAATTTCAATTTTACGTAGGTCTAGTAGAGTATCTCACCCTCCTGAAAGATATGTGGGACATATCAGTAGAGATGACTCTTAGGATGTTGATCCTCAGACCTACGAGGAGGCTATTATGAGTATAGACTCCGGGAAGTGGCAAGAAGCCATGAATTCTGAGATGGATTCTATGTACTCTAACAAGGTTTGAAACCTTGTGGATGCACCTGAGAGTATTGTACCCATCGGCTGCAAATGGATCTTCAAGAAGAAGATTGGAGTGAATGAAAAGGTAGAGACCTATAAAGCAAGGCTAGTAGCTAAAGGACATCGTCAAAGACAAGGAGTTGACTATGATGAAACATTTTCACCTGTAGCTATACTTAAGTCCATTAGAATTATTTTGGCCATTGCAGTACACTATGACTATGAGATCTGGCAGATGAATGTTAAAACGATATTCCTCAATGGCAACCTCGAGGAGGAGATGTATATGATACGACTAGAGGAATTTGTATCCAAATAGAGTCCAGATAAAGTGTGCAGGTTGCTTAGATCCATTTATGGATTAAAGCAAGCTTCCTGAAATTGGAACATAAGATTTGATGAGGTGATCAGATCTTATGACTTCGTTAAGAACGAAGATGAGCCTTATATGTACAGTAAGGTAAGTGGGAGCGCTATCACATTCTCGGTGCTATATGTGGATGACATCCTAATAATTGGGAATGATGTAGGAATGCTCTCCACAGTAAACACTTGGCTATCCAGAAATTTCTCCACGAAAGACTTAGGGTAAGCATCCTATATTTTGGGGATCCAGATCTATAGAGATAGATCCAAAAGGATGTTTGGCTTGTCCTAGTCTAGGTACATAGACTCTATTGTCAAAAGGTTTGGCATGAAGAATTCCAAGAGAGGTCTCAAACCGATGAGACATGAAATATCACTTTCTAGGAGTATGTCCCCAAAGATTCCTGAAGAAAGGGCAGACATGGATAAGATACCTTATGCCTCAGCGATAGGGTCTATCATATATACGATGCTCTATACTAGACTTGATATAGCATATACTCTGAGTGTCACGAGCAGGTATCAGGCAGATCTAGGTTTAGAACACTGGAAGGCAGTAAAGTGCATCCATAAGTACTTGAGAAGCACTAAGGATCTTTTACTGATATATGGAGAAGGTAGCCTTCAGGTTGAGGGCTACACGGACTTGAGTTTTCAGTCCGACATTGATAATAGCAAGTCAAATTTAGGGAGCTGGAAGAGTTCCATGCAAGATACTACTGCTGACTCGACCATAGAGGTGAAATACATTACTATAGCAAAAATAACAAAGGAAGACGTTTAGATGAAGAAGTTCATCAAGGATTTGAGAGTCATACTAAGCAGCGTAGAGCTTACTCCCATATACTGTGATAGCGACATGACAATAACTCTAACAAAGGAACTCAGGTCTCAATAGAATTGTTCTGAGAAGGTTCCATCTGATTAGAGCGATAATGACCTGAAAAGATATATCAATCAAAAGAGTTTCATCCGAAGCTAACATTGCAGATCCACTGACGAAGCCGTTGGCTCAGATTGTATTTGAGTGTCACAGGGGTCTGATGGAGATCAGACACATAGGTGATTGACTTTTGGTTAAGTGGGAGATTGCTGGTTACAGGTGCCCTGCAAGCCAATCACATGAGTGATGACATGTGTGACACGCTGTGTGATCTTTTTGCTTATGATTAATATTGGTATATTATCATATTATCTGTTACATATATATTGTGATGTCCTTGGTTCTATGCAATGGGAGTCGGATCGTGATAAGATCACGATAATGAGATCGATTCACCTTTAAATATAGATCCTAAATAATCTCGGTCATAGGTTACTCAAGAGGGACATTGAGATAACTGGACAGATCAGTGTACTATATACCCGTCCATATGATGGAGGTGATTGGTCTCATAGCCACTTGTGTGGAGACATTAAGGATATAGTACAGGTGCTCATTGGAGAATGAGTTCACTGATTGATCCGCTTATGGAATGTTGTATGGTTAATGATACCTAATGTCTGACAGCGATTCCATAGTCCTAGTTGTGTATCTGGTCCTTAGACTTGAGACACCAACGATGCCTTATATGAGTACTACTTTCTTTGACACCAGACTTATATGTTTGGAAAGTTCTAGATCTGGTATAATTGGTTATCGGGATCAGTAGTCAACCTTACGAAGGTAATTGAGTGTCAATAGAGAATCATCTACTCTCGATATCACGAGAGGAATATCCCATATGTGCTTGCTCAAACAAATCCCTGGCCAGGGTCATTCGGATTGAGAGAGAAGAAGTTCTCAAGTAGAATCCGATTAGAGTAAGATAAACTGATTTCGTGTGTGATCTGACAGTACCATGTCCAATATACGATCTCTGGAATATTAGTTGGATGAGGGATTATAGATACACGGTAACTGTGGACAGATAGGTCCGATGGATTTGATCCTCGCTGTACCGTATGGGGACTATGACGTAGTGGCCTAGTACGTCCATAGTCGATGAGTCGAGTGAATTATTATCGGGATAAGAATTCCCTATATCAGAAGGATTTCTTATGGGAGTGACTCACTACCAGCTCGGTATCGGGCCTAGAGGGTCACATACATATGTTGGATACTTCAACGAATAAAGGATTGGATGTAGATCTAATTAGCCTATATTCTCATTAGATGAGACTCTATGTTGATGGGCTCATTGATTAAGGCCCAATTAGAGGCCTAAGAAGATTATTGGATAGAGATCCAATAATGCAAGGTTAGTGGGTAATTGGATGAAGATGCAATACCCACTAAGGAAGGAGCCATAGGATTTTTTGGTGGCTCTCTATAAATAGAAGGAGAGACTCATGGTTGATAGGCTGCAGCTTTAGCCACCACCTCCTATTCTCCTCCCTCCCTCTGCGCAAGAGTTGCGAGATCAGATTGGAGGAGTTTCGCTACAGAGATCCATCGTGTGGATACCGCTAGAGAGGAGGACGTTTGACCTCCTTCATCTTCTCCATCCAGATCTGGAATACAGGGATATACGTTCTCCTTAGATAAAATCAATCTCTCACACATCGTGGTTTTTCAATTTTTACGATTTTTCTTGTGACCCCAATCTTTTGCACGACGATTTGATCTGCGTGAGAAACCAATTTTTATTTTGATTTCTGCTGCGCATATGATGCACTCGCTGAGGTTTTCCAATAGTAGTTAGCATTATTAAGGTTTAACTATGACAAAGAAACGAAATTACAACCAGATGATGGGCCAAGATCAAGTTTAGGCATCGGGCCAATGTTCGGAGATGCAATGGGAGCTCGCTAGGAGTTCGCTACGAGTTCGCCGAAGAAATCAGGAAGCTCGCTGGGAATACGCCAGGAGATTGTTGGAGGAAGATCGTAAAACTCGCCAGAAGAATGCCAGAGGTTGCCTGATTGCCAAGGGTTAGGTCAATTGTTAGACTTAATGGTTATGTATGGTTGTAATCAAGTGAGTCATAGTTAGGTTCGAGTCTTAACTGAGTTTGATTTGGAAGGAATCCAAATCAACTCAATAAGGCAACCAGATCCACATTTGAGATTGGATTGAGCTCAGGTTGAGCTCAATTGGTTGACCTGAAAATTGATCAACATTAGGTACAAGTCGGAATTGGAAAAATGAAGGGAATCACTTTTTCAAGTTTTTTGATGGTTGTACCACCAGTGAGCGGCGGTACAACTGCTGTTGCCTAGGAATCCGGGCAGTAGGCGACGGTTGGACCGCAAAAGCTGGTAGTTGAATCACCTGTACCTTGTTTTCAGGGTAGCTTTCGGTGGTTGTACCGTCGGTGTCGACGGTTTTATCGCTCGTACTCGAATTTTTCGGATACGTTTTAATTTTAGCTCCAAATCCTAAAGCCAATTGAGGTCTATATATACCCCAATTTTTCTTACATTTCATATAATAATTTTTGGGTAGAAATTCTATGATAAATTGTGTGAAAATTGTAAGAAAAAGAAAAAGGTTAAGGGAGAGAGGGAAGTCTTATAAAATCTGTAGTTCTCCCATGTGAGGTTGTAATGTTTATCTCCTAAGCCTGTCAAAAGGAGAGAGAAAGATATAAGGGTTTGATCTTCATCCAAAGAAGGTTGATAGTGGTTGCCAGTGGGCCTCGAAGAAGAGGACTCGAGAGTGGACGTAGGCTAGGTTGAGGTCGAACCTTTATAAATGTGAGTGTGCTTTAATTGTTTTCATTTTACTTTTGATTTCTTTGAAGCACTTGATAGTTAGATAAGAAGTTTTAATCTCTCAATTTCTTTCAAATTGACTCTTAATCAGTTTTATCGAAATATCAAAAGAAGCTTCCATTGTTTACTCTTTACTTCACGAAAGAAAGGTTTTTAATCAAGCACTATCTCTCTTGCACTAATTCACCCCCCTCTTAGTGCCAATTGATCCTAACAATTGGTATCAGAGTAAAGTACTTATTAATTGGATTAACATCCACTTGAGTAAATAGCTTTGTTTGGCATGAATGAGTATCAATATATATTGCAAGTCCCCCTATGTTCAATATGACGAACTACACATCTTAGAAAATTCGAATGCGTATCTTTTTTATTTCGATAGATTTTGATTTGTGGTGTATTGTTGAAAAAGATTTTTAGAAGTCATCTAATCTAATAAATAATTGGAATGATTATAAAAATAAATATTTTCTTTAAATGCAAATACAATGAATGATTTATTTTGTGCACTTATAAAAATAAATTTGATCGGGTTTCTTGTTTTGATTTGGCTTTCAATATATGACATACATTAGAAATGATAGATGAAAGTACAACTAAGTGAAGTAAATCATTAAATGAAATGATCTATAAAAATGAACTTGAAGAACATCTTCTAAAGAACAGAAAGGATTATGAACTAAGAATAACATATGACTCATCGATGAAACCTCGAGTGATAAGAACCTTGAACTTGAACTCTTGACAAAAGAACCGAGAAATTTAAAGAATATGAACAAAAATGAACTTAAAATAGAGAAAACCTCTTGCTATGGATGCAAAAAGCCAAGACACTCTAAAGATGAAGAGCACAATCAAGAAGAAGTAGATAATCTCGCGCTTATGGCCATCGACAACTAGGTAAGTGAGTATTTAAATATTTTTTTCTGAATTATTAAATATATTTCATGAATTGTTTTATAAATTTAGAAAAATTAGTAAATCTTATAAGTTGCTTAAGAATGAATATGATTCGTTAGTTAGTAGATTTGATTAAATGCATGATACATTATCATCACATAATTTTTGTTCTAAATGTGAAATGCTAGATGATGTTAAAGAAAAAAATATTATGCTTAAACAAACGTTAGAAAATTTTGAAATAGGGAATAAATCCCTTAATATCATCCTTGCTAATAAGGGTCATGTTAATAGAAGAAAGGCATAGGCTTTGTTCGTAACACTCAACAAAAGTCAACTATTTTTGTTAAAGGACCTATCTTAAATTTACAATCAAAAGTTAAATGTAATTTTTATGAAAAATTAGGACATAAAGCCAACAAAGATTTATTTAGAAATTATAGTCCTCACAAATTAGCTTAGGTTCCCAAAGGAACTACAAACAACCCAAAACCATTAGATAAAAAGGGTAAAATTTTTCATGAAGGAATCAATGTAAAATGGGTACCTAAAGCTAGATCCCCATTCTATAAATTTGTCTCGTAACAAGGCTAGGAGGACTAAATAATATGTTAAAGGTAGATGCTCAAGACATATAACTTGAGATCTAAGTTATCTAAGTTGAAATATAGCTAGAGCATGCTGAAATTAGAACAAAGAAATTTTAGTGCAAAATGATCTAAGTTGAAATATATGAAAGAGAGATTTTGATGATGATTATTCTTGTATGCTTGTATTGACTTGTAATGTTTAAAAGAGTGTACATTGTCTTATGATAAAATTGAAATATATATATATATATATATATATATATATATATATATATGAAATCATGCATTATATATATATATATATGAAATCATGCATTATTTTCTAATGTGGTCGAAAAATTAAAAAAAATTAAATGATAAGGAAAATTTCTTGGTAACATATTAGACTCATTTAACAAACAAAAATCATTGGATTGAAAATATAAAAAAGATTTTGTTTGAAAATATCTTGTTGTAATAATCATAATGATTTTGCTTGAAAATATTTTACTCATATGAAAATTTCATATTGTAATCACCATGTTATGTTAATGTTAGTATTGAAGAAGTAACTTGAAATATGATGAATGGTTGAATATCATAATTTGAGTATAGAATAAAATAAAAAAAAGGAGAAAAAGATCATGCTTCATTTACTAATATTTTTGAAATGTTAAAAATATTTTTGAAATGAGAATAAAATGAGTATTGTAACTCATTTCACTAAGTCTAAAGAATTAGACTCACTTAAAAAAGAAAAATAATGAATCAAAGCTCTTGTTTGAAAATATTTTATTCTAATGAATTTGATGATTTCCTTCGGAAATAATTCTTGGATTTTCAGTTTTAAAATGTTTAAAAATATTTTACTTGGTTGGAAATATTTATTATGATTTTGATGTTTTCTTTTATAAATGAAACTCAGTTTTTGATGACAATGCATAAAAGGTATTTTTGAAACAAGTCACATGAAATAACTAAAAAAGAGTATATTTCTTAAAAATATCTTTATCCTATCAAGCATTTAATAAGAAATAAAATGATACCTTTATTTTGAATATCTTAAACTATAAAATTGATTTGATGATTTAATCTTGAAAAAGTTTATATCCTAATCATGATCTTGATTTCTGAATGATTATAACTTGATATTTCTATATGAATCAAAATCCTTATTATTTGATCTCTCAAGGATATAAATCATATCTGTTGGTATTCATGAATATATTTTGATAATAATATCCTTCTTGACATGATTTAATTTATAATTCATGAATGGTATAACTTAACACTAAAATTAATATTTCTTAAATTTGTGATAAGTTAAAAATTAAATTTGTTATATCATGAATATTCCCTTGGTTTTTAGACTTGTCATATCCTCTATGGAAGTCAATTTTTTTTAACATCTATGATTTTTAGTAAAAATGAGATCTATGATTTTAATAATTATAATGTAAGATCAAGATTGTTTAATTCTCATAAGATTTCCAATCAAGATTATTAGGAGAATTATTTAATCATATCTTTTGATACTTAAAGATTTGATTTTTATTTTTAATGACAAATTTCTCCTTATACTTTTGGGTGTAATTTGAACATGGATGTAAAGAAAAATCATACTATCATATTATTTTTATAATGATTAGAGGGAGATAAAATTATCAATATAATTAGAAGTAAATTGGATATGATAACATTGAATGAGAAACAGTTTGCTTAGAAGAGAATTCAGAATTTTAAAATTTTAAAATATATGCGAAATGCATAATTCACAATTTGAGCGTGATGTATCATCATATTTTCTTTTGGATTTCTTGACCTACACAAATTTAGCTTCTCATCAAAATTTACTAGATTAAGATCTATTTTTGTGATGATGCTTTTCAAATCCCTTCCTTGTTTCTACCTTCTTATTTACACAAAGGGAAGAAAATTTACATGAAGGTGCTGATTTGCTATTTTATGGGTTTATTTGCTATGCTTGAAATTTACAGATGATTTTAAATGCATGAGTAGCTCTATCCCCTAACCGACTGTACGATCACCGTATCCCAATACTACCGGGCCAACCTCTAGCAAATTTAAGATCATACCATTGTCCTCGCTTGCAGAAGAATGAGATTGAGAAAATTGTTGAGGAGATGCTCGATACTAGACTGATTCGACCAAGTTATAGCTCTTACTCCTCACCAGTGTTGCAAGTATGCAAGAATGATGGTATGTGACGGATGTGCATTGATTATCGAGCCTTGAACACCATCACTGTGAAGGACAAATATCATATACCAGTAGTGGATAAGCTATTGGATTAGCTAAAAGGAGTCTGAGTCTTTACTAAATTGGATCTCCGATCCGAATATCATCAGATTCAGGTAAATGCTGAAGATGTTTCGAAAACAGCATTCCGCACACATAACGACCACTACGAGTTTTTGGTAATGCCCATCAGACTTATGAATGCTCCTTCCACTTTTCAAAGCTTGATGAATGACATTTTTCAAAGATTTCTATGTAAGTTTGTGCTGGCATTTTTTGATGATATCCTCATTTACCCTACACTTGAAATGCATTTTCAGAACTTACGAATTGTTTTAGCGATCCTTCGGGAGAATACTCTTTATGTTAAACAATCCAAGTGCAGCTTTTTATAGTGTAAAGTGGAGTGTTTATGACATATTATATCAGAGGATGGAGTTGCGGTAGACCCAACAAAGATCGAAGAAATGCAAGGTTGGCCGAAACCTATGAACATCAAATTGCTGTGCGACTTCCTTTGACTCACGGGCTACTACCAAAAATTCGTAAAAGATTATGACAAGATTAGTGCCCTACTCATGTCCCTACTGAAGAAAGACTCTTTTTTGTGGTCAAATAAAACTTCTACAGTCTTTGAACAACTAAAGGCAGCCATGACGATGACACCGGTCCTAGCGCTACCCGATTTCAGTCGCACCTTCGTGATTGAGGCCGACGCATCCAGAGTTGGAATTTGGGCTATTTTAATGCAAGATGATCGACCCCTTGCTTACACCAGCAAAGCTTTGTCTCCCTCCCATCTCAAAATATCCGTGTATGATAAAGAAACGCTTGCCATCATACACGCCATCACGAAGTGGAGACCGTACCTGAACGACCGATGCTTCCAGACAAAGATCGACAACCAAAGTCTTAAATATTTTTTGGAGCAAAAAATATCTTTCTCGGAGCAATAATGATGGGTAATTAAACTTCTTGGCTTTGATTATGAAATTATTTATCGTAAGGGGAAAGAAAATGTTATTGCAAATGCTCTAAATTTCAGCCATCTCCCTTCCCTCCAGTGACTTCCTCAAAGACATTAGGGAGGAATGAAAGAGTGCTCCAGAGACCCGAGACATCATAGAAAAGTTGGAGAAGAATCTGGGTTCCATGGGCCACTATACTTGGGATTCGAAGGACCTGCGCTACGAAGACTGAATTGTGATTGTTCCTTCTTCCCCTTGTATCAAAATTATTTTGCATGAGATGCACTCTTCACCTTTAGCAAGGCACTCTAGTTTTCTAAGAACATACAAGAGGGTAAAGCAAAACATCATTTGGAAAGGCATGAAAAGATCGATTCATGATTATGTATCTAAATGCGATGTATGCCAGCAGCAAAAAGGTGAAACGATGGCAAATCTGGGTAAACTACAACCACTACCTATACCGGACTCAGCATAGACTGACATCTCCATGAATTTCATCGAAGGGCTGCCACCATCTCAAGCTAAAAGCACGATCTTTGTGGTGGTAGATCGTCTAACCAAATATGTTCATTTCTGTGTTGTGAGACATCCTTATACCACTGCCAGTATTGCTCAACTTTTTATGAAAAATATTATAAAACTGCATGGGATGTCAAGGTCAATTGTGAGCGACCGTGATAGAGTATTTTCAAGTAAATTTTGGACTGAGCTCTTTCAACTACAAGGCACCAATTGAAGATGAGCACAGCCTATCATCTACAGATGGATGACCAAACAGAAGTGGTGAATAGATGTCTTAAGACTTACTTATGATGCTTTACTAGTGATCGGCCCAAAGAGTGGACAAGGTGGCTACCTTGGGCTGAATGGTGGTATAGCACAACTTATCATTCATCAACTAAATATACCCCCTATGAGGCATTGTATGATCGACCACCCCCTATAATATATAAATATGTAATTGGTGTAGCCAAAGTGGATCAGGTCGACCAAAACTTAATTGATAGGGACAAGCTTTTGCAACTGCCAAAAGATAACCTAACTGCCGCCCAAGCCTGCATGAAGCAACAAACCGACACTCACCGGAGCGAGTGAGAATTTTCAATAGGAGATTAGGTTTACCTTCGCCTACAACCATACAAGTAGCTGTCAATCAACACCAGAGCGTCTATGAAGCTATCTCCATGATTCTGTAGACCATATCAGATTTTGGAGCGTATTGGGGCTATGACATATAGATTAAAGCTCCCAGATGATGCTAAGATCTATCCCATCTTCCACGTGTCACTGCTAAAGTCAAAATTGGGAGAACATGAGTCGGCTCAAACTTAGCTGCCGAGGACTACAAATGATGGCAAGATTCAAGCCTATCCTGAAGCTATACTTGCTCGGAGGATTGTGATGCACCGACGTCGCTCTTCAACTGAAGTACTCGTAAAATTTAACAATCTACCATCTGAAGACGCAACGTGGGAGTCTCATGAGGAGCTGAAGACCCGGTTCCCGGAGTTTATGGACCCTCATCCTTGAGGGCAAGGCTGATTTTAAGAGGGTGGGCTTGATAGGACTGAAGTATGGTTGAGTCCTAATCACCCTAGATGTTATCAATAAAATCATGTGAGATTGTGATGAAACCCCACCTAGCCACTTCTATCCTATAAAGAAGTGTGACAAGGGTTTAGATTGGGACCTTAGGGTTTAGTGGTTGTCACACCCTTTACTGGGATGGTAGTCCAGGGTTTCCCCCTGCTTATGTCGGCTATAGAGCCAACCTAGTCGCCCCTTATTCCTACTAAGGCAGGTCGGCTATAGAAGGGGTAAAAGGGTAATTTTATTAAGGTAAGCACCCATGGGCTAGGATTTAGAACCCTATATAATGATGTAGCCACCCCTCCTCTCTTTTATTAAGCAAGAATCATCTTTTATTCGGCCTTGTGCCGAGTCTAGGAGGGAGGAACCCCTATAGCGTTGCAAGGGTTGATCCCCCTCAATGGTCAAAATCTATGGAGCTCCTTCTGGGGTTCTATCACTACCATCATCCCATATTATTACTGTAACTTGCAATCTTGGGGCAGTCATCTAACCCTAGATTACTACCTTCGTCGCCACCTCAATCGCTGCTGCAACCGACCTAAACAAAAGCACATACCATAGCCAAACAACAACCAACCACAACCTTCTTCCTAAGATAATTGCCTCTTCTTATTGTCGACAAATCATCTGCTGATCTATACCCTTGACTCACCAACAGAAGAAGAATCTCAACATCACATATATGTAATCCTACACCATGGCATCAGATTACATGATCAACGTAAATCTTGAAGCCATCGAGACCCGCATGGAGGACAAGTTGCATGCGCTCTTTGAAGAATTCAGATTAGGCCGATCAAGGAGCCCAAAAAAATCTTAGTGCGAGGAAAATTCAGAACATAAGGAGAACCTAACAGAGAAAGGAGATCAAGCGCTAGACTCCTCATGCCCATGCATGAGTATTGACTTCCCTAGATAGGAAGATAGAGGCTCGACTGGGTGGATCACGCACGTGAAACGGTATTTCCACTATCACAAGACTCCGGATGCATCCATGGTCAACATCGCTACAATACATCATGAAGGAGATGCGATCCAGTGGCATAAATCATTCGAGCACATTAATGGAGTTCCCACATGGAGACAATTCAAAAGTGGGCTACTGATCCGCTTTAGACCGACGGAGTACGAGAACATGAACGACTAACTCACGAAGATTCGCCAAACCTTAATAGTGCAAGAATATCAAATCAGGTTTGAGCATCTTTCAAATCAAACTCAAGATTGGTCTGAAAAGTAGTTGTTAGGGATGTTTATCGAAGGATTAAAACCAGAGATTAGATGCGAAGTCAAGGCGCAACAACCATATACATTGATGGCTGCCATCTCCTTCGCCTACATCCATGAGGAATGACTAAACAACAATGCCCTAAGGCCCAAAATCATGAACCGACTAGAAACCCTCAAGCCTTTAGCCTCCCCTGCTGCCAATCGAACCTCTTAGCCCAAGGAACTTATCCGAGAAGAACTTCGAGAAAGATCGACGAAAGGGTTATGTTGGCATTGCGATGAACCATGGAGTAGAGATCACTACTGCAAAAGGGGAAAGCTTTTGGTGATTGAATCGATTGAGGATCCAGAACCTGAGGATGTAGATCTCAAACCTGAGAAGGAAGACGGAGGAAGAACCGCAGCTGGCCATCAGCACCATACATGCCCTAGCCGGCTACGCCAATCCACAATCCATGAAGGTTGATGGATTCCTCGAACACCAGTCGATCACCATTCCTATAGACATTGGAGGCACCAATAATTTCATGGACAACAAGGTTACTACCTGATTAACTCTCTGGATTAAAGATTGCAGCAAGTTCAATGAAAAGATCACAAATGCCCACATCCTCAACTGCAATTGAAATTGGCCGCGTGTGAAACTAGTTTTGTAGGGCCAAGAAATCACCGCAGACTTCTTCCTCCTACCACTTGATGATTATCAAATAGTGCTCGGCATCGAATCGATGTCCACTCTAGGTGATGTTTCCCAAATTTTTTTTAAATTAATCATGAAAATTTTCAACCATGTGAAACAGGTGATCCTGCGAGGAAAAGCGCGGGGGTAAGGTATCAACTGTTTCTATGCAAGACATGGAGATGGTGCTATACAAATTGCATATCAGTTTTCTAATACAACTTCAATGGTTGTAAATAGAGGAACTGATGATGAACGAAGGTCCAAACCTCCCCTCATTGCTGCTGAATTTTCGGATGCATTTAATGAACTGACAAAGCTGCCCCCTACCGGCCGCATGACCACCACAAGTTCATGGATGACGACAAGATCAGTGCTCCCCTCATTACATTGCTGAAAAAAGATGTCTTCCTCTAACCAGATGAAGCTATAGCAGCCTTTGATGCCCTCTCGGTTGTGCTTCCCTCTGCATTGGTGCTAGCTTTACCTGACTTCAACAAAGTGTTTGTGATCAAATTTGACGCATCGAGAGCCAGAATTGGTGCTATCCTCATGCAAGAGGCCAACTCCTAGCTTACATCAGCAAAGCCCTCTCTCTAATATCATCTGAAGCTATCAGTCTACGATGAAGAAATGTTGACCAATGCTGAATTTATGACTTGGCATGATACAGGTCAACGACACAAAGGAGAGATGAAAATAAGCCTTAGAAAATTACAGCTTCTACTCACTCCAAACTCAGATCGGGCTCACATTACCATGGACTCTACTAGAGGGAGCCACCAGCTCAGAGGAAAGTCTGACTACCATTAAGAACAACCATACGCCAGCCCATGCAAGAAAGAAATAGCTGCCTAACAAATGCTGGAGTAGAAGGAAGTTTGCTATTGAAGATTAAGTCTTCCTTTGTCCTCAGCGTACCAGCATGAATCTATGAAGACTCGAGCCTCAAGGAAGTGGTCTCCCTATTTCTTTGGACTCTACAAATTTGGAGATTACATTAGAGCCGTGACTTATGGATCGCATCTATGCACCAATTAAAAAATATAACTGATCCTCCAAATACCTCATCATAAATGGAAGTTTAGAGAGGATAACTCAGCCCAGATCCACCCACTGGACATCTCAGTCGATGAGGAGGTCCAAGTTCAGTCGATGATCGTGTGGGATCGCAGGATCGTGATGCACCACAGTCCAAACAACACTACCACTGATGGGGAGATATAAGACAATGCTGGACCGCGGGACTATGGTGCGCCTACCGTAGATACCACGAGAAAGCTTCAAAAGGAATTGCAGACTAGGACCCAAAGTTCATGAAGCCTCAACCTTGAGGACAAGACTGATTTGAAGAGGGCGAGTCTGTTAGGACCCCAACTAAGTCAGGTCCTAGTCGATTGAGTTGAGTTCTTAGATTGGGCCTTGTTGGTCGGCCTAAACCTGATATTAGGTCGGCTAGGAGGAGATTTGAGCCCGTTGTGATAAATCAGCCCAAATCATGGTAGGTTAGGATTCGGCTGAACTGGAGTTTGGTTAGGAGTCAGAGTTAGATTCGGGTTGGGTCAACCAAGTCAAGCTTAGGATAAACCCAATTGGCCGACCACCTTGTTTAGGGGAAGTCAGCTAAGGCTGAGAGGAGGCAGCTAGGTTAGAGAGGAGGAGTTTCACTTAGCTTGGAACTCTCTCTAGGGTTGATTATGAGTTAAATTAGGAGTTGGAGTCTTGGTTTAGTTGAAGTAGGAGTCCTATTAGGATTAGGGTTTTGAGACCCTATATAAACACTTGTAGCCACAACCTTTTTTCTCATGAATAGATCAATCTTTTTAAGCCATTATGGCCGACTACCAAAGAGGGAGGAACCCCTATCGAGTTCCAAGGAGGGTTGATCCCCTACAGATGTCAACCCAAGCATAGAATCCTATAGGGTTCTAATAGATATGTTCCAAAATATTTCATATATCATTTACATACTCTGAAACATGTTTACGCCTTTGATATGCTTCGAAATATGTTATATACTATTGACATGCTCTGAAATATTTCACATTCTATTGATATGCCTCTGAGTTGTTTCATACGTCATTGATATGTTCTGAGATATTTAACACCAATGATATGCTCCAACCACTCTTCCTCTACTGTTATGATCAAATTATATTTGGAATGAAATGATTTATGATTCTGTATATAACGAGATGCTATCTATGGATTCTTATACCCTTGCCTTGCTATTTGATATGAAGTTTACTTTGAAAACTATCCTTCTTTATCTTGGATATGTTAGTCGCTTGCTGAGCTTCATATGCTAACTCTGTTGTTATATAAATTTTTCAGGTTAGCTTGTCACGCATGAAAAAAGTTATAATTGGGCTAAGGCAGAGGAAAGCTAAAAGATTTTGGATGAATCTCTATTGGTTGATATGTTTTATTGTATATTGCATCTAATGAAATATTATCGATGAATCTAATTTGATGTATCATGTAAAAGCTTTAAATGACCTCTCATATTTGGAGTTTTTAGAATATTTAGTCTATGATGATATGAATTTAAAGTAAATGGTTGGTTTTGCAATCGTATAGATTTTTGACACTGGTGGATTTATAAGTGTGGTTAATATTTTTGTTAAGTTAGCTTTGAGTTTTATGGATTATCGAGTGAAATGGTGTAAGATTATAAACTACACAGGTTTATGGATGGATGTGATTGATATTTGAATGTTTTTCATTATCCTTAAATGTTAGTTTGGATCTTGGGTCTGAATATGGAGGAATTATAATATTTTTGATTTATGATGGGTTCACGCCTTTCAAATGCGATAATTTAGGGGGCGTGACATGCATGGCTAGGGGGAGCATGGAGGCTCAACTTAAGTACATCCCTTGGCCTTCTACATCGAGTGCACAACTAGGGAGCGTACAAAGGCTCGACTTAGGTGTAGCCCTCGGCCATTTACATCGAGTGCACATCTAGGGGGAGAATTGAGGCTTCTCCTAGGTACATCCCTCGGCCTTCTACATTGAGTGCACAACTAGGGAGAGTGCAGAGGCTCGGCTTAAGTGTAGCCTTTGGCCTTTTATATCGAGTGCATAGCTGGGGGGAGCACGGAGGCTCAGCCTAGGTATATCCATCAGTCTTCTACACCGAGTGCATGGCTATGGGGAGCACAGAGGCTCAGCCTAGGTGCAGCCCTTGGCCTTTTACACCGAGTGCACGACTAAGGTGAGCACGGAGGCTCAGCCTAGGTGCAACCCTCTATCATTTATACCGAATTCATGACTAGGGGAGCACGGAGGCTCGACATAGGCACAATCCTCAGACTTCTACACCGAGTGCATAGTTAGGGGTAGCGCAGAGGCTCAGCCTAGGTGCATCCATTGGCCTTTTACACAGAGTGCACGGCTAGGGAGAGCACATAGGCTGAGCCTAGGTGTAACATTCGGCCTTCTACACTAAGTGCATGGTTAGGGGAGTATGGAGGCTTGACCTAGCTGTGGCCCTCGATCTTTTACATCGAGTGCACAGCTAGGGGGAGCGCGGAGGCTCAGTCTAGGTGCAACTCTCGAGTAGTTGGCTCGATCATGTTGAAGTGGGAGATTGGACTTGCCATGATACCTACACTGGTCATTTATGGGGGAAGTTTGCTGCTACTGTGAGGTTTGATGTGCTCCTCTTTAGGTTCTGTTGGCATGTTATCACGAACGATCATTACGCACCTGCAATATCTTCGCTCAACGAACTGTTCGTCGCTTTTGCATGTTTGTGTAGATGTTTAGCAACTTATTTTGTCTTAGTTTTATATGGTTTTGCCTAAGAAATGTAAGCAAAAATAGTTTATAATGTTGCAATGCGATCGCTCATCGCGTTGGGCCAAAACTGCCCAAAATAGTTCTATTTTTCACGTGTCGCGGCCTGATTTTAGCAAACCATGGTGCGGTCCGAAATGTCAGCCATCTGAGACCTTGGAACCCCCCGGGTGGCATGATGCTGGATGGGCCTTCGGTATATTGTTGGACATTGAACATTCTTCACACGTTGAGCTTGTCTTCGTGCTCGGCACCCGGTGAACCATCGTTTGTGGACTTGTGGCTATACGTTCAACCTTCTTAAGTCCTTGTTCACTACTTTCTCTCTTTTCCCTCTTTCACTCAAGGTATTTGTTTAATTGCTTATAAAAGCTTCCCTCTTCGTGAGACATTGGGACTTGTCTACCGCTCGCTTTCAAACTAATCAACATTCTCTTTTACATGTCCTTTGAGACCTACACAAGGTTGCATCTAGGTTGACCTATTGCGGACAAATAATGCATGGGCATTTCATGACTTAGGCAATCCCAGCTAAGTCCAAGATATTGGCACAAGGGTGCTTCATGACTTGTGCAATTCCCGCTAAGTTTTCATAACTTTGCCATGAGGGTGTCTTACGACTTAGGCAAATTCAACTAACTGCATGACTTTGTGCTATCAGAGAGGGTAAGCAATTCGAACAATCAGTGAAGAAGTCTTGCAATCTCACTATGGTGAATTGAAAAAGATGGGGCAAGCCAGATCTTTGCCTCATGTAGCCGCAGGTGAGCTGCAAGTGCAAACTTGCACTCAAACTGTTGGAGCCGCTCATGAGAAGCGTGGTAGTGAACAAGAAGAGTGAGAAATTATGTATTCTTCATGAGTGGAGGAGGTGCAATCTGGAGCACCAAGTGGGAAAAAAAGCCACTAGGAGAGGCTTACAACGGCGGAAACCCGCCTTGATGTTCTTGAAGTGAGTTTAGAAGAATTCTACCGAGGCCAAAAAAGGATCCTCGAGGTAGAGAGCTCACAAGAAAAAGTTGAATCTCGAATCAACAAGGTTGAGTCCCTAGTCGATCAACTGACGAAAGACACCAGGGCTCCGTGCATGAAGTTGTGGCAGAACTTATGTCCAAGGTGACATTGCTCACGAGGACTCTTAATGCAGGAGGGAGCAACACCTGCATTGTGCCACAATAAAGCTTGAGGGTGCTTGAGCTGCATTGCTATGGGGGTGCTAGGATGCTAAAGAGCTCAAAATTTTTCTATTTGATATGGAATAGTACTTTCATTCTATGAGGCTCGACTTTAAAGAAACCAAAGTTTCGATAGCAACAATATATTTGAATGGAGATGCAAAACTTTGGTGGCGAACCCGTTGAGAGAGATCTAGCAAGGTCAGTGTCAAGTTGACACTTAGGAGGACTTGAAGCGAGAGTTGACTCAGTTCCTACCTGAGAACATGGAGTCCATCGTAAGAAGGAAGCTGAGATAACTCTACCAAAGTACTTCTATTCGGGACTATGTGAAGCAATTTTCAACACTAATGTTAGACATCTAAGACATGTCCAAAAAGGATAAACTATTCAGCTTCCTCGATGGTCTGAAGACATAGGCACAACAAGAACTACGATCGTAGAAAGGCTTACTGGCTTTGTTTCTTCGGAGGACTCGGAGAAGATGAAGCAATCCTTGGGAAATTGCCCACTTAAATATTCCTGTGCGAAGGAGTCCGGGGGTGAACAGAGGAAGAAGAACTTTGAAAAAGGACTAAGCTCAAAAGGTAAGGTCTCAAAACTTGACGGATGCTTCTTGTGCGGAGGACTGCACATGGTGAGGGAGTGCCCAAAAAAATAGGCACTCAATGCATTAACTACATCAATTCAACCCCACAAATCGGATAAGGGCAAGGTCATCGCCCTTAGTTTGAGTAGTTGAGAATCTAGCAGTGACAATGAGGAGTCCCAAGGGCACTAAATGGAAGCAATGTGTTTCTTGAATGTGTTACGGGGTCAAGTGAGAGAGAACATGATGACAAAGCTACATAAGGTAAGGAGTAGCGAGTTGATGTATATAGACATCAAGTTTAATGGTCGAACAACCCGTACAATGGTAGACACGAGTGCTACCCACAATTTCATTGCCGATTGAGAAGTAAGGCAACTTGGGCTTAACTTGAAGAAGAACCAAAGTCATATGAAGGTTATAAATTCGGAGGCCCAACTGATCTCCAAGATGGCAAAGGAGGTCCCTATCAAGATCAAAACGTAGAGCGAGAGCACAAACATTATGGTGGTGCCATTGGATGACTTCCACGTTATTCTCGAAATGGACTTCATACACGCTGCAAAGTTGGTGCCAATGCCATTCCTAAACCCCTTATGCATAATGGGAGGTGACGACTCCTGCGTGATTCTAGTTTCTCGGGGAGGAACTAAGGACCCACAACAAACATCAACATCGCAATTACAGAAAGGGGTACGAAAATGTGACTTAATTTTTATGGCTACTGTAAAGCCAGAGCCACTAGACGAGGAGGCTATTTATGAAATTGTTGTGATAGCAAATGTTCTGAAAGAGTTCATAGACGTCATGTTACCCAAGTTACCAAAAACTCTACCACCACGAAGAGGCATGAATCACCATATTAAGTTGGAGCTGGGAGTTAAGCCTCCAGTGAAACCACCATACTGTATGGCCCCTCCAAAGTTGGCAAAATTCAGGAAGTAGTTAGATGAACTACTAACCGGTGGTCTCATCCGTAGCTCAAAAGCACCATTTGGAGCTATAGTCAACTTTTAAAAGAAACAAGATGAGAGCCTATGATTATGCATTGGTTATCGAGCCCTTAATAAAGTGATGGTGAAGAACAAGTATCCCATCCTGCTTAGTGCGGACTTGTTCAATCAATTGGGTAAGGCAAAGTACTTCTCCAAACTCGACCTTCGGTCTGGATATTGATAAGTGCATATTGTAAAAGGGGACGAAGTGAAGATTATCTGTGTGACCAGGTATAGAGCGTTCGAGTTCCTGGTAATGTCTTTTGTTTTAACCAACACTATGGTCACATTTTGTACTCTAATGAACCAACTATTCAAGGAAGTATTTGAATAAGCTTGTGGTCATCTTCTTACACGATATAATCATCTACAACCAAACGCTTGAGGAGCATATTGAGTACCTTCGAATAATTTTCAAAGTTCTCGCTACTTTTTAAAGTACCTTTGAATACTTTGTTCATGAAGAGGGAGAAGTGCTACTTTTCTCAGATAGAGATTCTGTTCTTGGGGCATCGAATTAGTGATGGTTCCATTAGAATGGATGAATCTAAGGTGTGTGTATGGCAAAATGATGAACACCAAAGAAGGTGCTAGAGCTAAGATCCTTCCTTGGTTTTGTCAACTATTATCGGTGCTTCATAGCTGGATATTCGAAGTGCACAGCTCCACTAATGGAGTTGCTGAAGAAGGAGAAGTCTTGGAGATAGTCGGATAAATGTGAAGCAGCATTCCAAGACTTAAAGATTACAGTGTTGGAAGAACCAGTACTCAAATTTTTAGACTTTGGGAAGTCTTTTGAAATCCATAAAGATGCTTCAAACTTCATTATTAGGGGAGTACTTATGCAAGAGGGTCACTCGGTAGCCTATGATAGTCGTAGCTCAATAAGACCAAGCGACAATATTTGGTGCACGAGAAGGAGATGACAGCAGTGATCCACTGTCTACGAGTTTAGTGACACTACATTCTCGGAGCGTGATTTATGCTAAGGACAGACAACATTGCGTTGAGTTACTTTCAAACTCAAAAGAAACTCTCCCTAAAGCAAGTTTGATGGCAGGACTTCTTGGTTGAGTTCAATATGGCAATGAAGTACAAGCTCGAAAGAGCAAATGTCATAGCTGATGCGTTGGATCAGAAAATGGAGCTAGTGAATGTCATACCATTGGAAGATGGAGGCTAAGAAAGTCACTCCAACTTTATTTCTAGGATTAGGGATGGATCATACAATGATCCTCAAGTAGTAACCTTAATATAACTCATCAAAGAAGGTAAGGCACTGCTATTTTGGGTCTAGGAGGGACTCATCTACACCAAAAGGAATAGAGTTTATGTTCCACGAGCGGACAATTTGATATGTGAACTCTTGAGAGAGTGTCACGATTCCCTTTGGGTTGGATATCTGGGTATTCATTGAACAATGACTTTCGTGGAGAGGGCCTTCTATTGGCCAAAAATGGGGACCAGCATGGAGGAATATGTTTGAATATGCCTTACTTACCAATAAGATAAGGTAGAGTAGCAGAAGCTGGTGGGACATTGGAGCCGCCCATACCAAAAAGGCAATGGAAGAAACACTTCTGGTAGTAGGGGGACTCGAATCGATACTCGTGGTGGTCGATCGATTTTTAAGTATGTAACTTCATTGCTGGCTCCCCTACATTATTCAACTAAGGAGGCAGTAAAGTTGATGATGAAGAATGTGGTGAAGTTTTGGGGAGTCCCGCATAATATCATTATCGAGGTGCTCAGTTCTTGGGATGATTATGAACCGAGCTATTCAAGCTGATAGGATCTAAGTTGTACTTCTCAATAAGCCTCCACCCTCAAATGGATGACCAAACTGAAAGAATCAATTCGCTCTTGGAGCAATATCTTCGGCACTACATGGGTGCCAACCAACGAGATTGAGTAAAGCTGTTGGACATTGCCCAATTCTCCTACAACTTGCAATAAAGCTCTGCGTCCAACAAGAGCCCCTTTGAAATTATTATTGAATTACTTGGAAAAGCTTCCCCCTTCATAAGATGTTGAGACTTGTCCATAGCTCGTTTTCAAACTAATCAACCTTCTCTTTTACAGGTCCTTTGGGACCTATGCGAGGTTGCATCTAGGCTAATTCGTTGTGGACAAATAACGCATGGGTGTTTCATGACTTAGGCAATCCCACCTAAGTCCATAACTTTGCTGTAAGGGTGTTGTGCGACTTAGGTAAATTCAGCTAAGTCTATGACATTGTAGTATCAGAGCAGGCAAGCAATTCGAATAAACAACAAAGAAGTTTTGTAATCTCACTATGGTGAAGCAAGCCTGATGACAGGACATTCTGGCTAAGTTCGATATGGTAATGGAGTACAAGCCCAAAAGAGCAAATGTCGTGGCTAATGCGTTGAGCCAGAAAGTGGAACTAGTGAATGTCATACAGTTGGAAGGTGAAGGCCAAGCAAGTCAGTTGCACTCTAACTTCATTTCTAGGATTAGGGATTGACTACACAGTGATCCTCAAGTAGTAACCCTGATGCAATTCGTCAAATAGGGTAAGGCACAATGGTTTTAGGTCTAGGAGGGACTCATTTATACCAAAGGAAATATAATTTATGTTCTGCAAGTGGATAATTTGTGGCGTGAACTCTTGAGAGAGTGTCACGATTCCCTTTGGGCTGGACATTCATGTATTCATTGATGTTAGGACCCTAGCTGAGTCGGGTCCTAGTTGATTGAGTCGAATTCTTAGATTTGGCCTTGTTGGCCAACCTAGGCTTGACAATGGGTCAGCTAGGAAGAGATTTGAGTCTATTGAAATAAATCAATCCAAATCATAGTAGGATTAGGATTCGACTAAACTATAGTCTGGTTAGGAGTCGGAGTTGGATACGGGTTGTAGTTAACTAAGTCAAGCTTATAACCAATCCAATTGGCTACCCACTTTGATGAGGGGAAGAGCTCCACTAAGTTAGGACTCTCTCAAGGGTTGATTAGAAATTAAATTAGGAGTTGGAGTCTTAGTTTACTTGGAGTAGGAGTTGCTTCTTAGAGTTGAGTTGGAGTTATTAGAAGTAGGAGTCTTGAGTATGATCCTATTAGGAGTTAGGGTTTAGAAGCCCTATAAATAGCTTGTACTTTCCTCTCTTTTCATCATCAATAGATCAATTATTTTTCAGCTATTGTACAGAAAAACCAAGGAGGGAGGAACCCCTATAGAGTTCTCTGGAGGCCGATCCCCTATAGAGATCACACTAAGCTTAGAATCTGTAAGGATTCTAACACTTGGTATTAGAGCAGTGTTCTTGGTGTCTCAATGGCCTTATATAGCCATCCATCTGCCACCCATAGCCGTCCAAAGCAATTCCCATAATTGCTTGAAGATCGTCACCAAATTTTATCGTCGTCTCCACTACCGCAAATCATCGTTTGATCTCCCTATGAATTGCAACAGGTTCTGGTTTCCTACCTTACTACTCCTACAATTTAGTTATCCCTATTCAAAAAATCTAAAAAAAATTGTTTCTATTTGCTGCACAAACTTTTTGTCGCAAAGTTTCCATCTTTACGATAAAAGTTATGCTGTAGAATTTCAGCTGCATAACCTTGAATAATTAATCTTGCTGCTATATTTTTATTGACCAAATCTCTACGAAATTTTTACGACGGCTTTAGCACTTTCTATCTTTAGATTTCCCTTTGGTTTCGTTGAAAAATTATCAATATAACTTATTGATCTTTTACGTCCAAATTGTTGCACTTTAGACCTAAAAATCTACTGCAGTACTTTTCCGTGATCTTTGATTTTGCCAAACCTCTTACTATTGTTTCCTTCCACAAAATTTTTGTCAGCATTAATTTCCCTTACCAACATATTCTCTTTAAATTTTGCTCAAATCCTTGTTTTGAACTGCTAGAAAAAATTTCGTTTATACTGCTGAAATCTTTTGACAAAAAAAAAATTCTACCTTAGAACCTTCTCGCAATCTTTAATCTTACCAAATCTTTTACTGTCATAATTTTTCATGAAATTTTTGATAGAATTAGCTTTCCCTTGCTAGTAGATTCCCATTGAGTTTTACTTGATTCCTTATTACAAATTGATGCAAAAAATTTTGACTACACTACTGAAATCTTTTGCTAAAAAAATTCTGTAGCAACACCTTGCAATCTTTGATTTTGCTGAAACTTTTGCTGTCGTTTCTTTCCATGAAATTTTTGATGACATTATGTCTCCCTTGCCAATAGATTCCCCTTGAGTTTTTCTCAATTTTTCATTGAGAATTTTTGAAAAAAATTACGTCTTCACTATTGGAATTCTTTCGATGAAAAATCTACTGCTGCACCTTTGTCTTTCGTCTTCTCCTTAACCCACTGAAACCCAACTATCTTGCTGCCACCACCCAAGACATCTTTAGGGCATCCCTTTAGCCCTAAGATGCAACCATCATAACCTATTTTTATAACCCAAATAGTGCCCAAAATCGTAGCCCACAATAGTGACCTATTGTAGCCTATCGACGCAGAATTCTGCAGCACTACCTTTCTATTTTTTTGCTGCACCCATATCTAATCCTTACCGAAATTGTTGCCGCCACCATGTCATCTTTAGGGCATCCCTCTAGCATTAAGATGCAGCCATCATAACTTATTTCTAGAATCCACAGCCAACTTAAACCGCAGCCTAAACAGTGATCTTCCGCAGCCACCGAACCTTCCACTGATCCTTACCCTTCGCAGCAACCAATCCTACAAAACTGGTTGCTGCCATCAACAACAACCCTAAACCATCCCTCTAACCCTAAACCTCTATCACCAAACTCTCCTTATAGCCCCTACTACAGCGCTAAATCACAGCCCCAACAGCACCCAAAAAAATAGCAACCTGTCAGCCCCAAACCGTAGCCCTCTACCCATGATCCACCATCCTTTCGGCCACCAATCCACCCGACCGTTCCATACCACTGACCCAATAGCAAGAGAGGGACATTGGCATCTCAAATCTCGAGGCACACATAATGGCATCTCAAGGTTCAATCGATACCAAGTTGGAGGCGTTTGAATCACGCATAAAGGATAGATTGCGTGCCTTATTCGCCGAATTCGGATTGAGCCAATCTCCGAGCCCAATAAAATTCTAGCAAGGTGAAAGTTCAGAGAGGCCTCTCAAAAAGAAAGAATGAGCCACTGATATGAGGCAATCATGCATAAGGGTGGACTTCCCTCGATGGGAAGAAGGAGACCCGACGGGATCGATTTCGCACGTTGAATGTTACTTTCGTTATCAACAAACACCGGAGGATTCCATGGTATACAATGCTATCATCCACCTTAAAGAGATGCTATACAATGGTACAATTGGCTTGAAGGCAACTATGAGGCTCCAACATGGATACAATTCAAGTATGTGCTGTTGAACCGCTTCGGGCCAACCAAGTACGAGAATATCAATGAACAACTTGCCAAGATCCGACAAACCTCCACGATCAAAGAATACCATACTAGGTTTGAGGAATTATCTTACCTTGCTCGTGATTGGTCTGACAAATAATTATTAGGGACATTCATCGAAAGACTCAAGCCAAAATTTAAAGGATAGGTTAAAGCATGACAGCCTCGCACCGTGAAGGCCACAATCTCTTTCGTCCGAATCCAAGTAGAATGGCTCAACCAAGATGCTCAGATGATGAGAACCACTACTAGACTAGCAATATATAAATATCCCTCTACGCCCAACTATTCTTTGCTGCCAAAAAAATTAACGAGAGAAGGGCTACGTAACAGATCGGCGAAGGACCTTTGTTGGCATTGCAACGAACTTTAGAGCTGCAACCATTGTTGTAAGAAAGGGAAGATTTCCATGATAAAATCTATTAAAGAATCTGAAGAAGAGGTCCAGGAACCTGAGGAGGAGAATACGAAAAAGGACCCATAGTCCATCGATTGCACAACTCACGCTTTAGCCGGCCATGCAAACCCACAAGTAGCAAAAGTTGAAGAATCCTTTAAGCAGCAACCTGTCACCATCCTCACCAACAATCTTATGAATGATAAGGGAGAACAAGTGACCTTGTATGAGAAACATTGGAGTGAAGTAATGATGAACTCGACACAGCACTTGCTGCTAAAATTTCAAGCACCTCCGCCGAACCGAGCCGACTACTTCCTACCAGGCTATATGATCTTCATATGCTGATCTTGCAGGAGGAACCACTAGCATATATTTGGCCATATTGCTGTCTACATCCTCAGAGGGCCGAAGCTAAAAGGATCGTCCAAAAGACGCAGGAGACACAGATCATTCGCCCACGACCTTCCCCTGCAATGACACTTTATGTCCAAAAGCTTTGCCTCTTTATTTGTAGGTATAAACTCTTCCTGAAGGGCCACATTCAGCCGAACCAATTATGGCTTTTAAAGTAGCACTCATAGATCTCGGGCTACTTCTATGACTTCTCCAAGGAGTAGACCATAATGCTCAAAGTCATTCCTGATGATGACCACCGATCCATGACCTACGATTGTAAGAAGATTGAGTCCCTCCAGCGACAGTATCGGCATGGAATCTGTGATACCAAACCTTACTGGATGGAGATTAACATTCTAAAGGAACAGGAGGAAGGCATCCACACGTCCACCATCTATAGGATCCTCATATTCACGATGCCATCTACATCAGTGCTAGCATTACCCGATCATGGCAATATGTTCGTAATTGGAGCAGACATATCAAGAATTGGGATCGGCACCATCCTCATGCAAGATGGCCGATGCCTAATATGCACTAAGGCTCTCCCTAATTTCACACGATGCTTTTGATATATAAAGGTATACTAATTGCTACTGAATTTGAAGTTTGGTGTGATATAGGTCAATAACACAAAGGAGAGATAAAAATAGGCTCAGTAAAATTGTAGCTCCTACCCTCCTCGGACTCAAAATGGGCTCACACTACCAGGGACATTATCAAAGGGGAGCAATTATTCCCAAAGAAGGCTTGATTACTATTAAAGAACAATCAAGTGGCAACGCATGCAAGAAAGAAACAACCCCTCGACAAATACCAGAACAGAAGAAAGTTTGATATTGAATATCGAGTTTCCCTTTATCTTTAGCCCTACCAGCAGAAAATTCGAGCCTCAAGGAAGTGATCCCCTTGCTACTTAAAATTGGGGATCACAATGAAGTCGTGACTTATGGATCAGATCATTACATCAATTTAAAAATATAATTGATCCTCCAAGTATTTCACTACAAATTAAAGTTTAAAAAGGATGACCCAGCCCAGATCCATCCACCTAACATCCCAATTGATGAGGAGGTTCAAGTTAAGCTGATGATTGTATGAGATCACAAGATTGTGATGCACCACCATCCATATACTACTACCCCTGATGGAGAGATACAAGACAATGTTAGACCGTCGGACCATAGTGCGCCTACCATAGATACCACAAGGAAGCTTCAAGGAGAATTACATATCAAGACCCAAAGTTCATTGAGCCTCAGCCATAAGGACAAGGCTGATTTGAAGAGGACGAGTCTGTTAGGACCCTAGCTGAGTCGGGTCCTAGTCGATTGAGTCGAGTCCCTAGATTGGGCCTTGTTGGCCAACCTAGACCTGACATTAAATTGGTTAGGAGGAGATTTGAGTCCATTGTAATAAATCAGTCCAAATTCTAGTAGGATTAGGATTCGACTAAACTGGAGTATGGTTATGAGTCGGAGTTGGATACGTGTTGTAGTTAACTAAGTCAAGCTTTTAACTAACCCAATTGGCTACCCACTTTGATGAGGGGAAGAGTTCCATTCAGTTAGGACTCTCTCAAGGGTTGATTAGGAATTAAATTAGGAGTTAGAGTCTTAGTTTACTTGAAGTAGGAGTTGCTTCTTAGAGTTGGAGTTAGAGTTGTTAGAAGTAGGAGTCATATTAGATGTTAGGGTTTAGAAGTCTTATAAATAGCTTATTCTTCCCTCTTTTCATTATCAATAGATCAATTATTTTTTAACAATTGTGCAGAAAAACCAAGGACGGAGGAACCCTATAGAGTTCCATGGAGGCCGATCCCCTATAGAGATCACCCCAAGCTTAGAATCCATAAGGGTTCTAACAATCGAACAATGGCTCTCGTGAAGAGGGCCTTCCATTGGCTGAAGATGGGGACCGACATGGAGGAATATGTTCAAACATGTCTTATTTGCTAATAAGATAAGGTAGAGCAACAGAAACACTTTGCAAATGAATGACATATAAATGCAGATATTATACGAGCTTACTTGAAGAATGTGGCTAAAAAAATGAAGAAGTGGGTAGACTTGGGAAGTCAAATATAGGAGTTTAATTTTGGCAACTTGGTGTTGGTGAAGCTTCAACCAGTATCGCTCCAGTTCTTTAGGCACAAAGGATTGGTACGTAAGTATGAAGGTCATTCCCAATTATCAGTAGGGTAGGTAATGTCTCTTACAAATTACAACTGCTGGCATGGCTCAAAATTTACAATATCTTCTATGCAAGCAACTTGAAAGTTTACCACTCAGATCTGCAAGATGCTTCCCAAAGTGTTTCAACTTGAGTACTTCCACACCAGAGTCTCTTATGAGAAGTGAGTTGAAACCATTCTAGCGGATCACAAGATAAAGTTACCTAACGAAGCGAAGCAAACTGAATACCTAGTGAAGTGGCAAAAGCTTTCCTGAACAAAAGCTAGTTGGGAGCTTGAAGATGCCCTACGAGATAAAGAAGTCGTAAAAGACTACCAACATGGGTCGACAAGGGCATCGAAAGTTTAAGTGTGGGAGAATGTCACGAACGATCGTCGCACATCTGCGACATCTTCTCTGAATGAATTGTTCATCGCTTTTGCATTCTTATACAGATGTTTGGTAGTCTTTTATGGTTTTGCTTGAGAAATGTAAGAAAAAATAGATTGTAATGATGCAGTTTGATCACTCACTGCACTGGGCTAAAACTGCCCAAAAAAATTTTATTTTACATGTCATAGCCTGATTTTTATAAACCATGATGCGATGTAAAATAGCCATCTCAGACCCCTGGACCCCCCTAGGTGGCACAATACTAGATAGGGCTTCGGTATATTGTTGGGCATTGAACATTCTTCACAAGTTGAGCTTGTCTTCGTGCCCAACACTTGGTGAACCGTCGTTTGTGGACTTGCGACTATTTGTTCAACCTTCTAAAGTTCTTATTCACTTTTTTCTCTCTTGCACTCAAAATGTGTATTGAATTGCTTGTAAAAGATTCCCTCTTTGTAAGACATTGAGACTTGTCCACCACTCGCTTTCAAACTAATCAACCTTCTCTTTTACAGTCTTTTGGGACCTACACGAGGTTGCATCTAGGTTGACCCATTACGAATGAAAAATGCATGGGCGTTTCATAACTTAGGCAATCCCAACTAAGTCTAAGACATTGGCACAAGGGTGTTTTACGACTTAGGTAATTCCAACTAAGTCTGTAACTTCACCATAAGGGTACCACACGACTTAGACAAAGTCAACTAAGTCCATGATAATATGGTGATTGGAGGCATGGAGCCATAGCGGGTTTGAATCTGATCATTATGGGTCAATGTCGACTAATGAAGGTCGATCATAGGCTTGAGTAAACACTGTTGAGGATGAGGTGGAGGCGTAGGGCTGTTGTAGCCTGGGTTCCTAATGTTAGGATCAATTGACACTAACGTGGGGGGGGGGGGGGGGTGTGGTGTTAGGAGGGTGAATTAGTGCAAGTGTTGAAAACCTTAGTTTTAGAAATACTTGCTCGCAATAAAATAAAAAATCGAAAGCGTTTCGTTTAAATTAAATACGTGAGTAATCAATGCTAAGTTACTATCTTGCTTAAAGAAAACTCAAGCAAGAACAGGTAAATTCAAAAGGAAAGTTAAGGAAGGCTCACAGTTTATAGCGGTTCGGCCAAAACTTAGCCTACGCTACTTTTTGGAGTCCTCCTCCTTGAGGCTCGTCGGTGTCCACTAATGACCTTCTTAAGGTGAAGATCAAACCCTTATACTTCTCTCTCTCCTTTTCACAGGTTCAAGAGAGGAACCTTCTTATAAGAATCTTTCTTCCCTTAGTCTCTTTTTCACTTATAGCTTACAAGTGAAGCTCTCATGATTCTTACAACACTTATCACCGGAATTTTCTTCCTTTTTCGTTCACCACCCCTTGCTTCTCCAAGTAAGAAAACTTGAGATATTTATAGACCCCAATTAGCTTTAGAAATCGAGCCAAAATCCAACCAATCTTGAAAAATCTGGGTACTAGCGGTACTACCATCGATGCCAATGGTACTACCACCGAAAGCACCCCTAAAACAAGGACGATGATGGTACTACCATCGCTTGGGCAGTACTACTGTTGCCCACCAGCGGTACTACCACCGGGAATCCCGTAAAACTATTTTTTTCATACTTTTACATACTCGACTCGTATCTCCTATTGACCCCTTCCCAGGTCAACGAAATGAGCTCAACCATAGCTCAAATCTAACCCAAGGGGACCCGGTTGCCTGACATTGAGTTGATTTGGATTCCTTCCAAATCTAACTCAATTTGGACTATAAACCAAACAGTTGCTAACTACGACATACTAAGGCATATAAATACAATCAATTTGACCAACATGTCAAGTGACCTTTCTAACTCTAGGTGATCTTCTCGGCAACCTCTGACGAACTTCCGGTGAGTCTTGGTCATGTTCTGGCGAACCCTCGATGCATTCCCGACAAGCTCCCGATCACCTTTGGCGAGCTCCCGATCACCTTAGGTGAGCTCCCAGTGAACTCCCAGTCAACCCTCGATCACCCTCGGTGAGCACCCGATGAACTCTCGGCAAGCCCCTGATACCTTCGACGAGCTTTCGATGATCTCCCGACGATCCCCGAGACCTTCGGCGAGCTTCCAGTGATCTCCCGATAAGTTCCCACTACATCGTTCGAACCCTAGCCCGATGCCCAAACTTGACTCCAGCCCAACATCTGATTGTATTGTCTTATCATAGTTAATCCCGCATCATTCATCTCTAACACATAGGTTACATAATAAAACTCATCAATTGATTTCAATATCCAAATCCGAGATTCAACAAAGTCCCCTTTTTTATGATGACAATCAATTGATGACCTAGTTAACTTTAACTCCCCCTATGTCAATGCCATTGGGTAAAACAAACTTGAATTCAAAAGAACCCAATACTTTTGAATTCAAGCATGATATCCATGACAAAATTTTCAAATATTCATCTTCCAGAAATTTGGCATAAATCATACTTGATACAACATCAATTTAAGACATTTTAAAGATTTTAAAACAATAAATCATTTCTCCCCCTTAAATCATCAATCATTTCTCCCAGTTTATCATCTACAAAAAATGAGAAATACCCATTTTAACATTTCTCATTAATATTCAACATTTGTCATCAATATACCATTTATCCCCTTTTGTTATCAACAAAAAAGGTAAAATATTTAGTATACCATTTCTAAGCAAATATTCAAGACAAATGTTCATCACAATTCAAATTTCTCCCCCTTTGTTATTAACAAAAAAAAGAGAAATATTGATCATATTTTTAAACATTTAATGTTTAACTCAAACATTCAGTACATGAAGAATTTATTTGATTGCTCCCCCTTAGTAAAATAAGATGAATGATAGAATTTTCTCATCAAAATTTCTTTCTTCTCCTTTGTAAATAGAATAGAAGAAGAAGAAGAAGAAAAAGAGGGGGGGGGGGGGGGGGGGCGGGGAGGGGGGGGGGTTGGTGTTGGGTGAGTTCAAAAATTATTTCGAGGGTGAGTTCAAAAATCCAAGAAATCCAAGAGCTACTCATGCATTCATCTTATGTAAATTTTAAGCAATTCAATTAAATCATTCATTTGAATAGGTTAGCATTCCTAGGTCTCTTTTAATAAATTCAAATTGTTCTTCATTTAATGGGTTGGTTCTTAAGATATCAATTTTCTCTCCCTTTATGATTGTTAATATAATGGTTTAATTTTTTTTTACATCCATGTTCTAGTTAGACCATGAGTACAAAGGAATCATGTCATTAAAGATGAAGGATCAAATCATAAGTGCTAAAAGACATGATCTAATTTTATAACTCATAATAAGAAATCTTATGAGATCTAAACAATCATGATTAAAAAATCTTAAATTATAATTAACAAAATCATAAATTTTATTTTTAGCAAAATGAAGAAATCATAGAGGTTACAAATTTGATTTTAATTAAAGATATGACTAATTAAGTGAAAGTTCATGATGAAGAAAATCTTATTTAATTTTCAACTTATCACAAATATGAGAAATATTAATTTTGTGATAAGTTATACTAAGAAGGAAGACATAAATAATCATGTCATGAAGGATATTAATATCAAATCATGAATACTAAATGATATGACTTATTTTAATAAATCTCTTCTTAGATGATAAAAAGAATTCTTATGAGATCAAATAATAAGAAGGGTCTTCATTTATCAAGTTATAAAAATCAAGATCATGAGTAAGTTGCAAAGTAGAAGAGATAAAAGATCTTGATTCATGTATAGGAAATTTCAATAATATAGTTCATAAGAAGTATCTCTAGTTATAAGATCTTAAATCTTCTAAATAGTAACTAATAAGAAATATCATATAAGTTATCATTTTGATTCGGATAAGAGATTTCTCAAGTTAATAAATCATGGGAAGGTTCAAAATTTAGTTAAGAAAAATTTCATTCAAATTTCAATCATAAAAATCATATTTGTAGTTTAAGATATTCAAATGGTATCACTTTATTTTTTATTGAATGCTTGATATGATACAGATAATTTCAAAAAGAGTTTTCCTCCTTTTTAGTTGTTTCATGTGATTTGTTTCAAGAATGCTTTCCAAATCAACATTATTGTTTAAGACTAAAAATCAAGTATCATTTCAAAAGAAATAAAAAAGATTGTTAATACAACACATTAATACAATAAAATATTATCAAACAAAAAACTCTAATATACTTTAATCTAATATTTAAGTCTAATTCTTTACACTTAGTGCAAGGAGTTGTCTTACTCATTTCTAATTTTTTATTTATTCAAAGTTCAAATTCAAAAGTAATCTAGCATTCAATTATACAACCTACTTTAGGTCAATATATAACCCATCCAATATTTTAATCATTCACGCTAATAATTTTTAACCTATCATCGAAATCTCCTTTTCCATAAATATCAACTTAGATAATTTTGCATAAAAAATAACTAAAGTTTCTTTGTTCTAATTTTAGCATGCTCTAGCTATGCAAAAGCCATGCACCATTGAAAGCAATCAAGATTAATTATAATAATGAGTCATCCAAAGATTCGTTACTAATAATTTTATTTTCAAAAAATTCTCCTGTTATTACTTAGGCTAGTAAGCTTGAAAGAGTGTTAGATCTCAAGTCATGTGCAATATTATTTAGTACTCCTAGCCTTCTTAGGAGGCAACTTTATAATATGGAAGATTTTGATTTAGGTACCCATTTAAGTTTGGGTCTCTCATGAAACATTCTTTTCATTTTCTCTAATGGCTTTAGGTCATTTATGGTTACTTTAGAAAACCAAATTAATTTATGTATACTATATTTTCTAAATGAACACTTATAAACAAAGTGTTCAAAATCTACCACAAAAATTACACATTTTTTTTCGGTGAAGAATGTAATGTGGATCTTCTAACAAGGGTTGTTGACTTTTGTTGAGTGTTACTCACAAAGCTAATACCTTTCCTATGAATATGATCCTTATTAGTAAGGATCATATTTAGAGTTTGTTGTAGTTTGTCATTTTATTGTTTAATTACCTCTAGTGACTCACATTTAGAACAAGAAATACATGATGTTGATGCATTATTCAAAGTTTCATGTTTACAAGAAAGTAATGCATAATCTTTTTTAAGTGATTTATAAGTTATGCTAACCTTTTTATACTCATCAAGTAATTCATAAAAGATATTTAATAATTCATCAAATGTAAAAGAGACCTTGGAGGAATTACTTACCTCATTGTTGATGGCCATTAGTGCGAGATTCTCCACTTTTTCTTGATTGTGCTTTTCATCTTCGGAGCGCCTCGGCTTCTTACGTTCATTACAAGAGGTTTTATCCATTTTAAGTTTATTTTTATATTTTTTTGTTCATATTCATTAAATTTTTTGGTTCTTTTGTCAAGAGTTCAAGTTCATAGTTCTCATCATACGAGGTTTCACTCGAGGAGTCATATGTTGTTCTCAGTTCAAATTCCTTCCTATCCTTTGGAAGGTTATGTTCTTGTATTCTTAGTTCAGCATCCTTCCTGTTCTTTGGAATGTGTTCTTATGTTCTTAATGTCAAATCCTTCCTGTTCTTTGGAAGGTGTTCTTCTTGTTCATTTTTATAAGTCATTTCTTTCATTGATTCATTTAATTTAATTGTGCTTTCATATATGAGTTCTAATTTATGCCATGTATCAAAAGCTGAATCACATATAGAAATTCGATCAAACTCATTTTTATCTAACGCATAAAATAAAATATTCATAGCTTTAGCATTTAAAGAAAATATATATTTTTCATGATCATTCTAATCATTTATTAGATTGTATGACTTCTGAAAATTATTTTCCAAGATATAGGAGGACTTATAATGCATTGACCCTCGTTAATGCCATAATAAGCCATTTACTCACTTAGTGTTAATTCAATGAGTACCACGTGGCTCTGATACCAACTATTAGGATAAATTGGCACTAAGAGAAGGGGTGGGAGGTGAATTAGTGCAAGTGTTGAAAACC
The DNA here is from genome assembly GCA_029747655.1 of Ensete ventricosum. Lineage (NCBI taxonomy): Eukaryota > Viridiplantae > Streptophyta > Magnoliopsida > Zingiberales > Musaceae > Ensete > Ensete ventricosum. Next base: position 33,301,486 of record JAQQAF010000005.1, read on the forward strand.
TTAGCTTTAGAAATACTTGCTCAAAATAAAATTGAAAATCAAAAGCATTTCGTTTAAATTAAATACATGAGCAATCAACGCTAAGTTACTATATTTCTTAAAGAAAGCTCGAGCAAGAACAAATAAATTCAAAAAGAAAAGTTACGGAAAGCTCACAGTTTATAGTAGTTCGGCCAAAACTTAGCCTACGCCACTTTTCGAATTCCTCCTCCTTGAGGCCTGTCGTTGTCCACTAATGACCTTCATCGAGTAAGATCAAACCCTTATACTTCTCTCTCTCCTTTTTATAAGTTGAGGAGAGGAACCTTCTTATAAGGATCTTTCTTCCCTTAGTCTCTTTTTCACTTGTAGTTCACAAGGAAAGCTCTCAAGATTTTACAACACTTATCATAGGCATTTTATTCCTTTTTCATACATCACCTCTTGCTTCTCCAAGCAAGAAAACCTAGGGTATTTATACACCCCAATTGGCTTCAGAAATCAAACCAAAATCCAACTAATCCCAAAAAAATCTAGGTACTAGCGGTACTACCATTGCTGCTGACAGTACCACCACGGAAAGCATCCCTAAAACAGGGGTGACGATGGTACTACCATCGCTTGGGTAGTACTATCATCGCCCACCGACGGTACTACCATCGGGAATCTCGCAAAACCACTTTTTTTATACTTTTGCATATCCGACTCGTACCTCATGTTGACCCCTTCCCAAGTCAATGAAATGAGCTCAAATCCAACCCAAGTGGACCTGATTGCCCTGACATTGAGTTGATTTTGATTCCTTATAAATCTAACTCAATTTGGACTTTAAACCAAACCATTGCTAACTACGACATACTAAGGCATACAAATACAATCAATTTGACCAATGTGTCAAGTGACCTTCATAACTCCCAGCGATCTTCCTGGCAACCTCCGATGAACTTTCGGTGAGTCTTGGTCATCTTCTGAAAAACCCCTAACGCATTCCCAGTAAGCTCTCGATCACCTTCGGTGAGCTCCCGATCACCGTAGGTGAGCTCCCAATGGACTCCCAGCAAGCCCCCGATCACCCTCGGTGAACTCCCGACAAGCCCTTGATACCTTCAGCAAGCTTCTGGTGATCCCCAGATACCTTCGACGAGCTTCCAGTAATCTCCCGACAAGTTCCTACTGCATCATCCGAACCCCAGCCTGATGCCCAAATTTCACTCCAGCCCAACATCTAATTGTATTACCTTGTCGTAGTTAATCCTACATCATTCATCTCTAACACACAGGTTAGATAATAAAACCCATCAATCGATTTCATCTTCAAAATTCGAGATTCAACAAAATCCCCTTTTTTGATGATGACAACCAATTGATGGCATAGTTAACTTTAACTCCCCTTATGTAAATGTCATAGGATAAAGCAAACTTGAATTCAAAAGAATCCAACACTTTTGAATTCAATCATGATACCATTCATGACAAAAATTTTAAATATTCATCTTCCAGCTCAAAAATTTAGCATAAATCATACTTTCATGATACAACATCAATTTAAGACATTTTAAATATTTTAAAATAATAAATCATTTCTCGCCCTTAAATCATCAGTCATTTCTCTCAATTTGTCATCTATAAAAAAGACATTCACAGCTAAGTCCAAGACATTGACACAAGGTTACTTCACGACTTAGGCAATTCCAGCTAAATCTATAACTTCATCGCAAGGGTGTCGCACAACTTTGGCAAATTCAACTAAGTCTGTGATAGTATGGTGATACAAATACAATCAATTTGACCAACATTTCAAGTGACCTTCCTAACTCCCGGCGATCTTCCTGGTAAACCTCTAGCAAACTTCTAGCGAGTCTTGGTCATCTTCTGGCGAACCCCCGGTGCATTCACGGCAAGCTTCTGATCACCTTCGGCGAGCTCTTGGTGAACTACCAGCAAGCCCTCGATCACCCTCAGTGAGCTCCCGACGAACTCTCACAAGCCCCTGATACCTTCGACAAGCTTCCATCGAACTCTCGGCAAGTCCCCGATACCTTCGGTAAGCTTCCAGCGATCTCCCGACGAGTTCCTACTACATCGACCGAATCCTATCCTGATGCACGAAATTGACTCTGGCCGAACGTCTGATTGTATTGCCTTATTGTAGTTAATCATGCATCATTCATCTCTAACATATATGTTAAATAATAAAACCCATCAGTTGATTTCATCATCAAAATCCAAGATTCAACACCTAAGTTGTCCCTAGCACTACCGAGGATAATGCAAACGCATAGGGTCGCTAAAGCCTAGGTCCCTAGGCTATCCCTAGCATTACCAAGGATAAGACAAAGGCATAGGATGGTTGAGGCCTAGGTCCTTGGGCTATCCCTAGCGCTATCGAGGATGAGATAAAGGCATAGGTTGGTTGAAGCTTGGGTCCTTGGGCTGTCCCTAGCACTACCGAGGATGCGACGAAGGCATAGGGTTGTCGAGGCTTGGTTCCCTAGGTTGTCTTTGGCATGTCAAGGATGAGCGGAGGTGTTGGGCTACTAAAGCTTAGGTCTATGGGTTATCCTTAATGTTGTCAAGGACGAGGCAGAGCACAAGGCTGCTGAGGCCTAGGTCCCTAGGCTATCCTTGGCACTGTCAAGGATGCAATGGAGGCATAAGGCTGCTGAAGCCTGGGTCCTTGGGCTATCCCTAGCACTACTGAGGACAAGGTGGAGCACCATAGCAAGGGAACCGAGGAGCCATCGCGGGCCATTTTTGATGCTCCAATGACGCTAGAAGAGAGCTTGTCAGGGTCACCACGGGGGCCCTAGGGGGTTGCTGACTGGTGAGGCCTAGGATAGCCTCGAATTAGATGAGTAGGTGTCCAGGAGCAATAGTCAGGGTCATCAAATAGACACCAATAGTGTTCAAGGGTTTGTGCCATCGTGTCAACTTACCGGGATGTGGGAACCTCTCCAGTAGGGTGTTCATTGGGAGGAGTAACAGAACGATGTGCCTACAATGTTTGATCCTCCTAGCACCAAAATGATAGTATATGAATACCGTCGACTAATGAGTCAGCACCAGTCAGCTCGATTGGTTAAGGTATAGGCTCATCTTGGTGTTTTCTCCATGCTGATGTGGAAGTAATAACATGATGAATTGCATAAAAGGTCCATCAGGGAGACAGTTTCTCATGATTGATCTAGCCTTGCAGCGGTGAGGCCAGCTAGAGGAACTAGGATATGCTCGGCTACAAGGTCCTCTCTTGGCTATTGGGCCACCTTTGGGAAGCAGTGTTATCTCTTGGCGGCAGGATCATGTCTTGACCACTGGAGATCCTACACAGCAGGCCTATGCCGGGGGGCTTCTCGGCTTGACCCCTCCGATGCTTAAGTCAGCATAAGGTGGAGGAGGAGGAAGATAGTAGTGTGAGCTGTGTAAATGTGATAATAGAGAGTAGAGAAACTCTTGCCTGATTGGCCCCGTTTCTTACTTGCTTGAGGTGTGGTTTTTATGCCTCTCGTCGGTGAGTCAATATGTTATTGGCATCCACTGACATTTCAAGTGGGTGGTTCATCCATTTTGGGTTGACTATTCTGATCCCGTGCTATGCGAGGCTATCTCCTCATTTTTGGGTGTCGTTTCGTGGGATCCCGCGCAGAGCAATTTCTAGTACGCAGTGGTTCTGAGTTCGATTGTGCCGCTTCAAGTTGTCCCTAGCGCTACTAAGGATAATGCAAACGCATAGGGTGGCTAAAGCCTAGGTCCCTAGGCTATCCCTAGCATTACCAAGGATAAGACAAAGGCATAGGTTGGTTGAAGCTTAGGTCCTTGGGCTATCCCTAGCACTACCGAGGACGCGACGAAGGCACAGGGCTGTTGAGGCTTGGTTCCCTAGGTTATCTTTGGCATGTCAAGGACGAGCGGAGGCGTTGGGCTACTAAAGCTTGGGTCTATGGGTTATCCTTAATGTTGTCAAGGATGAGGTAGAGCATAGGGCTGCTAAGGCCTAGGTCCTTAGGCTATCCTTGGTACTACCGAAGACACAATGGAGGCACAAGGCTGCTGAAGCCTAGGTCCCTGGGCTATCCCTGGCACTACCGAGGACAAGGTGGAGCACCATAGCAAGGGGACCGAGGAGCCATCGCGGGCCATTTTTTATGCTCCAGTGACGCTAGAAGAGAGCTCGTCTGGGTCACCACGGGGACCCTAGCGGGTTGCTGACTGGTGAGGCCTAGGATAGCCTCGGATTAGATGAGTAGGTGTCCAGGAGCAGTAGTCTGGGTCATCAAACAAACACCAATAGTGTTCAAGGGTTTGTGCCATCATGTCAACTTACTGCGATGTGGGAACCTCTCCAGTAGGGTGTTCATTGGGATGAGTAACATAAGGATGTGCCTACAATATTCGATCCTCCTTCTAGCACCAAAATGATAGTATATGAATACTGGCGACTAATGAGTCAGCACCAGTCGGCTCGATTGGTTAAGGTATAGGCTCATCTTGGTGTTTTCTTCATGTTGATGTGGAAGTAATAACATGATGAACTGCATAGAAGGTCCATGAGGGAGACGGTTTCTCAAGATTGATCTAGCCTTGCAGGGGTGAGGCCAGCTAGAGGAACTAGAATATGCTCGGCTACAAGGTCCTCTCTTGGCTATTGGGCCACCTTTGGGTAGCAGTGTTATCTCTTGGCGGCAGGATCGTGTCTTGACCACTGGAGATCCTACACAACAGGCCTACGCCGAGGGGCTTCTCGGCTTGACCCCTCCGATGCTTAAGTCAGCACAAGGTGGAGGAGGAGGAAGACAGTAGTGTGAGCTGTGTAAATGTGATAATAGAGAGTGGAGAAAATCTTGCCTGATTGGCCCCGTTTCTTACTTGCTTGAGGTGTGGTTTTTATGCCTCTCGTCGGGAGTCAATATGTTATTGGCATCCACTGACATTTCAAGTGGGTGGTTCGTCCATTTTGGGTTGACTATTCTAATCCTGTGCTACGTGAGGCTATCTCCTCATTTTTGGGTGTCATTTCGTGGGATCCCGTGCAGAGCAATTTCTGTACGCACTGGTTTCGAGTTCGATTGTGCCGCTTCAAGATGAACAAATAATTTTAAACCTTTCTTGATTAGTAATCATAATTATTTATTCTATAGAACTTTCAAAAATTGAGTCTCTAATCCTTTCAACTAGCTTGATCAAAGTCTAACACATCCAATATAAATTACATATGCTCAAGCCTTTTATAATAATTTAATCTAAAAATACATAAATATTTATCAAAATATAATGAAGTACCACTATAATAATATAATATTAATAATTTTTCAAATAATATTGAACTATTGATATGATCTCTATTTCACCTTTGTCTGAAATATTAATATATTTATTATTCACATAAAAATATTTATGGAGGACAGATATCATCCTCATGAAATAATCTTGTTACCTTTGGATATACAACACTAAACAGCAAAGATATCCAAAATAATATTATCCTACCCCATAATATAATTATTTAAGATAGATTCTCCATTAGGATTATCTAAATTTTCTAATCATGTATGTCATTTTGAATATTATTATTTTTATTATCATTTAGGACTAAATCCTTAAATGTAATTTTATAAGTTACTAGTCTTGGACATTTTGGTAGCTACAAGACCAATACAATAATATAAAATATAGTTTAAATTATCCTATAAATAATAAAATCTTTATTATAATTCACATCTCATAAGCTTATCATCCGAAGCTACTTTGACCACTACCTGTTAGATAAAACTTAGGGATATGAGTTACAAATAATATTTATAAAATTTCTTCAATCTAATTTATGTAGAAGCAGTTCAATAATAAAATTATAATCATAATAATTATTAAAAATTAATCAGCATAAAAAAACTCATATGATAACTGTAATCATAATAAAACATAAATCATGCCTTCAGTTGAAAATAATATAGATGTGAATAATCAAATAAAATCTGAGAATACTAATTGGATTCTATTTATCACATGCAAAATTTTAATCAATAAGTCATATAAGAAACTTATAAACGGAAACCATATTATATATATATATATATACATATATTTATATACATACATACATATATATATATATATATATATATATATATATATATATATATATATATATATATATATATATTTATATTTATATTTATATTTATATATATGTATATATATATATATTTTTTTTTTTCTTATAACCCTTATGCCAATTAATCTTATTTAATTAGGCAATCCGATAACTTGGCTAAACATCAACCCAATTAAATCAGTCAATAATTAAAATTAATTAAATTAAAAATTATTTTCTTTAGTTCTGAAGGATAAAAATATCCTTTAGACAACCCCTAATTATCCTGAAGGGTAAAAATTCTTTAATTATGAAGGGTAAAAATATCCTTTACGGGAACCCCTAATTATCCTCCTTTTAACATGTCGGTATCTCTTACACGAGGTGATGTAGCCGTTGTTTGCGACCACTGCATGAGGTGCGACTGTCGCCTACACAGGGCACAAGCATTGCGATGAACAATCGACACCTGTGCATGGCGATGCAGCCACCATTTGTAGTCGCTACGGGAGGTGCGACTATCACGATGCATGGCTATCACTTGTACGTGGTGCAACCGTCATTAGTTGCCACTAAAGTAGGTGCAATCACAACTTGTGTGTGGCCTTCGACATCCAATTGACGCCACCCATTGGTAGCGATGCTACTGTAGTTGCCACATGCAATGGCACTACGTAGCTGCTGCTCATGACTGGGCTTGCAACTAGCGTAGGCTACCATCAATAATGGTTCATGGATCAAACACAAGGAACCTTACATCGCATATAAGCAAAGATAGGATGGTTTGGATAGAATAACAAATCGGCAATATTAACGAATCATTCATGCATCGTAAATAAAAAATAGTAGATCTAAGGTATTTGATTTCAAAACTATTTCTCTAATCTAATTGTAAGCATGAAACCATAATATGCTATTATTTTATGGAAGAACTTTAATGACAAAGTTTGAAATCAAATAACAATATATCTAAATATTACGATATGTACCATTGGATGTTGTTTAGATTGTCTTCATTTGATCTATAAGCACACAGCCATCGGATTCGAGATCTATAGTGATGTCAATCTATAAAGAGAACTAGAGTCACCTTCACCTATTTTCCTATCCTTCATCGGACCACTATGATCGATGAATTTAGAGACAAAGAGAATATGAGAGAAGATATATGATATCTCATTAATTGATTCATGTGACTAAGGGGAGATGAGAGAAGATATGTAATCTCTCAATCATGTCACGTCTCTATACATTTGCATACTCATGTATTTGTGTGTCCGCGTATTCAATTATTATATTTTTTTATTTTATTGTTAGGTCCCTAGGATGTCTTGTCTATTTATATGCGATAGCAAAGGGTCTACGATAAGTAATTAGGAGGGTTCCTCTCATCAAGATCATCTCCTTAAGAATTCTATCATAATTAGACTTCTTTCTATTAGTTGATAATCATAATCAGAATCCAATCATATCCATAATATATCTTAATTAAATAAGATCACATAATCTAACTTTTTTACATGTAGATGGTGAACCATTGGATTGCTAGTGAAGTCATTAGGAGAATGATCGACGTGGGGAATAGATTCTTTGAGCTTCCTTTCAAGGAGAGAGTGAAGTATACAAAGACCAACTTAAGGGGGCCGGTGAGGTATGAGACAAGCTTCAACTAGATGAAGGATCGGTTGTTTTGTTGGAGGGATTGCTTGAAACTCAATTGCCACCCCCTGGATAGTGTTCTTCCATGTTGGCCTTCTTCTCCCATGGACTTGAGATGATAAACTCCACACCCCTTTGTAATATGGAATAGAAGACTATTATCAAAGAGTCTAAAGTTGTCACTTATCACTTTCTTATCCTACATTATTATTTTTTATATTTTATGTTTCTTTCAATAGTTCCAAATTATTAGTTAACTAATTTTTAATACCTACAACTAGTATAAAAAAGGCTTTTGTAAACTTATAAAATTATAAAAAGGTAATATCTTCAAATATTATAAAGGTCTTTTTCACCATAAGGAGTTGATTTTTTTTTTCTCCCTTATATGGTTAGTTTACTAGAATCATTTTTAATAGTAATTTTTATTTTAGTTTTATTTTGCATCAGTTAGTATCAGAGCCTTGCTCTTGATGTTATGAGGTGTAGTAACTTACCAGTATAGATTTGGTGGAAGATGAAGCAATTTATCAAAGAAAGATTTCTAACCCAAGACTATAAACAACTATTATTCCAACAAGACTAAAATTACATCTAAGACACTTAATCTATAACCGAGTATACTAAGGAATTCTTACACCTTTAAGCTAGATGTAACTTATCAGGATTAGAAGACCAGCAGACAGTAAAGTATGTAAGTGGACTGAAATTTATAATTAAAGATAGAATGTCTTTAACTCCAATATGGATAATAGATGAAGCTCACAATATGACATTAAAGGCTGAAATGTTGTTGACTCGACCTCTAATTGCTACTTGGCAATTCTCTACTCTAATAACATGACTTGTTCTTAACAAAGAGAAGCAAGTTATGACTAAACCTACAAATGAAGACACAAATACCATAGGAGCAACAAGATAAGCTAAGCATATTTTAACTATCACAAATAAATCCATATGCTCGACCCCTAGTGGAGAAGTATTTCAAATTTGGGGAGTCTAATCTTCGTTCCAATGAGTCTCATGCTCGTAAGATTATCAACTTTGCATATCACAAACATGACTTTGAAGAATAAGGAGATGTCCAAGATGATGTGATTGATGATATTGATAATGCTGTAATAATAGAGGAAGAAGAGAAACATGTTGCATATGTTGTAAAAATATTATTACCCAAAGGTAAGAAAATCTTTCATTCTCAATGCAATGTTAATAATAAGCTATGACAATATTATATCCAAATCACAAGTGTTGCACTTAAAGTTATAAACAAAAGCTTATCCAACACCATATAAGCTAGAGTGGATTAAAGAAGGTTCAATTGTCACTATAATTGAGATTGATAGAGTTCCTCTCTCAATTAGGAAAAGATACAAGAATAAAGTTATATATGTGGTAGTTGACATGTAGGCATGTTATGTAGGCCATGACAGTATGACGTGAATGCAACCTATCTTGGAAGAAATAATGTTTATGTATTTTGGTGGGATGGAAAGAATATTATTATTCTACTGACTAACAAAAAGGGAGATGAATCCAACATTTCTAAAGGGGGAAGTCTTTCTTATCCATTTTCAACTTTGTATATGAATTCATTACCAATTCTAAAGAAACAAGAATGTGTTATAATTTTATTGTGAAGGGAGAAGAGCATATGAAGCAAAGATTCCAAAAAAGCTAAGATCAATATTGGAAGAATTCAAGGAGATCACTCCTGAGCAGATGGACTTCTACCCATGAGAGATTTTCAACACTAAATTAATTTGGCTCTAGGAGCAAGTCTACCAAATTTATCTTACTATTGGATGAATCTAAAGGAGAATGAGATGTTGAGGGATGAGGTAGAAGAGTTTATACGGAAGGGACATATTCGAGGAAGTATGAGCCCATGTGATGTCCCAGTTTTGTTGACACCCAAAAAAGATGAAAATTGGAGGATGTGTGTAAATAGCAAGGCTATCAACAAAATCATGGTTAAGTATCACTTCCCATACCTTGACTAGAAAATATGTTGGATCAACTATAGGACTCCAAGACATTCTCAAAGATTAGTCTCTGCAACGGATATCATTAAATTTGCATAAGGCCCGAATATAAATGAAATACTGCATTCAAGACAAGACAAGAATTATATGAATGGTTAGTTATGTCATTTGGGTTGTCCAATGTACCGGGTATATTAATAAGACTTATGAATTAGGTACTTAAATCATTCATCAAAACAATTGTGATAGTCTACTTTGATGATATTTTAATCTATAGTTGTAGTAGAAAAGAACATATGAACCACTTATGATAAATCTTAACTATTTTGTATGACAATAAGTTATATATCAATTTGAAAAAGTGTGACTTCCTAACAAAACAACTAATCTTCTTGGGATTCATTATGAGTGTTAATGGAATTCATATGGACAAAAAAAAGATTTGTGTCGTTCATGAATGGCCTATCCCGAAAACTATTATAGAAGTGACGAGCTTTCCTAGTCTTGCTATTTTCTACAATAGATATGTTCGAAACTTATTTAACATCATTGTTGCTCTTATCATTGACTATTTAAAAAAAGAAAAGTTTCTATGGACTGAAGCTACTAATGTAGGTACAATGAAGCAATTGATAAGCACAAAAGAGAATAGGTATTCAAGGAAAAAGATATGGTTATGGTATACTTGCGAAAATAGAGATTTTCCCAAGATATTTATAATAAATTGAAGCCGAAGAAGTATGATCCTTAGAATGTCTTAAAGAAAATCAGTAACAATACTTATGTGATTGATTTACTAAATGATTGGGGGATCTGAAAGACTTTCAATGTTGCAGACTTATATGACTAAATTTTAAATAAGAATCCACTATATTCAGACATAAACTTGAGAGGGGTTTTTTCTAGAGTGAAGGGGATTAATATGAATCATGCACAATAAAAAGACTATTCTTTGAGATTCTAAAGTTACCACTTATTTTTTTTTTTAACCCAAGTTATTATTTTTTATATTTTATGTTTCTTTTAATAATCCCACATTGCTGATTAGCTACTTTTTAAGGCCTAGAACTAATATAAATAAATATCTCTCTAAGTTTATAAAATTATTTTAAATATAATTTATTTAAAATATTATAAAAATTTACTATAAAAAATAATTTTTCTCATCTTCTTTATCAAGTCAATTTATTAGAATCCTTTTTGTTAATGATTAAATTTTATAGGGATAAAACAATCTCATTGCCAAGCACATCAAGTCCTTGTTCGTGGTCCTCGCAACGGTCGTCCCCGAGAGCCTCGGTGCGGATCCTACAACCCTAAAAGAGTACAACAATGGATCGCAACTAATGGTGATCAATTGCTACCAGGAGTGCACTGAGCCTGATCTCACCCTCGGGATGCCACACCATTCCGACTATGGCTTCCTCACCTTCGTCCTGTAAGACAAGGTTGAGGGTCTGTAGGTGCTGCATATGGGCGAGTGGATCATCGTCAAGCCTCTCCCCAACTCCGTCGTCGTCAACGTCGACGATCACGTTGAGGTATGCAATCAATACCGATGGTTGACAGGTTCCTATCATAATCTTGTTTAGGTCAACTTGCTTGATGTGTACAGATATATAGCAATGGGAGGCATGAGAGCGCCCTTCACCGGGTGCTCGTCAATGCATCTAAGTTGTAGCTATCAGTGGCGTCCCTCCATAGCCTCTTCTTCGACAGAGTGGTCCATCCATCGCTAGAGCTCATCGATAAAGACCATCCATGACTGTACAAAGATACTGATATCGTCGCATTCCTTCTTACATCTCATACTACGAGGGGAAGCACAGACAGCTAAAGTTGAGGAAGGACTAGCGCCATACAATCCAAGCGCCAGAGTGGACTTTTCATAGAGAGACTATAAAGATTCGTAAAGGATATGATTTCTATTACTCTGTCATCAAAAACGACAACAAAGATTTGATGTTTGGTTTGGGTAGGAGACGTGCGAAGGCGTACCCCCTCTAACACAAATTATGATGTCCAATCTCTCGCTTTGGGGAGATGGTAGAGCAGAGCGCCTCCCAAGTGCAATGAAGACCGCTGCCCTAAGACACAGTTCTTCTTGATCATCCATCGACCCCGTCCAGATAAAATGGTCTCTCAAGGGCCGCGGGTCTTCTTTTCTATACCTCTTGCCTCCCCTGCCAAGCTCCTTCAATCGATGTGGGACTAATAGCATATAGATTGTGTGCTTCTTTTCGGTAATGTTTCGAAGCATGCCGTCTTGACTATGAAGTCAATCGATCATGATATTTTTTGTACAAATCCAATCCAATCCATAGACAATTGGTTTTTACAGGGCTATTGAGGTGCTATATCAAGTGTGTGCCAAGATGACCATGGTTGTTTTAGCAACACAAGCACAAATAAACAAATTAATTTTATATACCTCCTAGTAATTTTGGTATGTGTATATTGATTACATACTATTATAGTAGACATTGATTATTAGAGGGGGTCAAAATCTGACACAAATTTTAGTGTCAGAAAATATATATTATTTTTCGAGATGATTAATGATATTATTTTAAATAATCTAGCTAATGAGTAACACGAACGACATTACAGTTTTTTAATATAACGTCAAGTAAAAATGATTAATAATTATTAATTTAACATGAACGTGTAATTGGATAAAAACTAAGAAAATTTGGTATTTGGAATAGGGAAGGGGCCGCGCGGACGCATACCCCCGCTACCACAAATTATGACGGCCACTCTCCCACTTTGGGGAGATGGTAGAGCAACACGCCTCCCATGTGCAATGGAGACCACTACCCTAAGCCACGGGCCTTATTGATCGACCGTAGACCCCGTCCAGGTAAGTATGTTTTGACGAGGGGCGCAGGTCTCCTTTTAAACGCCTCTCGCTCTCGCAGCCACTCCGTTCTCTGGATGTGGGACTAAAAACACATCCATTATTAACACTTCGTTCATCGTCTTTTCACTACAACCACGCCACAGCAGCACATTCTGCTGTTACGAGATAAAGCCACCATAGAATAAATACAGTTGATCAGGAGAGCTTTCCGCTGCTTGGAGTGGGATGTCTCCTTATATCTGTGAACTCAGTTAATTTGTAGTGAGACTGATGATGACACGGTAATGCCGTCTTCATCAGAAATCTAAGTCAAAGCGCAATGGAACCAAAGGCCTCTAAAGCCTACAGTTTAAGTGCCTGCTATTTTTGTGCAAATATATTCCACACAGCAACCTCAACCTTCTTCAATAGGTGATTATTGGAGGATTACTAGGGTGCTATACATAGTTGATTACTAACTGTTCGAAAAGTTCTACGCCTACGCTTGCTTTAGTAAAATAAGTAAACATCATTTGAGGATCACTTCTGTTGTGAAACGAGCTTTATGTCATAGCCGAAGAGTCAGCACGGCTTGGTTCCGCCCGTGTGCACAAGCTCGTTCGCGTCAGTCAGGAAGAGGCGAGAAAGCTCGAGAGAGATCCTTCGGGTCTCGGATGTTCGTCCCAGGATGCTCCTGCTCGGATGTGCATCTCAGGATGCTCTTGCTCCGAGGCTCCCGCAGGGTCCTGTACGAAGGCCTAGTCAGGGATGCGGCCCCTCCGACGATCAAGTCAATGCCCCAACCGAGATGGTCTCGAGTGTTCAGTATGTAGAGAGAGTTCCCGAGAGAGAGCCTCCTGAGCTACTCTCAAGGGTGGCTTTTATACCGTACTGGGTTCCTTAATGCTAGCGGTGTCCTTAACTGACTCGACCTTATAGCGCTGCACCGATCACTGTCCCTGCTAGTTCCCGGGGCCTCAATCGGTTGGAACTATGTCAGGTCGACTGATGCAGTGTCAAATCAATTGACAGTGTGTCAAGTCGGCCACCCTATACTAGGTGCCGACATGGCCTGGTGGTGTCAAGGTGTCCGAGAAGGGCTAATGTGGTTGATGTGATGTGACTCTAGGGCTGATGTGTTCGAGGTTGCTGAGTAGGCCCATTATTTACCCTATCATTCTCTCCCTCCTGAGGAAGTGCTCCTTGGAGATGCTCAAAGAGGAGCTTTAGGGAGGGCTTTACTGCTGCGGATCAAATCTCCATTGTCAGGGTCATGCTATCCTTTGTTATGGTCCATTTGATTATGGATTTGGTCTCAGATGTTCCTATCTTTAGCTAGAGCCATGGGTGGAGGAGCGAGCTGAGGTAGAGGCTTTCATACACTAATTGAGTTGGAGTCGGCATAGCCTCACCTACATTGAGGCTGTTGTGAGCCGATCAGGAGTGAGTTGACAATATGGAATCACGGATTGACCGTGCCAAAGTAGGTATGAGCTGGCCGAACTAAGGTCGGTTGGGGTGAATGAACTGGCTGGGACTGAAAGCTCGCTAGAGCTGGTTAGGACTGAAAGCCCACTAAAGCTGGTCGGGATTGAAAGCACGTTGGAGCTAGTCGAGACTGAAAACCCATTGGAGCTAGTCAGGACTGAAAACCTGCTAGAGCTAGTTGGGACTGAAAGCTCGTCGGAGCTGGTCGGGACTTAAAGCATATTGGGCTGGCCGGGACTGAAAACCCATTGGAGCTGATTGGGACTGAAAGCCCGCTAGAGCTGGATGGGACTACTTTGAGCCAACCCTAGTCTTAGTCAAAATCTAACACAAATTTTGGTGTCAAAAAAAAGATATTATATTTTGAGATTCTTAATGATATTATTTAAAATAATCTAGCGAATGAATAACATGAACGACATAATACTTTTTTAATCTATTTTGATTATCACATCAAGTAAAAATGATTGATAACTATTAATTTAATATAAACGTGTAATTGGATAAAAATTGAGAAAATTTGGTATTTGGACTGGGGAAGGGAACGCGCAGATGTGTACCCCTGCTACCACAAATTATGACGTCCACTCTCCCACTCTACCTCGGTGTTTCCATTGTGGTTCCTAGTCGATCTCTACTTCAACTTTTCCTTCTAGATCGTGCAGTCATCCTCGTACAAACTAGTTGCTGCCAGCCTCGACCGTAGTGATCTCTCGCTGCGATCCCTATTCCACAGCTACTCCTCCCCTATCATTGTCGCCCTCCTCCTCATTTGCGAGGATAGCCCAGCCACCATCACCACCTTCCTATGTTGTCACGTTCCAACCCTCGGCAGCGTTGCTACTAATTGCAACCACTGTCGCTGTCGCTCTTGCGGCCTTCCTCTGCTATCACCATCTTCTTCTTCTGCCCGGCGTTGCCATCTTCCTCTGCTACCTCCAGCCGCAGACCTTGATTGCTCTCATCTACCACCTGCAACCCAGCCACCATCTCTGCCTCCTGTGCCTCTCCTTCAGCCTTCCACTACCATCATCGTCACCCCCCTGCCACTGCCCTCAACTTGCGAAGCCCTTCTTCTTCCCTACTTTGTCGTAGCCACAATGATCCGGATTACTAATGCTTGAGTGCCACTATCGCTACCTCCCAACAATGATTTCTTCTTCCCCTTGGCAATTTCTTCTTCTTGCCTCAGTATAGCCTTTGTCGCCCTCTTCCTCGTCTTTTCCCAATCACGAACTTCACTGTCGTGACCACATACTCATGTCACCCCACTGCCTCCTGCTCCAGCCACACCCTTTGCCCTTCTCTACCATTGCCTCCTCCCTGACCTACGAAGCCCAATACTGTCATCCCCGGTCCTCGCCTTGTTCGACGCTGTCAGCATGCCTTCTATTGAATCTCATATTTTGATAATGAAACTAATTAGTGTGTTTATAATCTAACATATGTATTGGAGATAAGTGATGCATGATTAATTATGATTAGGAAAAGACAAAACAATTAATGAAGAATCTATTGTTGGGTCGGAGTCCAGATCGTGCCGGGGTTCGAACGATGCGAAGGGAGCTTGCTGGGAATTCGTCAAAGGTTGTTAGGAGTTCGCTAATAAGTGGTCGGTAGCTTGCTAGGAGTTTACCGGAGGTTTGCCAGGAGTTCACCGATAAGAGATCGGGAGCTCGCCGAGGGTTCGTTGGAAGGATGTTGGGAGTTCGCCGAAAGATTGATTGACATGCCGGACAATAAAGACTGTGTTGTAATTATTTGTCTGAAGTATCATAGTTAGCATCTTGATTTGAGTCCTAATTTAAGTTAATTTTGGAGAATTCCTACTAACTCAATTAGGGACCAATTTGGTCCACTTTGGATTTGATTTGAGTTCATGATAGAGCTCATTTTGTTGAGCTGAAAAGTGGTTAACAAAAGGTACAACTCAAGTATGAAATAATACTTTTCAGTATTATTTTCAGGATCTGGGTGATGGTATCACCTAGGTAGCAATAGTACCACTGTCACC
Source organism: Ensete ventricosum (assembly GCA_029747655.1). NCBI lineage: Eukaryota > Viridiplantae > Streptophyta > Magnoliopsida > Zingiberales > Musaceae > Ensete > Ensete ventricosum. The sequence goes on from JAQQAF010000005.1 coordinate 33,317,541, forward strand.
CAAGTTTTCAAGCACCTTTCAATGGTAGTATCGCCCGTACCTAGATTTTCTAGAGAAAGGTTAAATTTTTGCTCTAATTTTTTAAGCCAATTGGGGTCTATAAATACTCTAAGTATTCTTGCATGGAAAAGCAAGAAAGTGCTAAGAAAGTAGGAAAAATTCTTAATTAAATTCTATAAAAATTGCTTGAGAGCTTCCTTTTGTCTTTTAAGTGAAAAGTGAGGTTTAAGGGAAGGGTTGATTGAGTTGCAAAGATTGATTTTCTGAGCCTAAGAAAATGAGAGTATAAAGGTTATTTTCCTAAGCCTATGAAAAGGAGAAAGGTGTGTAAAGAGGTGTTTAATCTTCGCCATAAAAGAAGATCGATAGTAGACACTAGTGGGCCTCGAGCGAAGAGGGATCAGAAGTGGACATAGGTCAAAGTTTTGACCACACCACTATAAAATACTATGAGTATCTCTTCCTTGGCCTTCTTTCTATTTAATCTTGATTTTAGTAGCTTATAACTAGTTCGAAAAAAAGCTTGAGCTTCTCCATTCGATTTTAAATCATTCTCTAATTCTCTTAATGAATTATAACCAAAAGCACTTTCGACTTTCGTTTTACTTCAAGTGAAATTTTTCGAACCGAGTTTTTCTTTTAACACTAGCACTAATTCACCACCCCAACATCCCCCCCCCCCCCCCCCCCCCCCCCCCCTATAGGTGTCCTAACAGTTGGTATCAGAGCCACATTCGACTCAATTGGATTAACACCCAAGTGAGTTTAATGACTGATGTTGGCATTAATGAGGATCATTTTATCACACGTCCTCCTATATTCAATGGGACGGACTACACTTACTGAAAAACTAGGATGATAATCTTTTTGATTTCTATGGATTTTGAGTTATGAAATTTAGTTGAAAATGACTTTTAGAAGTCTTCCAATTCTATAAATGATTGGAATTATTATGAAAGAAAAATATTTTCTTTAAATACCAAAGCTATGAATGTTTTTGTTTTATGTTTTAGACAAAAATAAATTTAATCGGATTTCTACTTATGATTCTATTTTTGATATATGGCACACATTAGAAGTCACACACGAAAGCACAAATAAAGTATATTAATAAAAAATGAATCTCTTAGTACATAATCATAAAAAGACTTGCAAAGACAAACATAAGAACAACCTTCCTAAGAATAGAAAGGATTTGACTCAGAGAATACAACACCTTCTAAAGAACAAGAAGGATTTGACATTGAGAATACAAGAAGAACACCTTACAAAGAATAGGAAAGACATTGAATTGAGAACAAAAGAAGACTCCTCGAGCAAAAATTTGAGGGATGAGGACTATTATATTGAACTTATGACAAGAGAACCTAAAAAAATTTATGAAAGTAACGAGACAAAATAAGATATTAAAAAAAATAAAATCAAGGAAGACACAACCTCTTGCTATGAGCACAAGAAGCCGAGGCACTCCAAAGATCAAGAGAACAACCGAGAAGAAGTGACGAACTATGTGCTCATGGCCATCAATGATGAGGTAAGTGACTCTCCCGAAGCTTCCTTTACATTTAATAAGTTACTTAATGTCTTTCATGAATTATTTGATGAGTGTAAAAAGATTACTAAAGCTTACAAATCCCTCACAATGGATCATCCATTACTTGCTAGTAAACTTGAAACCATACATAAGCATCAACATGATGTATTTCTTGCTCTAAATGTGAGACACTAGATGCAACTAAAAAAGAAAATGTCATATTACGACAAATCTTATAAAAGTTTAAAATATGCAATACATCTCTAAATATGATCCTTGCAAATAAGGTAATGTTCAAAGGAAGGAAGGTATTGGCTTTATGAGTAACATTCAATAAAAGTCAACTATCTTCGTCAAAGGACCCACATTACACTTTTCACCCAAAAATAATTGTGATTTTTATGGTAGACATTTTACCTATAGATGCTCATTTAGAATGTATAGTCCACATAAGTTAGTTTGAGTTCTTAAAGAAATCATAAATAACTCAAAGCCATTAGTGAAAATGGGTAAAACTTTTCATAAGGGACCCAAAGTCAAATGAGTACCTAAACCAAAACCCCATTCATTATAATTTTGCAAAGGCTAGAAGTTTAAAATGGTATCTTCATAGTTTATGCTCAAGACACATGAGATCTAACACACTTTTCAAGCTCACTAGCCAAACCAACCAAAATAAGAAAAAATTATTTGAATCAAGATAATTGCAACTTAATTATCTTTGTTTTGATTATAAAAATCTTTTTATTATAAATGGTTCATGGTTATACAACTAATCTTGATTATTTCTCGGTGATGCATAACTAGAGCATGCTAGTACGAAAATGAATTAGAGAACCTTAGCTATTTTTAATGGAAAAATATCTACGTTGCCTTCATTTAAATTTCCCAAAAAGTAAACTTGATGATGATTTTGGATGTGTTTTTAAATGATTTTTTTATAGATGATTGATTCATTAATGTACAACGACAAAAAAATTATTGACTTGCTCATCTCAACAGAGAAGTAAAGTTTTCACTTTCATTAAAAATATTGACTTTATATAGGATTGATAGTTTGAATGTTAGATTGAAATTATTGACTTGTATATTGAATGATTAATTTGCACATTATGTTGATAGGTTGACTTTAAATAGGTTGTACGTTGTATAGGTTGTTATTGAATGATTAATTTGAAAATTAGATGGATGGTGTTATTGAACGTTTGATTGTTCTTAAATTGAGACATGAAATAAAATTAAAAAAAATCATCCTTATCTTCCTAGTGTTTTTGGAAAATAAAAAAAAATAAACGGGAATGACAAGTGCATGTTAACTCTTTGCACTAAGTGTAGAAAGTTAGACTCACATAAGAAGGAAAATGTATTATCGTTAAATCGAATCTTTTGTTTGAAGATATTTTATTATTTTAAATGTGTTATATTAATGATCTTGATGATTTCTTTTGAAATAAAACTTGATTTTTGTATTAAATGATAATGAATAGATTTAGCATAAAAGACAGACATTCTTGTAAGAAATAAATCACATTAATTAAAACAACTAAAAAGAGGAAAGTTTTTTCTTTGAAAATTTCTCAATCAAGTTTTCAATAAAAGATAAAGTAATAAATTTATGTATACCATTATTGTTAAATCTCTTAAACTACAAAAGTGAGTTGGATAATTTGAAATTTGAATGAGATTTTCGTACAATCTAATCATGAACTTTCCCTTTACTTCTTGACTTGAGGTATATCTTATGGGAATAAAATTTTCAACCTCTATGATTTCTTCCTTTTACCCTTTATTAAAAAGGATATTATGATATTGAAAAGTATAACTTAAGATTTTTATATAAATCAAGATCGTTCACTATGATTGTTCTGTTTTATTAAAAAAAGAATTATCTAAATGAATCATATTTTTGTTTAGATCTCTCTTGTATTAATTAAGATTATTCACTATTTGATCTCCTAAAACTCATTTTCGTTATTTACTAAAAAGGAGATATTTGTTAAAATAAATCACGTCTTTTGGTACTTGCGAATTGATCTTTCATATTATATATTTAATGACATGATTTTTTACCATATAATCCCTTTGTACCTATGGTTGCAATTAGAATATTGATAGAAAAGATTTTGTACCCTTCTTTTTGACAATAACAAAGGGAGAGAAAATTGCTATCTTGCAACAAAATCATTAAATAAAGAATAATTTGATTAGAAGAACATTAGGAATGTTAAATCTTTCAAATGCATGAGTTGCTCTCATATTTTTCAGATTTCTCATTTTTGCAAAATGAGCTTCTTCTTAAAATTAACATGAGATGATTTTAAATCTTTCAAATGCATGAGTTGCAATCATATTTTTCAAATTTCTCATTTTTACAAAATAAGCTTCTTCTTGAAATTTTCTTGGGTTGTTTTTAAATCTTCCAAATGCATCAGTTGCTACCATATTTTTCAGATTTCTCATTCTTACAAAATGAATTTCTTCTTAAAATTTATATGAATCTTACGAATGCACGAGATGATTCTTTCCTCTTGAAACTTACAGGTAGAAATGTGATATTTGATTTTTCAAGATGATTTTTATATTATTTTTTCCTCTTAAAATTTATAAAATAAAAAATGTGATCCGAGAACTTTTTGTGATGCTTGATATGTGATTCATGAGCTCTCTTTTGAATCCTCTCTCTTAATTTTTGATTCTTGGATTTTTGGATTCATGAGCTCTTTCTCGAATCCTCACCCATAATATTTGATTCTTAGATTTATGAATCTTTTATGTAATATTTTCATGCCCCTCTTGATTTTTGATGCTTGATTCTTTGAGATACTTGACTCCTCCCTTGTGATTTGATTCTTGAACTTTTTTACTTCTATATTTTTACAAAAGAGGAAAAAGAAATTTGTTGTGATGCTTATGAATTGATTCTTTTTGTGACAAATAAATTCTCTCTTTTTTTTTCTTCTTATTTTACAAAGGGGGGAAGATGGTATGATGACATATGAATTTTATGATAAATGTTCAAATATGTGGTGAATATTTCTTCTTTTTGTTGATAACAAAGGGGAAGAAATGTATGATTGATGACATATGCTAAGTGTTTTGTTTGAAATTTTTGTAATGTGATAAATATTTGTTTTGAACATTTGTTTAGAAATGGTTTGTTGAACATTTCTCCTTTTTGTTGATGAGAAAGGGGAGAAATGGTATATTGATATTGATGACAAATGATGAATATTTGTGATAAATATTCAAATTTGAGTTAAACATTTCTCCTTTTTTTTATGACAAAGGGGGAGAAATGGTATATTGATGACACTTGAAATGTTTATCACGTTAAATATATTTTGTTTAAAATTTTTATCATATGATACCAAAAAGATGAATGATTGTTATTAAAAATTTTATCATGTATGATATCATGGTGATGAATAGTTAAATTGTTAAAATTTCAATGTTTAGTCAAATAGTCAAAATGCTACCTTGAATTCAAAGGTGATTAGTTCTTTTGAATTCAAGTTTGCCCAATTTCAAATATGGCATATAAAGAGGGGGAGCTAAGGTTAACTTCATCATCAATTGGTTGTCATCATCAAAAAGAGGGAGATTGTTGAATCTCGGATTTTGATGATGAAACCAATTGGTGTGTTTATAATCTAACATATGAGTTAGAGATAAATGATGCAGGATTAACTACGATTGAAAAAAAAATAAAATAATTAAAGAAGAATCTGTCATTGGGCTAGAGTCAAGATCGAGCATCGGGCCAAGGTTCAGACGATGCGACGGGAGCTCACCGGAGGTTGCCAGGAGTTCGTCGATAGGTGGTCAGGAGCTCGTTGGGCGTTCGCCGGATGTTTGCCGGGAGTTCGCCAATAGGTGGTCGGGAGCTCGCTGGGAGTTCGCTAGAAGTTTGTCGGGAGTTCGCCAACAGGAGATCGAAGGCTCACCAGAAAGATGTCGAGAGTTTGTCGAAAGATCGATTGACATGTCGGACAACGAAAATTACGTGTTGTAATTGTTTTTCTTAAGTATCATAGTTAGCATCTTGATTTGAGACTTAATTTGAGTTAGTTTTGGAGAAATCCTACTAACTCAATTAGGGGCCAACCAGGTCCACTTTGGATTTGATGAGTTCATGATAGAGCTCATTTTGTTGACCTAGAAAGGGGTCAACGAAAGGTATATCTCAGGTATGAAATAGTACTTTTCATTACTATTTCTAGGATTTGGGTGGTGGTGGTACCGCCCAAGTGATGGTAGTATCGTCGATGCCCGCGGTAGTATCGCTCGTACCCAGATTTTTCAAAGAAAGGTTGAATTTTGGCTCTAATTTTTTAAGCCAATTGGGGTCTATAGATACCCCAAGTATTTTTACATAGAAAAGCAAAAAAGTGCTAAGACGCGTGAATCGAGTTTTTCTTTTAACACTAGCACCAACACTGGTCGACATTACCATGCCTCCTCCGCTTGGCAAGACACGTGATCTTGCTGCCTTGCTCCTCCCTTATTGGTGCTGCCAGCCACTGGCTTCTAGTTGAGCGGCTGCCAATGCACATCCTCCCTAGTGACATACACTACAATGATCAACACTACCATCCAACGATTCATAACAGTGATCTTTTTCCATGCGACAGCAATCATCGCTGCCCTCCAGCTTCGGCAATAACCGTCATAGCCTCGGCGATCTCATCCCTACAGCATCACTACACCACCGCTCTTTTGTCCACCAGCGGAATAGTAGCCGATCCTAGTCGAGATCAGCAATCAGTAGATCCCATCTCAACGACCATCCTCCACCTAGTGACCAAGCCCTCGACGACGCCATCTTCCATCATGTCATCATCCACATAGCGACTCTTCACATCCATAAAGCTACCTCCAATCGGCATCACGGCAACAATACCAAGTAGGATGGTGTTGATGCCTTTAACCTGACACCAGATACAAGAATTGGGTATTAAGATCTGCAATCATATGCAATGGCTAACAACAACTTAGTAAAAGCTCAACTAGAAGCTCTGGAAATCAAATTTGAGAACCGACTACGAGAAACCCTTAATGAGTTCAAAAGGATCCTATTGGAGAGCTTCAACAAATTTTAGTAAGAGGAAAGTTCAAGTCCTATGTTGAACCGATCTGAGAGACATAGGAAAAGGGAACAAAGAACAGGGCACTAATCACTCATGCATGAAGGTGGAATTTCTAAGATGGGAAGACAAGGATCCGACCAGTTGGATCTCTAGGGCTGAAAATTTTCAAGGTAGAAATAGCTTTAATTCAACTTGATAGTGATGCAATCCAATGGTATGATTGGTATAAAACCTATCACGAGGTTTCTTCATAAAAGCAATTCAAGAGAGGACTTCTTGTTCGCTTTGGACCATCTGAATATGAGAATATTAATGAGTAGCTCACCAAAATCCGTCAAACCTCCCCAATGCAAAAATATTATAGCAGATTTGAATGATTATCAAATTAACCCAAGATTAGCCTGAACGGCCATTAATGGGAATATTTATCGAATGACTTAATCCAGACATCGGTGTGAAGTTAAAGCTCGCAAACCCCACACTATGACAACTGGGAACTCATTTGCCCACCTACATGGAGAAAAAATCAGCAAGGAAACTCGTCGAAATATAAGTGTCAATAGACAGGTGATTAGCAAATCGCTGACCCCACCTACCTCAAGTCGAAATCCTAACCCTCGAAGACTTACCAGAGAAAAGTTAAAAAAAAAAAAATCAGCAAAAGGGTTGTGCTAGCATTGTGACAAAAAATGGAGTAAGGAGCACCGATGCAAAGGAGCAACAATACAAGCAAGGGAAGCTTTTGTATGATTCAACCAATCGAGGAGGAACCGGAAGCTTATGATGTGCACTCCTATCATGAAGATATGGATATTGATGAGGAGGTTGAACCTATCACACATATTGTACATGCATTGGCCGACTACAACGCACAAACCATGAAAGTTTGGGGAATCCTGAAATACAAGCCTGTGACCATCTTGATTGATATAGATAGTACTAATAACTTTATGGATAATAAGGTTGTTGCCTGATTGGCCTATCACATTGAAAGTTGTGACAAGTTTGAGGTAAAGGTTGTTGACGGATGGGATTTATCTTATGACAGCAAGTGTTCAAAAATAAAACTGATTATGTAGGCCCAAGAATTGCTTGTGGATTTCTTTTTGCTACATTTCGAATACTACAAAGTGGTGCTACGAATTGAATGGTTATCAAATTTGGGGTGATGTTTTTGAAATTTTTTTAAACTCATAATGAAGTTTTTATTAATGGAAAGCAGATAATTTTGAAAGGAAGGCACGGGGTCAAGATCACCACTATCACTTGCCATCAGATGGAGAGGGTTCTTCACAAAGCACACACCGGATTCTTAGTACAATTGCAAGGCATTAAAAGAGAAGAAATTGTCCACAACCAAAATGAAGATGTCCAATCATTGTTCAGTGAGTTTGCAGATGTATTTTCTGAGCCACAAGGACTCCCAACCCTTTAGCTCCATGATCACCAAATTCCTATTTTACCCGGGAGAGCCTCAACCAATATTTGACCCTATTGATATCCACATTTTTAGAAAGCGGAAATAGAAAAGATTGTCAAAGAGATGCTTGAAATGTGGGTCATAAGAGCTAGCATCAGCCTATATTCCTCCCCACTTTTGGTAGTATGAAAGAAGGACAACACATGGTGAATGTGTGTGGACTACTGAGCCCTCAATGGCATCACAATTAAAGATAAATATCCTATCCTAGTTGTAGATGAATTGTTAGATGAATTGGAAGGAGCCCAGGTTTTTACTAAATTGGACATACGGCCTGGCTATCACCAGATTCGAGTGTATGAGGATGATATTCATAAGACAGCCTTCAGAACACACAACAATCAATAACTTTCTGGTAATAGCGTTTGGATTAACCAATGCACCATCTAACTTCCAAAGTTTGATGAATGATATATTCCGGGCTCATCTCCGTAAGTTTGTTCTAGTTTTCTTCGATGATATTCTGATATATAGTTCTTCCTTAGAAAGTCATTTATTACACTTACGAACTGTTCTTACTATCCTTTATGAGTGTTATCTTTTTGTGAAGAAATCCAAGTGTAGCTTGTGCAGATAGAGGTTGAATATCTCAGCCACATCATCTCTCAAAAGGGTGTTGCAATTGATCCCTCAAAAATCCAAGCAATGACCGATTGGCTAATCTCTAAATCAATCAAAGCTTTAAGAGGAGTACTGGTACTCACGGGCTATTATCGATAATTTATAAAAAAATTATGGCAAAATCAATGCCTCCTAACAACACTTCTAAAAAAGGATGCATTTAAATGGTCAAAAGAGGTAGCTTGGGCTTTCAACTCTTTGAAGGCTGCAATGACTACTACACTGGTGCTTGCTGTACCTGATTTTAATAAACTATTTGTTATCGAGTCCGATACTTCTGGAGTAGGTATTGGACCAATATTAATGTAGGAAGGTTGGCCCCTTCTCATCCGAGTCTATCTATTTAAAAAGAGATGCTAGCCATTATACATGCAGTCACAAAGTGGAGACCCAACTTAATTGGTAGATGGCTTCAAATACATACTGATCAGAAAAGTTTAAAATACTTGTGGAGCAAAAGATCTCTTCTCTAGAGCAACATAAATGGGTTACCAAGCTACTAGGGTTTGATTATGAGATTATCTATAAAAAAAGGAAATAAAAATTTGGTTGCAGATGCACTCTCTCGTTTTTCCAAATATGTTAAACTGGTAGCTATCTCTATTCCTACTTGCGAGACTTTGGAAGATATTATAAAGGAATGGCAGATGATCCTGAGATCTAGGAAATTATTAGAAGACTAGAAGAATTTTTGAGCTTTATCTCATATTATAGTTGGGATTCGAAGGACTTAAAATATAAGGGCCGAATTATTGTAGCTCCCCATTCTTCTTACCAGACAACAGTCCTGAAGGAGTTCCATTCATCACTAATTGTTGATCGCTCCGGATTTCTCTGCACTTACGGATGATGCTAGCTTTTCTATTAAAAGGTATGAAAAAGTTTATTAAGAAATTTGTTGCTCAATGTGATGTGTGCCAATGTCATAAAGGGGAAACAGTAGCTACCCCGGGTTTGCTCCAACCCCTCCTTGTTCCTGATGTTGCTTGGACTGACATATCCATGGATTTTATTGACGGACTCCCATCATTGCAAGGAAAAAGTATGATCATTATGGTCGTGGAGCGGCTTACAAAGTATGCTCACTTTTGTGCTATACAACATCCATATATTGCCGCAAGTATTACTCGTATCATTGTTGAGAACATAGCTAAATTGCATAGAATTCCTCGCTCTATTGTTAGTGACCGAGACAGAGTCTTTACCAGTGCATTTTGGATAGAGCTTTTTCATTTGCAAGGTATACAACTGAATATGAGTACTACTTGCTATCCACAAACAGATGGACAAACTATCTTGGATGCTTTACTAGTGACAAGCTAAAGGAATGGACTAAATAGCTTCCCTAGACAGAGTAATAGTAGGATATCTCCTAATCTTCTATCAATATGACACCATTTGAAGCATTTTATGGCCAAACTCCCCTTGTAATTACAAAATATGTATCTGGCTCTTCTAAAGTTGATCAAGTTGATAAAGAATTGCTTGATAGAGATAAGTTTATTCAACTTTAAAGGATAATCTCACAGTAGCACAAGCAAGGATGAAGCAACAACCGGATAGATAAACACTGAAGTGAGGGAGAATTTGTCATAGGTGATTGGGTTTTCCTTCATTTTCAGTCCTACAAGCAAGCTTCCATAAAGGTCCAGTCTTCTTTGAAATTATCTCCTCCATTATTTAGGCCTTATAAAGTATTAGAACACATTGGAATGGTTGCCTACCATATGGATCTACCATCGAGCTCCAAGATGCACCTAGTTTTTCATATTTTCTACCTTAAAAAGAAGTTAGGTGAAGATAAGATAATGCAACATCATTTGTCGAGCATCTCTATTGCTAGTGAGGTTCAAGTTCAATAGCAAGCCATACTTGATCGACGGGTTATGATACATCGCATATGTCCTATGACCGAAGTGCTGGTGTAATGGGCTAATCTACCAATTGAAGATACCACTTGGGAGTCTTACAAGGCATCGAAAGAGAAGTTTCCAGAGTTTAACGTTGCTCAGCCTGAAGACAAAGTTGATTTAAAGGGGGATAGAATTGTTAGGTCCCCATTAAATTTCTGAATTTTCTAATCATGTTCTATGTGAATTGGTTAGTCCAATTAGAGCACTTAAGAACAACATAATAGTTTTCTAATATAACGTCAAGTAAAAATGATTGATAATTAGTAATTTAACATGAACCTATAATTGGATAAAAACTGAGAAAATTTGGTATTTGGAATAGGGAAGGGGCCGCGCGGACGCGTACCCCCGCTACCACAAATTATGACGTCCACTCTCCCACTTAGGGGAGATGGTAGAGCAGCGCGCCTCCCACGTGCAATGGAGACCACTACCCTAAGCCACGGGCCTTATTGATCGACCGTAGACCCCGTCCAGGTAAGTATGTTCTGACGAGGGGCGCAGGTCTCCTTTTAAACGCCTCTCGCTCTCCCAGCCACACCGTTCTCTGGATGTGGGACTAAAAACACATCCATTATTAACACTTCGTTCATCGTCTTTTCACTACAACCACGCCACAGCAACACATTCTCCTGTAACGAGATAAAGCCACCATAGGATAAATACAATGCATCAGGAGAGCTTTCTGTTGCTTGGAGTGGGATGTCTCCTTATATTTGTGAACTCAGTTAATTTGTAATGAGACTGATGATGACACAGTAATGTCGTCTTCATCAGAAATCTACGTCAAAGCGCAATGGAACCGAAGGCCTCTAAAGCCTGCAGTTTAAGTGCCTGCTATTTTTGTGCAAATCTATTCCACACAGCCACCTCAACCTTCTTCCATTAAGGTAGAATTTCTAAAATGGGAAGACGAGGATCAGACCAGTTGGATCTCTAGGGCTGAAAATTTTTAAGGTAGAAAAAGCTTTAATTCAACTTGATAGTTATGCAATCCAGTGGTATGATTGGTACAAAACCTGTTATTGGGTTTCTTCATAGGAGCAATTCAAGAGAGGACTTCTTGTTCGCTTTGGACCGTTTGAGTATGAGAATATTGATGAGCAACTCATCAAAATCTACCAAACCTCCACAATACAAAAATATCATAGCATATTTGAATGATTGCCAAATTAACCCGAGATTAATCTGAACGACCATTGATGGGAATATTTATCGAATGACTTAATCCAGACATTTGATGTGAAGCTAAAGCTCGCCAACCCCACACTATGACAACTGAAAACTCATTTGCCGACCTGCATGGAGAAAAAATCAACAAGGAAACTCATCGAAATAGAAGTGTCAATAGACAAGTGATTAGCAAACTCATTGAACCAATTGAGTAGAAACCAGAAGCTGATGATGTGCACTCCTATCATGAAAATATGAATACTGATGAGGAGGCTAAACTTATCACACATACAATACATGCATTGGCCGACTACTCTAACGCACAAGCCATGAAAGATGGGGGAATCCTGAAATACCAGCCTGTGACCATCTTGATTGATACAGGTAGCACTAATAACTTTATGGATAATAAGGTTGTTGCCTGATTGGCCTACCACATTGAAAAGTTATGACAAGTTCGAGGTAAAGGTTGTTGACGGATGGATTTTTAACTTGTGACAACAAGTGTTTAAAAATAAAACTGATTATGTAGGCCCAAGAATTGCTTGTGGATTTCTTTTTGCTACCTTTAGAATACTACGAAGTGGTGCTAGGAATTGAATGGTTATCAACTTTGGGTGATATTTTTGAAATTTTTTAAACTCATAATGAAGTTTTTTGTTAATGGAAAGTAGATAATTTTGAAAGGAAGGCACGGAGGCAAGATCACCACTATCACCAGCCATCGGATGGAGAGGGTTCTTTGCAAAGCACGCACCAGATTCTTAGTATAATTGCGGGGCATTGAAAGAGAAGCAACTGTCCACAACCAAAATGAAGATGTCCAATCATTGCTCGGTGAGTTTGCTGATGTATTTTTCGAGCCACAGGAACTCCCACCCCTTTGACTCCATGACCACTGAATTCCTATATTACCTAGGAGAGCCTCAACCAACATCTGACCCTATTGATATCTACATTTTCAAAAGGCGAAGATAGAGAAGATTGTTAAAGAGATGCTTGAAATATGGGTCATAAGAGCTAGCATCAGCGCATGTTCCTCCCCACTTTTGTTAGTAAGAAAGAAGGACGGCACATGACGAATGTGTGTGGACTATTGAGCACTAAATAGCATCACAGTCAAAGACAAATATCCTATTCTAGTGGTAGATGAATTGTTAGATGAATTGGAAGGAGCCCAGGTTTTTACTAAATTGGATATATAGTCTGGTTATCATCAGATCCGAGTGCATGAGGATGATATTCAGAAGACAGCCTTCAGCCTATACAACAGTCACTATGACTTTCTAGTAATAGCTTTTGGATTAACCAATGCATCATCTACCTTCCAAAGTTTGATGAATGATATGTTTCGGGCTCATCTCTATAAGTTTATTCTGGGTTTCTTTGATGATATTATGATATATAGTTTTTCCTTAGAAAGTCATTTATTACACTTATAAACTGTTCTTACTATCCTTCATAAGCGTTGTCTTTTTGTGAAGAAATCCAAGTGTAGTTTTGTGCAGACAGAGTTGAATATCTAGGTCACATCATCTCTCAAAAGGGTGTTGTAGTTGATCCCTAAAAAATTCAAGCAATGAAAGATTGGCCAATCCCTAAATCAATCAAAGCTTTAAGAGGATTCCTAGGACTCACGGGCTATTATTGATAATTTGTAAAAAAATATGGCAAAATCAATGCCCCCTTGATAGCACTACTAAAAAAGGATGCATTTAAATGGTCATAGAGGCAACCCAGGCTTTCAACTCCTTGAAGACTGCAATGACGACTACACTGGTGCTTGCCCTACCTAATTTTAATAAACTATTTGTTATCGATTTTGATGCTTCTAGAGCAGCTATTGGAGCAGTATTAATGCAAGAAGGTCGACCCCTTCTCATCGGAGTCTATCTATTTAAAAAGAGATGCTAGCCATTATACATGCAACTCCTTGAAGACTGTAATGACTACTACACTGATGCTTGCCCTACCTTATTTTAATAAACTATTTGTTATTGAGTCTGATGCTTCTAGAGCAGGTATTGGAGCATTATTAACGTAGGAATGTCGACCCCTTCTCATTGGGTTTTCCTTTGTCTTCAGTTCTACAAGCAAGCTTCCATAAAGGTCTGGTCTTCTTTGAAATTATCTCCACCATTCTTTGGGCCTTATCAAGTATTAGAACGCATTGGACTGGTTGTCGACCATTTGGATCTACCATCGAGCTTAAAAAGAAGTTAGGTGAAGATGAGATAATGCAACATCATTTGTCGGACATCTCTATTGCTGGTGAAGTTCAAGTTCAACTGCAAGCCATATTTGATTAGCAGGTTATGATACGTCACAAATGTCCTACAACCTAAGTGCTAGTGCACCTTCTCTACATCTCCTACAATGAGGCGAAGCACAAACACATGCTAAAGTTGAGGAAGGACTAGCGCTGTACAATCCAACTACCAGAGTAGACTTCTCATAGAGAGACTATAAAAATTTAAAAAGGATACAATTTATATTGCTCTGCCATAAAAAACGACAACAAAGATTTGATGTTTGGTTTAGGTAGGGGCCGCACAAACGGATACCGCCTATAACACAAACAATGACGTCCAATCTCCCGCTTTGGGGCGATGGTAGAGAAGAGCACCTCCCAAGTGCAATGAAGGCCGTTGCCCTAAAACACGGATCTTCTTGATCATCCGTCGACCCAGTCGAGGTAAGTATGGTCTCTCATGGCTGCTGGTCTTCTTTTATATACATCTTGCCTCCCCTACCTAGCTCCTTCAATCAATGTGGGACTAATAGTATATAGATCGTGTGCTTCTTTTCGGAAATGTTTCGAAGTCGCCGCATGCTCTATTGACTACGAAGTCAATTGATCACAAATCCGAAAGTGATGTTTTAGATTAACGAAAAAGGTTGTATAGAGTACGACTGATGATGATATGATAATGGTATTTTCATGAAATTAGTTGATTAGGAACCAACCTTGTTGGAGTTATCTAACTCTGGAGTTTAAGTGCATGGTGTTTTTTTGTACAAATCCAATCCATAGATAAATCTTAATTTTCTTTAACAATTGGTTATTTCAGGGCTATTGAGGCGCTATATCAAGTGTGTGCCAAGATAACCATGCTTGTTTTAGCAACACAAGCACAAATAAACAAATTAATTTTATATACCTCCTAGTAATTTTGGTATGTGTATATTGATTACATACTATTATAGTAGACATTGATTATTAGAGGGGGTTAAAATCTGACACAAATTTTAGTGTCAGAAAATATATATTATTTTTCGACATGATTAATGATATTATTTTAAATAATCAAGCTAATGATTACCACAAACGACATAACATGTTTTTAATATAACATCAAGTAAAAATGATTAATAATTATTAATTTAACATGAACGTGTAATTGGATAAAAACTGAGAAAATTTGGTATTTGGAATAGGGAAGGGGTCGCGCGGACGCGTACCCCCGCTACCACAAATTATGACGTCCACTCTCCCACTTTGGGGAGATGGTAGAGCAACGCGCCTCCCATGTGCAATGGAGACCACTACCCTAAGCCACGGGCCTTATTGATCGACGTAGACCCCGTCCAGGTAAGTATGCTCTGACGAGAGGCGCAGGTCTCATTTTAAACGCCTCTTGCTCTCGTAGCCACACCGTTCTCTGGATGTGGGACTAAAAACACATCCATTATTAACATTTCGTTCATCGTCTTTTCACTGCAACCACGCCACAACAGCACATTCTCCTGTAACGAGATAAAGCCACCATAGAATAAATACAGTTGATCAGGAGAGCTTTCTGCTGCTTGGAGTGGGATGTCTCCTTAGATCTGTGAACTCAGTCAATTTGTAGTGAGACTGATGATGACACGGTAATGACGTCTTCATCAGAAATCTACGTCAAAGCGCAATGGAACCGAAGGCCTCTAAAGCCTGCAGTTTAAGTGCCTGCTATTTTTGTGCAAATCTATTCCACACAGCAACCTCAACCTTCAACATTGGTTATTGGAGGGTTATTAGGGTGCTATACATAGTTGATTACTAACTATTCCAAAAGTTCTACGCCCACGCTTGCTTTAGTAAAATAAGTAAACATCATTTTAGGATCACTTGTGTTGTGAAACTTTATGTCATAATCGAATAGTCAGCACGGCTTGGTTCCGCTCGTGTGCACAAGCTCGTCCGCATCAGTCGGGAAGAGGCGAGAAAGCTCGAGAGAGATCCTTTGGGTCTCGGATGTACGTCCCAAGATGCTCCTGCTCGGATGTGCGTCTCGAGATGCTCTTGCTCTAGGGCTCCCGTAGGGTCCTACACGAAGGCCTAGTCCGGGATGCGACCTCTCCGACGATCAAGTCAATGCCCCGATCGAGATGGTCTCGAGTGTTCAGTATGTAGAGAGAGTTCTCGAGAGAGAGCCTCCTGAGCTGCTCTCAAGGGTAGCTTTTATACCTACGGACCTAGGGACAATCATATCGGGTTCCTTAATGCTAGCAGTGTCCTCGACTGACTCGACCTTATAGCGTCACACCGGTCACTATCCCTGCTATTTCCCGGGGCCTGAATCGACGAGAACTGTGTCAGGTCGACTGATGCAGTGTCAAATCAGTTGATAGTGTGTCAGGTCGGCCACGCTGTGCTAGGTGCCGACATGGCCTGGTGGTGCCGAGGTGTTTGGGAAGGGCTAATGTGGTCGATGTGACGTGACTCTAGGGCTGATGTGTCCGAGGTTGCTGGGTAGGCCCATTATTTACCCTATCATTCTCTTCCTCCCGAGGAAGTGCTCCTTAGAGATGCTTAAAGAGGAGCTTTAGGGAGGGCTTTACTGCTACAGATCGCTAGCTCCATTGCCAGGGTCGTGCCATCCTTTGCTAGGGTCCATTTGATTATGAATTTGGTCTCAAATGTTCTTCTCTTTAGCTAAAGTTGTGGGTAGAGGAGCGAGCTAAGGTCGAGGCTTTCACACACTAATTGAGGGTATGTTAAGACTCTAGCTACGGGAGTCCTAATTTAGTTTCATTAAATAGGATAATCATGTAAAATCTAAGGGCATTCATATAAATTCTATCTAGCCGACCCCTAAGGAAAGTAAGGAGGCTTACTAGGTTAGGATTAGTTGAGGAAGATATTTGAAATGAGAGTAAGATGCATGTTACCCTAATTAACCACCCCTTATCCTAGTTAAAGAAGGGGTTGGTTGAGGAGGGGATTAAGTTAGAATAGGATTAGGATATAATAAAACAACCGGCCACCCCTACATAGGCGAGGTGCATTAGGAATTGGTTAGGAGTAGAAGTCTTGAAGTATAAGTCCTCTTAGGAATTAGGGTTAGAAGGCCTATAAATAGTCATGTAATCCTCCACTTTTTATCATCAATAGAAGAGTATTTTCTACATCCTTTGAGTAGCAAATTGGAGGAGGGGACCCCTATAGAGTTCCAAGGAGGTCGATCCCCTATAATGATCACCCCCTAGCTTAGAATCCGTTGCGGTTCTAACAGCCTCCCCTGCCCAGCTCCTGTAGTCGATGTGGGACTAATAGCATATAGATCATGTGCTTCTTTTTTATAATGTTTCGAAGTCGTCGTATGCTCTCTTGACTACGAAGTCAATCGATCACAAATCTGAAAGTGATGATTTAGATTAATGAAAAAGGATGTATAGAGTACGACTGATGATGATATGATAATGATATTTGCATAAAATTAGTTGATTAGGAACCAACCTTACTAGAGGTTTCGAACTCTGGAGTTTAAGTGCATGGTGTTTTTTTGTACAAATCCAATCCATAGAGAAATCTTAATTTTCTTCGTACAGGGCTATTGAGGTGCTATATCAAGTGTGTGCCAAGATGACCATGCTTGTTTTAGCAACACAAGCACAAATAAACAAATTAATTTTATATACCTCCTAGTAATTTTGGTATGTGTATATTGATTACATACTATTATAGTAGACATTGATTATTAGAGGGGGTCAAAATCTGACACAAATTTTAGTGTCAAAAAATATATATTATATTTCGATATGATTAATGATATTATTTTAAATAATCTAGCTAATGATTAACACAAACGACATAATAGTTTTCTAATATAACGTCAAGTAAAAATGATTGATAGTTATTAATTTAAGATGAACGTGTAATTGGATAAAAACTGAGAAAATTTGGTATTTGGAATAGGGAAGGGGCCGCGCGGACGCGTACCCCCGCTACCACAAATTATGACGTCCACTCTCCCACTTTGGGGAGATGGTAGAACAACGCACCTCCCATGTGCAATGGAGACCACTACCCTAAGCCACGAGCCTTATTGATCGACCGTAGACCCCGTCCAGGTAAGTATGTTCTGACGAGGGGCGCAAGTCTCCTTTTAAACGCCTCTCGCTCTCGCAGCCACTCCGTTCTCTGGATGTGGGACTAAAAACACATCCATTATTAACACTTTGTTCATCGTCTTTTCACTACAACCACGCCACAGCAGCACATTCTGCTGTAACGAGATAAAGCCACCATAGAATAAATACAGTTGATCAGGAGAGCTTTATGCTGCTTGGAGTGGGATGTCTCCTTATATCTGTGAACTCTGTTAATTTGTAGTGAGACTAATGATGACACGGTAATGTCGTCTTCATCAGAAATCTACGTCAAAGCGCAATGGAACTGAAGGCCTCTAAAGCCTGCAGTTTAAGTGCCTGCTATTTTTGTGCAAATCTATTCCACACAGCAACCTCAACCTTCTTCAACAGGTGATTATTGGAGGATTACTAGGGTGCTTGCTATACATAGTTGATTACTAACTGTTCGAAAAGTTCTACACCCATGCTTGCTTTAGTAAAATAAGTAAACATCATTTGAGGATCACTTGTGTTGTTAAACTTTATGTCATAGCCGTGATAAAAATGAATAAGAGGAACTAAAGCACACTTGTTATTTCGTTTCAGCACCTATTTATACAGTAGTAGAAGGAATATTTCCCTCAACTAATGAATGTGATCTTCTCATTCAGTTATGGAAATATATTACAGCTAACATGCCCCGTAAGATCGAGCTCCTATCAAGGACGTCGGTCTTGAATCGATGAAAGGAAAACAGTTGATGGCCCAGAGACTTCGTGAGGGAGTCGACGAGTTGATCAGCTGTGTGGACATGAGAAACACGCAGTTGCTTGCAAGCGATTTGATCGCGCACAAAATGAAAGTCAATAGCAACCTGCTTCATGCGGGAGTGAAAAATTGGATTGGCACAAAGGTAAGTGGCACCGATGTTATCACAGTAAATAACAGGCATAGAAACAGAGGGAATTTGAAGTTCCTGAAGCAAGTTGGTGATCCAATTAAGTTCAACAGCAACAGCAACAGCTCGATATTCAGCTTCGGTAGTAGACCTGGCAACTTTCTTTTGTTTCTTAGAACTCCAGCTTATCGGATTAGCACCAAGAATGTTGGTTCAATTGAGTCGAGAGAGGGTTTGGTGCTAGCATGTAAGTCAAGAACTTGATGTGGTTTAAATACACCACTCTTGGAACGAGTTTGCATTAGGTGCCGGGAGGTGATAGTAGAAATGGGGGAGAAGGACCGAGGGTCATTACTGGTTAAGCCAGGCGGAAGGATGACAGAAGCATCCTCGTGAGGGGAGGACAAAGGTACAGGAGGGGAGAACTGGAGAGAGGGGGAAGAAAGAAACTACGGAACAAAAGTAATAGGAGAGTGTGGATCTAACGGTGACAAAAGAGAGTGGGAAGATAGGTCGTTGAAATCTAATGGAGTGATAGATCGCCAATGATCTCGAAAGGGAAAGACAGACTCCACAAAAGTAACGTGTCTAGAAATAAAAACTTTAGCTGTGTGAGGGTCACAACATCGAAAGATATTATATTCAAGAGAGTACCCGATGAAAATACAAGGACGAGATCGAGGTTGTAGTTTATTAGAATTGTAGGGATGAAACCATGGATAACACAGACAACCAAATACCTTTAAGGTTTGTAGGTTGGGGAGTTTATGAAATAGCTTTTCAAATGATGAATGATTTTGGAGAAGAGGAGTAGGCAGGCAATTAATGAGATATACAGCAGTTTGAAAAGCTACTGACCAAAAGGTAGAAGGCATGGAAGCCTGACGGAGCATTGTGAAACCAGTTTCAATAATATGTCGATGCTTACGCTCAACAGAGCCAATTAGTTGAAGGGTGTATGGAGGGGACTTGAGATGTGAGATGCCAGAAGCGGATAGAGAAGACGCAAGGGCTTGATATTCACCTCCATCATCAGAATAGACAGTTTTAATAGTAGTCTGAAAGTAATTCTCGACTAAATTCTTAAAGTTAGAAAAAATAACAGTAACATCAAATTTTTAACGGAGACGATAGAGCCATATGTACTTTGTAAAATAGTCTACAAAGACAACATAGAATCGAAACTTGTCAAAAGAGACAACTGACGCAGGACCCCAGACATCAGTATAAATAATCTCAAATAGTTTAGAGCAGAAAATAGAAGATGTACCAAACGGTAGCCGTTGACTCTTATTACTAAGACAAGCATCACAATGAGTCACAACAGTACTAGATCTAGAAACAGGAATAGAATAGCGAGAAAGCAACTTTTGTTGAATAGGAGTTGAGGGATGACCAAGACGTTGATGCCAAATGTCAACTGGAGTAGTAGTTAGTAGTGGAAGCGTTAGCAGTAGGTTGAGTGAGATACAAGGCGGATAGCGATTCATAGATGTTATCTTTATTCGGACCACGAACTAAGGATGCCCTCGTGCTCAAGTCCTTGACAAGAAAATAATCAGAAAAGAATTCAATAGAAGTGTGGTTTTGTTGGCAGAATTGAGAGACAGAAATAAGGTTTCTTTTAATGTGATGTGCACACAAAACATCATCGAGTGTAAAAGAAGTGTTATGTGAAGTAAGCTTCGTTGAACCAGTATGAGTAATATGAATTCTATTACCATCACCGATGACAATATCATCATTACCGCCATAGTTGTTGTGGAGCGATAGGTTCTAGATCAGAAGTAATATAGTGGGAAGCACCAAAATCCATAATCTAATTGGATTGACTATCAGACGAAGTCGTCATGACATTTGCCCGAGGCCAAGCTGATAGAGGTGGAAGGCGAGGTCGAGACCAACAAACATTTATAGAGTGATTGATTTTGTCACACAATTGGTAGACAACCGGTTGTTGAAGCATAGAAGGAGGACGACGTGGTTGGAAGGCAGCATTCTGACGAGTGTTGTTGAGGTACGGAGATTGTGGAGGAGGAAGTGACGGAGTGGGATCCATAGAGGTGGGAGGAAAGTTGGCCACACCTTTGGAAGCATGTTTGTTGGATTTATGATTTGGCTTTCTGGATTTCTGGTTGAATTGAGTTGTGATAGGAGGTCCTAGCAAGGATCCGGACAGCCTGTCATCACGCTTCAGGTAAGCTTCATAGTCTATCAGCTTGTCATAAAGTTCTTCAAAGGAGATCGGAGAGTCGCATGCTCGAAGTGCTACGGCTAGTTCTTTAAACTCAGGACTTAGTCCATTAAGTGTATGGACAAATACTTCTTCATCAGTAAGGGAATGACCTATCAAAGCCAGGTCATCGATAATCATTTTAATATGTTGTAAGTAATCGACAACAGCACTGTCCTCCTGTTTGAAGATCAAAAGACTATAGAGTAGTCCAAGCATGCGGGTCCGTGAGTGATTCGCCAAGGTAGTTTGTAACTTGTCCAAGCAATCGTAGCAGTAGTACAGGGGGACACAAGCAGGGTGATGGATCCAGCGACAGATGCTTGAATTGCTTGGAGAATTAGTAGATCTTGACGTAACCAAAGTTTGTGGGATGAATTGGGAACTGGGCCAGGTTCGCTTGGAACGTGAATCATCGGTGGTGGACAGCTGAGAGAACCATCAACATAACCTAATAAATCATATTCAAATAAAATGTTAGAGAATTGAGCCCGTCATGATGCATAGTTGCTACCTTTGGATAACTTGAAGGGGATTAGAGGGATATTATTGATGGAGAGAAGTCCTAGATGCGGAGAAGAAGTGCTAGTAGGAAAAAGAGTTGAGAATCAGTGGTAGAAGATGAAGACATTTGGGGATCATAAGGGTAACAGGTCAAGGAGGAAGAAAGAGAAGACACAGATTAGGTGATAGACAGTGCTGCTTGAAAGATGAGCAATTGGAGATAAAGCAACAGTATAGAGTTACCGTTGTTAGGTGGGAGCAGACGGAGGAATGGTGGAGAGGTTGGAGTGACACCTCCGCTAGAAGAGGTGAACGCAACAATGGGCAGATAGAAGCAGTTGCAGACAAGAATCAGAAGTCCACAGCAACCGGAAGAGACCGTGAGCGTAGAGGCTGCAGTTGCCGGGTTAGGAGCATGGGTCACGAGCAGGGCGTAGGCACACAGTAAGGACACCCCGCAAGAGAAGGAGAGCAGCAGTCGATGACTGCTGACGATAGAAGCGACGTAGCCGATGAGGCGGAAAGCAACAGCGTAGGGCAGATGCTCGCGGCAATCGGCAGCTACTGCAGCTACTTGGGCTGCAAGGGCAGAAGCAAACAGATGCTCTTTTTTTTGGCAAAGAGATGAGCAGTACTTCTAGTAGATGCTGCTCCGAGAGTGTGGAGAGTTGCTCTTTGGAGGAACTTGAGAGCTATCACAGCTATTGGAGAGTTCGGCTGTAGAAGAAATCCAAAAGCCACCGAGGGAGAGGGAGACTGTGTTGGCGCTATTGCGTTGAATCTGGAGAAGTCCAATGGCACTAGCTGTGATCTGCTGAAACCGCGGGCACAGTCGGCTAAGATTGGTAGTGCAGAAGAAGGTACAAGCGCCAACAGTGTTGAGGTTGGGACCGATTTGAGGAAGTAGCAACCGAAGGAAGTAGCGACCGATTTAAGGTTGTCACCAGGAAACTAATGAAATCCAGTGATTCCCTTGATCTCACCACCAGCAAAGGTTGGAAGCAACGGCAGTGAAGAAAAAAAGCAACTTGAGAATGAGAGCATTGACTATAAATTAGTTCAGATCTGTTGTCAACGATTTACGATGCTGGTGTAGGCTGTAGGCGACGTCCCCGATGCTGGTGGGAAGTAGATGGATTAGCCACCTATAGAAATTGATCGCAGATGGGTCGCTGTGAAATGGGAGGAGGCAGATCTAGTCACTATGGCTTCGGCAGAGGAAGCAGCGATCGGGAGAGGCCGATGACGTAGAGACCATGGTTGCTAGTGGAATAGCAAGGAGAGAGAGAGCGCAGATCTTGTCAATGTGGCTTCGGCAGAGGAAGCAACGACCGGGAGAGATCGATGGCACAGAGACCGTGGTTGTCGGCAGTGATATGATGCAGGGAGCAGCCGAAGATGAGGAGGAAGAAGTCACCGCTGCAAGCCCAGGAGGGGAAGTGCCGGTGACGTGGTCGGTGACGCCACAGTGAGATACAAGGCGGACGGAGGGGCCCTTGTATCTCGGCCCTGGGTGCTTGGTTCTCGGCCCTAATCCAAGGCTAGAAGGAGCAGCCACACCTCACAGTGGTCACAGATAAAGAGAGGATGCCACAGTTGTGTGCGAGTAGCCCTTGACAGATCTGTGCTGTGGAAGCATTGACCCACGGTGGCAAGCGCACGTCCGGCAGACAGCGATCAGAAGATATCACAAATGCAGGTGTGGTTGAGCCTACGATCAGAGCGTCGAAGGTAGTGTCACTGGCAGCGTCGTCGAGTGTGTTGCAAAGGCGACAACAGTGAGGGGAAGGAGCAGCAGACACTCGACTAGGAGCAAAATTATTGCATACATAGGGAAGGAGCAGTACCTCGTCTGGAAGCAGCGGGCGGAGATGAAGTAGGGGAAGACGTTGACAGAGAAGGCAACGGTGCAGCAAACACGGTGTAGCAGGGCAGCGGTGGAGGGTCGAAGAGGATGTTATATTGCGTGCATACGTGAAGCAGTATGGTCCCAAGGAGTGGAACCTCGTGTCCCAGCATATGAAGGTAGCGCTTAATCGGGACGCCAAATCCTTCTTGGAGAGGTGGAAGAACTACCTAAGGCTGGGAATCAAGAAAGACTCACTCACCGAGGAGCAGCAATTGGTGATCCGACTACAACTTTATAAAAAAAGAAGGGAAGTTGCCAGAGAGATGCACGACCAGACAAGGTGGAGACTCGTTGTCATTTGACAGCAATACAACAGCTTGCTCTAGGCAAGCAGCTCTGATACCATGATAGAAATGAATAAGAGGAACCAAAGCATACTTGTTATTTCATTTCAGCACCTATTTATACAGTAATAGAAGGAAGATTTCCCTCAATTGATGAACGTGATCTTCTCATTCAGTTAGGAAAATCTGTTACAGCTAACAAGTCGAAGAGTTAGCACAGCTTGGTTCCACCCGTGTGCACAAGCTCGTCCGCATTAGTCAGGAAGAGGTGAAAAAGCTCGAGAGAGATCCTTCGGGTCTCGGATGTACATCACAGGATGCTCCTGCTCGGATGTGCGTCTCGAAATGATCTTGCTCCGAGGCTCTCGTAGGATTCTACACGAAGGCCTAGTCAAGGTGGGGTGCACCCGATGCGGCCCCTCCGACGATCAAGTCAATGCCCCAACCGAGATGGTCTCGAGTGTTCAATATGTAGAGAGAGCCTCCTGAGCTGCTCTCAAGGGTGGCTTCTATACCTGCGGACCTAGGGACAACCGTACCAGGTTCCTTAATGCTGGGGACATTCTCGACTAACTCGATCATATGACATCTGCGATAGTCACTGTCCCTGCTAGTTCCCAGGGCCTCAATCGGCAGGAACTGTGTCAGGTCGGGTGACGAAGTGTTAGATCGATTGACTGTGTTAGGTCGGCCACGCTGTGCTAGGTGCCTACATGGCTTGGTGGTACCGAGATGTCTGGAAAGGGCTGAGGTGACCTAGGTGACGTGACTCTGGGACTGGTGATGATACGATAATGACATTTGCATGAAATTAGTTGATTATGAACCAACCTTACTGGAGGCATCTAACTTTGGTGTTTAAGTGCATGGTGTTTTTTGTACAAATCCAATCCATAGAGAAATCTTAATTTTCTTCAACAAGTGGTTATTATAGGGCTATTGTGGTGCTATATCAAGTCTTTGCCAAGATGATGGTTAGTAAGAGTTCAAAGATGACCATGCTTGTTTTAGCAAAACAAGCACAAATGAGCAAAATTTTATTTTATATACCTCCTAGTAATTTTTGTATGTGTATATTGATCACATACTAAATCTGACACAAATTTCAGTGTCAAAAGATAGATATTATTTTTTGAGATGCTTAATGATATTATTTTAAATAATCTAGCTAATGATTAACACGAATGACATAATACTTTTTTAATCTATTTTGATTATCGTGTCAAGTAAAAATGATTGATAATTTTTAATTTAATATGAACGTGTAATTGGATAAAAATTAAGATAATTTGGTATTTGGACTGGGGAAGTGGCAGCACGGATGCGTACCCCAACTACCACATATTATGGTGTCCACTCTCCCTCGTTGTTTCCACTGTGGTTCCACAATCGATCTCCTCTACAAGTTTTCCTTCTAGATCGTGCACCCATCCTCGTACAAACCAGACGTTGCCAACCTCGACCGCAGCGATCTCTCACTGCCATCCTTGTTCCAACGCTACTCCTCCACTATCGTTGTCGCCCTCTTCCTCAGTTGTGAGGATAGCCTAGCCACCAGCGCCACATTCCTCTATTGTTGCCTCCCAACCCTCGACAGCACTACTACGAATAGCAACCACTGTCGTCGCCGCTCCTACAGCCTTCCTGTACTGTTGTCATCTTCTTCCTCTGCCTGGCATTGCCATCTTCCTCTGCTGCCTCTAGTTGCGGCCCTTGATTGCCCTCATCTACGACTTGCAGCCCAGCCACCATCACTGTCTCCTCTGCCTCTCATTCAGCCTTCCTCTACCATCGTTGTCACCCCCTGCCACCGCCCTCAACATACGAAGCCCTTCTTCTTCCCTACCTTTACTGCTGCCATAGTGATCACGATTGCCAGTGTCCACGTGCCACTGTCACTGCCTCCAAGCATGATTTCATCTTCCCCTTGGCGATTTCTTCTTTCTGCCTCAATGAAGCCTTTGTTGCCTTCTTCCTCCTCTTTTCCCAGTCACGATCTTTGCTGTTGTGACCACACAGCCATGTCGTCGTTGTTGCCTCCCACTGTAGCCACATCCTATGCCCTTCTCTACCATCGCCTCCTCCTCAGCCTACGAAGCCCAATGATGTCGTCCTCGATCCTCACCTTGTTCGACACTATTAGCATGCCTTCTATTGAATCTCATATTTTGATGATAAAACCAATTGGTGTTTTATAATCTAACATATGTGTTGGAGATAAGTGATGCAGGATTAACTATGATTGGGAAAAGATAAAACAATTAATGAAGAATCTATCATTAGGCCGGAGTCAAGATAGGGCCGGGTTCGGACGATGCGGCGGGAGCTCGCTAGGAATTCATCGAAGGTTGTCAAGAGTTCATCGAGAGTTCACCAATAGGCGGTTGGGAGCTCGTTTGAAGTTCACAGGAGGTTTGCCAGAAGTTCGTCAATAGGAGATCGAGAGCTCGCTGGGGGTTCATCGGAAGAATGTCGGGAGTCCGCCGAAAGATTGATTGACATGCCGGATAATAATGATTGTGTGTTGTAATTGTTTGTCTTAAATGTCATAGTTAGCATCTTGATTTGAGTCCTAATTTGAGTTAGTTTTAGAGAATTCCTACTAACTCAATTAGAGACCAACGGGGTCCATTTTGGGTTTGATTTGAGTTCATGATAGAGCTCATTTTGTTGACCTGAAAAGTGGTCAGCAAAAGGTACAACTCAAGTATGAAATAGTACTTTTCAGTATTGTTTTCGGGATCTAGGTGATGGTATCACCCAGGTAGCGATAGTACCACCGTCACCTAGGTTTTCGGGCACCTTTCGATGGTGGTATCGCCCATACCCGGATTTTCCAGAGAAAGGTTAAATTTTTGCTCTAATTCTTGAAGCCAATTGGGGTCTATAAATACCCTCAAGTATTCTTGCATGGAAAAGCAAGAAAGTGCTAAGAAAGTGAGAAAAATTCTTGGGAAAATTCTATAAAAATTGTTTGAGAGATTCCATTTGTCTTTCAAGTGGAAAGTGATGTTTAAGGGAAAGGTTGATTGAGTTGTAAAGATTGATTTTCTGAGCCTAAGAAAAGGAGAGTATAAAGTTTGTTCTTCTAAACTTATGAAAAGGAGAAAGGTGTGTAAAGAGGTGTTTAATCTTTGCCCATGACCTCGAGCGAAGAGGGATCAAAAGTGGACATAGGTCAAAGTTTTGACCACACTGTTGGGCAGATGGCCCAGATTCAGCCCATAATGGGCTTTAGTGAAGCCCACAGCCCAGAACCTCACTTATATTAACCTAAAACCTAGATTAGGTGGCTAGGGTTGAGATTAAGAGAGCAGCGGCGGCTGAAAACGTGGGAGAGAAAAAGCAGACTGCAGATTGACAGTAGAGGCCAGAAAACAAGAGATCCAGAAAAGGGAAGAAGACAAGGGCAGGAAAAGACTATTCTCAATCATTCAAATCTCAGGTTAGATCAGTTTGCAGTGGATTCTTACTGTGATCTCTTGGGAAAGTTTTGGATATTGTGTTTAAGATTATAGTCCTTGTATCCCTGAGATTCTCTTGTGGCTATTGCTTTGGGCTTGGGCAAGAAGCCTGAGATCTGTATATTCATTATTTTGATAGTGGATTTTCTCTGGCTTGTCCCGTGGTTTTTACCCTTCGAGTTGAAGGGGTTTTCCACGTAAATCTTGGTGTTCATCTGATTGTGTTTTCTGTTTCATTCCGCTGTGCGTGACGGTCTACTAGTATTTGTTCATATACAAAGTTGATTCTTGTTTTATTCCCATCAACTGGTATCAGAGCAGGGTTTTGGTGGTATTTAATCTTTTGTATCTGAACATGGAGGCCGGTAATATTTCTCGCATGATTAGTTTAAACGGAAACAATTGGATGATATGGAAACCAAGAATGGAAGATCTCTTGTATTGCAAAGATTTGTATGAACCTTTGCAAGGAGATAGTGCAAAGCCCACATCTATGACAGATGATGAGTGGAAGAGGTTAGATCGAAAAACAGTTGGCTTTATTCGACAATGGCTAGATGATAGTGTCTTTCACCATGTTTCTACTGAATGTTCTGCATACTCTCTTTAGAAAAAGTTAGAAGGTCTTTATGAAAGAAAAACGGATGGCAACAAAGCTTTTCTGATCAGAAAACTTGTGAACTTGAAATATAAAGAGAGTACTTCTATTCCTGAGCATTTAAATGAAATGCAGAGTATTACTTACCAGTTATCCTCTATGAAAATGCCTCTTGATGATGAGTTGCAGGCGTTGTTACTTCTCAGTTCTTTGCTAGAAAGTTGGGAGACACTGGTGGTTTCCCTCAGTAATTCGGCACCAGATGGTATTGTCACCATGAGTCAAGTAACAAGCAGTTTGTTGAATGAGGAGTTAAGGAGAAAGAATTCAGCAACTTCTCAGATTGATTCACAAGCACTTGTCTCAGAGAACAGAGGAAGGTCAAAGTCAAAGGATAGAAGTGGTTCACGTGTGGGTAGAAGCAAGTCAAGGTCAATGAAAGATATTGTTTGCTACAATTGTGGTGAGAAAGGATATTACAAGAATCAGTGCAAGCAACCTAAGAAGAACAAGAAAAGAGGGAAAGAAGTGGAGCATACAGAGTCAAAAGAGAATATCACAGCTACAGTACAAGGTAGTGATTATTTGATTTTGTCTACTTCCGATGATATTTTTTCTTGTGTGTGCCAGGATCTCGAGTGGATAATTGACACAGGTGCTTCTTATCATGCTACACCACGGAGGGAGTTCTTTGTTACTTACAGGTCTGGAAATTTTGGTGTTGTCAAGATGGGCAACTATGGCCAGCAAACATCATTAGCATGGGAGATATCCATATAAAGACCAACCTTGATTGCAAGTTGGTACTTAAGGATGTGAGGCATGTGGTTGACTTAAGACTGAATTTAATTTCAGTTGGAAGGCTGGACGATGAAGACTTTGATGTCAGATTTCATAAAGGGCAGTGGAAGCTCAGTAAGGGTTCTCTTATTGTAGCTAATGGGAAGAAATGTCATACATTGTATAGATTGCAGCCTAAAGCTTGTGGTGAGCAGTTGAATGCTACAGAGAAAGACTCCAGTATAGAGTTGTGGCATAGGCGACTAGGACACATGAGCGAGAAGGGGCCGCAAGAACTTTCCAAAAGAGAGGTATTGCCATACCTCAGAGGTACACGTTTGAACCCTTGTATTGATTGTTTGGCTGGTAAACAACATAGAGTTTCCTTTGTTAGTCCTGCCTTATCTAGAAAAATATATGTCTTGGACCGTGTCTATACAGATGTGTGTGGTCCTTTGAGGACAAAAACTCCTGGTGGATCTGTTAATGTTCCTAGTATCAGTGGTGCACTTTATTTTGTTACTTTTATAGATGACTTTTCCAGGAAAGTTTGGGCCTATTCTTTGAAGACTAAAGATCAGGTTATTAATGTTTTCAAAGAGTTTCATGCCAGAGTTGAAAGGGAGACAGAAAGACAATTGAAATGTATAAGATCAGATAATGGTGGTGAGTACACAGGATTGTTTAATGAATATTGCAGGTCACATGGCATCCAGCATGAGTTGACAGTCCCTGGTATGCCTCAGCATAATGCAATTGCAGAGAGGATGAACCGCACCATCATGGAAAAGATCAGATGTATGCTTTCACAGGCCAAGCTACCCAAAAGGTTTTGGGACGAGGCTTTGAGGACTGCAGTTGATGTAATCAACTTATCACCATGTACAGCTCTAGATGGTGATGTTGCAGAGCATGTATGGTCAGGGAAAGATGTCTCCTATAGGCATTTAAGAGTGTTTGGTTGTCATGTATTTACACATGTTCCAAACAATGAAAGGTCCAAACTGGATGGTAAGACAAAAGAGTGTATTTTTCTTGGTTACTCACATGATCAGTTTGGTTACAGGCTTTGGGATCCAGAAAAGCAGAAGGTGTTCAGAAGCAGAGATGTTATTTTCTTTGATGATCAAACCATTGAGGATTTGAAGAAGGAGGCACCAGCTAAGACTTCTACAGAGGGATTTGTAGACTGTGACCCAGTTATTCCTCTAGTATATCAGGGTGATGGGGGAGATGTGCAGGAAGATGATGCAGAGCCAAATGTTGATCTACCTGCAGGACATGTTGAGCAAGAAGAAGAAAGAGAGCAAGTTCCCACAGAACCTCAATTAAGAAGATCTTCTAGACCACGTCAACCTTCCAGAAGATACTCTACAGATGAGTATGTGATGCTTACTGATGCAGGTGAACCAGAGAGTTACCAGGAAGCAGTTGAAAGTGAGCAGAAAAAGAAGTGGTTTATTGCTATGCAGGAAGAGATGGATTCTCTGCAGAAGAACCACACATATGATCTGGTGCAACTACCAGAGGGAAGTAAGGCCTTGAAGAACAAGTGGGTTTTCAGGTTGAAGACTCAAGAATATTGTTGTCAACCAAAGTATAAAGCTAGATTGGTTGTGAAAGGCTTTGGTCAAAAGAAAGGTATTGACTTTGAAGAAATTTTTTCTCCTGTTGTTAAAATGTCTTCTATCCGTGTTGCTCTTGGTATTGCTGCTAACTTAGACTTGGAGATTGAACAGTTAGATGTGAAAACAGCTTTCCTTCATGGTGATTTGGAGGAGAAAATTTATATGAAGCAACTAGAAGGCTTCAAAGTCAAAGGTAAAGAAAATCTTGTCTGCAAGTTGAAGAAGAGCTTGTATGGGCTGAAGCAAGCTCCAAGACAGTGGTATAAAAAGTTTGATTCATTTATGATTGAAAATAAATATAAAAGAACAGCTTCAGATCATTGTGTGTACATCAAACGGTTTGGTGATGATTTTATTATTCTCTTACTTTATGTTGATGATATGCTTATCCTCAGAAAAGATATGTCTATGATTGACAGGTTGAAGAAGGACCTAAGTGAGTCTTTTGCAATGAAGGACATGGGGCCAACAAAGCAAATACCGGGCATGCAGATTTCTCGTGACAGAAGAAAGAGAAAGATTTGGTTGTCACAGGAGAAATACATTGAGAAGGTATTGGATAGGTTCAGTATGAGTAATGCAAAGCCAGTTGGTTCTCCTCTTGCAGGTCACTTCAAGTTGTGCTCAGATCAGAGTCCGTCAAGTGATGAGGAGAAGGAGAAAATGCAAAAGGTTCCTTATGCTTCAGCAATTGGAAGTTTAATGTAAGCAATGGTATGTACGAGGCCGGACATCGCATATGCAGTGGGTGTTACTAGTAGATTTCTTGCAAATCCAGGTAAAGAGTATTGGGCAGCAGTGAAGTGGATTTTTAGATATCTTAGAGGAAGTTCTAAAGTTTGTTTAAGCTTTGGAGGTGGACCACCTGTATTGACAGGTTACACAGATGCAGATATGGCAAGAGATATTAACACAAGGAAGTCCACATCAGGTTTTGTACTTACTTTTGCAGGGGGAGCTGTGTCATGGCAGTCCAGATTGCAAAGGTGTATTGCTCTCTCCACCACAGAGGCAGAATATATTGCTGCTACAGAGGTTTGCAAAGAAATGTTATGGATGAAAGAATTCTTACAAGAATTGGGGCTGAAACAGGAAAACTATGTGGTGTATTGTGACAGCCAGAGTGCCATCCATTTATGCAAGAACCCAACATTTCATTCTAAATCAAAGCATATAGATGTCAGATATCATTGGATCAGAAATGTGCTTGAAGAGAAGCAGTTACAGCTTCAGAAAATTCACACAGATGATAATGGGGCAGACATGTTGACAAAGGCTTTACCGAAAGAGAGACAGGAGATGTGCCGACAGTTGGTCGGCATGACTTCACATTAAGGAGTCATGAGACAGCCTCCCTTATGGACTGAAGGGGGAGGTTGTTGGGCAGATGGCCCAGATTCAGCCCATAATGGGCTTTAGTGAAGCCCACAGCCCAGAACCTCACTTATATTAACCTAAAACCTAGATTAGGTGGCTAGGGTTGAGATTAAGAGAGCGGCGGCGGCTGAAAACGTGGGAGAGAAAAAGCAGACTGCAGATTGACAGTAGAGGCCAGAAAACAAGAGATCCAGAAAAGGGAAGAAGACAAGGGCAGGAAAAGACTATTCTCAATCATTCAAATCTCAGGTTAGATCAGTTTGCAGTGGATTCTTACTGTGATCTCTTGGGAAGGTTTTGGATATTGTGTTTAAGATTATAGTCGTATCCCTGAGATTCTCTTGTGGCTATTGCTTTGGGCTTGGGCAAGAAGCCTGAGATCTGTATATTCATTATTTTGATAGTGGATTTTCTCTGGCTTGTCCCGTGGTTTTTACCCTTCGAGTTGAAGGGGTTTTTCACGTAAATCTTGGTGTTCATCTGATTGTGTTTTCTGTTTCATTCCGCTGTGCGTGACGGTCTACTAGTATTTGTTCATATACAAAGTTGATTCTTGTTTTATTCCCATCACACACCACTATAAAATACTATGAGCATCTCTTCCTTATCCTTCTTTCTTTTTAATCTTGATTTTAGTAGCTTATAACTAGTTCGAAGAAAAGCTTGAGCTTCTCCATTCGGTTTTAAATCGTCCTCTAATTTGCTCTTAATGAATTCTAACCGAAAGCACTTTTGACTTTAGTTTTACTTTTAGTGAAATATTTTGAACCGAGTTTTTCTTTTAACACTAGCACTAATTCACCACCCTAATCCCCGCCCCCCCCCCCCCCTCCGCCCCTATAGGTGTCCTAAGAGTTGGTATCAGAGCTACATTCGACTCAATTGGATTAACACCTAAGTGAGTTTAATGACTATTGTTGGCAATAACGAGGGTCATTTTATCACACGTCCTCCTATGTTTAATGGGACAGACTACACCCATTGAAAAATTAGGATGATAATCTTTTCGATTTTTATGGATTTTGAGTTATGAAATTTAGTTGAAAATGACATTTAGAAGTCTTCCAATCCTATAAATGATTGGAATTATTATGAAAAAAAAATATTTTCTTTAAATGCCAAATCTATGAATGCTTTTGTTTTGTACTTTAGACAAAAACGAATTTAACCAGGTTTCCACTTGTGATTCTATTTTTGATATATGGCACACATTAGAAGTCACACACAAAAGCACAAATAAAGTAGATTAATCAAAAATGAATCTCTTAGTACATAATCATAAAAAGATTTGCAAAAACAAACATAAGAACAACCTTCCAAAGAATATGAAGGATTTGACACGGAAAATATAAGAACACCTTTTAAAGAACAACAAGGATTTGAAACTGAGAACACAAGAAAAATACCTTCCAAAGAATAGGAAGGACATTGAATTGAGAACAAAATAATACTCCTCAAGTGAAAATTTGAGTGATGAGGACTATTATATTGAACTTATGACAAAAAAACCTAAAAAAATTTATGAAAGTAACAAAATAAAATAATATATTAAAAAAATAAAAACAAGGAAGACATAACCTCTTGCTTTGAGCATAGGAAGCTGAGACACTCCAAAGATCAAGAGGACAACCAAGAAGAAGTGGTGAACTACGTGCTCATGACCATCAATGATGAGGTAAGTGACTCTCCTAAAGCCTCTTTTACATTTAATAAGTTGCTTAATGTCTTTCATGAATTATTTGATGAGTGTAAAAAGATTACTAAGGTTCACCCGAAATTATTTCATGAATATCTTTTCGGGTGAACCTTAATGTCTTTCATGAATTATTTCATGAATTATTTCAACAAAAGCCAACTATCTTCATTTAAGGAACCACATTATACTCTTCACCCGAAAATAATTATAATTTTTGTGATAGACTTGGACATTTTGCCTATAGATGCTCATTTAGAATGTATAGTCCATATAAGTTAGTTTAGGTTCCTAAATAAATCATAAACAACTCAAAGCTATTAGTGAAAATGGGTAAAACTTTTCATAAGGGATCCAAAGTCAAAAGGGTACCTAAACCAAAACCCCCTTCATTATAATTTTACAAAGGCTATTAGTACAAAATGGTATCTTCATAGTTTATGCTTAAGACACATGGCTTTAGATCTAACACACTTTTTAAGCTCACAAGCCAAAGTAACAAAAATAAGGAAAAATTATTTGAATCAAGATAATTACAACTTAATGATCTTTGTTTTGATTATAACAAATCTTTTTATTAAAAATGGTTCATGGTTATACAACTAATCTTGATTATTTCTCGATGATGAGGTGGCCGAGGTGACGTGACTCTAGGACTTATGTGTCTGAGGTTGCTGGGTAGGCTCATTATTTACCCTACCATTCTCTCTCTCCCGAGGAAGTGCTCCTTAGAGATGCTCAAAGAGGAGCTTTGGGGAGGGCTTTACTGCTATATATATATATATATATATATATATATATATATATTTATTTATTTATTTATTTATTTATTTATATATATAAATATATATATATATATATATATATATATATATATATATATATATATATATATATATATATATATATATAGTAGGTATATAACACATCACATATGTATGCCATACCAGATGATCATGAGCTATCACCTAATATGATTAAGCCCGAGCCAATAGGCCTAATCACTCATAATAGGATCTATGTGTGCATCGGCGTATCTCCATACCCTGTGATCGTTGATCTCGTCATCATCGATTTCATCGAATCCTTGTCGCATCATCATACGTCGTGATCTCCCGCCATGGCATCGTGGTCCCGCTGTCACCTCAACGCTCCTGTCACGTCTCTCCATGTAATTACAAAATAATCACAAACACGTAGG
Source organism: Ensete ventricosum (assembly GCA_029747655.1). Lineage (NCBI taxonomy): Eukaryota > Viridiplantae > Streptophyta > Magnoliopsida > Zingiberales > Musaceae > Ensete > Ensete ventricosum. Next base: position 33,352,254 of record JAQQAF010000005.1, read on the forward strand.
CCTGATAATAAACGAGAAAAAATGGAGGCTCGCAAGCCCCAATAATAAAAATAATCATAATTACATACATCACAACACATGGCTCATGATCATCCATCCACATCATACATCACTTGTACATATCACATCACATGTAGGATTACTAGATATAATCTAATTAATTAAACTATACAATTAATTATTTTTCTGGAAATCAAGATATGCTCAAAATTTTTAAAATTATCAAGGGCATTTTCAGAATTCTTGACAAAAGGACAATCCTTGGAATTTTCAGAATTATTAAGGGTGTTTTCGATATTATGGGCATAGGACATAAACTAGAATTTATTAAATTTTGAGGAGCAGAAACATCCATTTACCGAAAAGAAAACTATAACCCTTTCTGCCCTCATCCAGTGGCCACCTTGCCCACGGGTGGCTGCCCTTGAGGCAGGCGTCGTTGGCCTCGGGCGACACCTCGCGGGCGGGCGGGTGTCATGCCCGTAGGTGGTGCCTCTATGGGTGTTGCCCCTCTACGGGCTAGCCGTGGGCAGCCGCCCTTGCTGGTGGCCCTGACCGCTTGCTGCCGCCCCTTGTAGAGTGCTTGGCTGTGGTCGGTCGCCCCCTTTCCTCACTGCTTCTACTGCGAAATGCAACAAGAATACGTAGAATAGTTCTACGCGATTCAATCTCATCACACGTAGTTTAAAACCAATATTTTGCACGAAAACCTTGGCTCTGATACCACTGTTGGGAAACCTCAGTTGTAGCATCAAATGCGTAGCGAAAATCAAAGCAGAACAGGTTTCCTATGCATATCAAATCGTCATGCAAAAGATTGGGTCTCGAGAAAGCTGTAAAAATAAAAAAAAATTACATCATGTGATATATTGATTACCTAGGGAGACCATATATCCCTATTTTCAAAGATCCAGATGGAGAGGATGAAGAAGGTCAAGCGTCCTCCTCTCTAGCGGTATCCACACGATGGATCTCTGCAGCAAAACTCATCCAATCTGATCTTACAACTTTTGCACACAGGGAGGGAGGAGAATATGAGGGGGTGGTCAAAGCTATAGCCTATCAGCCATGAACCTCCCTCCTATTTATAGAGAGCCACCAAAAACACTAGGGGTCATGCCCTAGTGGGTATTGGATCTTCATCCAATTACCCACTAACCTTGCATTACTAGATCTCTATCCAATGATCTCCTTTGGCCTATAATTGGGCCTCATGCAAGGAGCTCATCAGTATAGGGTCTCATATAATAAGAATAGGGTGTAATTAGAACTCTATCCAATTCTCTATTCGTTGAGGCATCCACCATATATGTGTATGACCCTTTAGGCCCGATACTGAGCTGGTCGTGAGTTACTCACATCATAACTCCTTTTGATATAGTGAATTATTATCATCACTCGACTCATCGACTATGGACGTACTATGTAACTATACCATAGTCCCTGAATGGTACAAGGGGATCAAATCCATTTGACCTATTTGTACATAATTATTATGTATCTATAATCCCTCATCCAACTAATATTTCAGAGACCATATATTGGACATGGTACTGTCATGTCACATACAGAATCTGTCTGAGTCTTGCTCTAATCGGATTCTCCTAGAGAACTCTTCTCTCAATCCGAATGACCCTGGCTAGGGATTTGTTTGAGCAAGCACATATGGGATATTCCTCTCGTGATACCAAGAATGGATGATCCTTTATTGACACTCAATTATCTTCGTAAGATTGGCTACTAATCCTGATAACCAGCTGTACTAGATATGAAACTTTCTAAACTTATAAGTCTGGCGTCAAAGAAAGGAGTACTCAAACAAGGCATCTTGGTATCTCAAGTTTAATGACCAAATGCACAACTGGGACTATGGAATCATTGTCTGACATTAGGTATCATTAACCATATATCACTCCATAAACAGATCAATCAGTGAACTCATTCTCCAATGAGCACCTATAGTATATCCTTAGTGTCTCTACACAAGTGGCTATGAGACCAGTCGCCTCCATCATATAGACGGGTATAGTACATTGGTTTGTCCGGTTATCTCGATGTCCCTCTCGAGTAACCTATGACCAGGATTATTCAAGATCTGTGTTTAAAGGTAAATCGATCTTATTATCATGATATCATCACGATCTAATTCTCATTGCACAGAACCAAGGACATCACAATATATATATGCAACAAATAATATAATGTGAGAATATGTTAATAATAATCATAAGTAAAAATGATTGTGCAGCATGTCACATGTGCCATCACTCACGTGATTGGCTTGCAAGGCACCTATAACCAACATCCAGGATGAGTTTGAGGGCCTATAGGTGTTGCACAGGGGCGAGGGGATTATCGTTGAGCCTCTCCCCAACTCTGTCATCGTCAACATCGACGATCACCTATAAGTATGCAATCAATACCGATGGTTGACAGGTTCCTATCGTAGTCTTATTTAGGTCAACTTGTTTGATGTGTTCAGATATATAGCAACGGGAGGCACGAGAGAGCCCTACACCAAGCGCTTGTCAATGCATCCAAGTCGCAACTATCGGTGGCATCCCTCCACAGCCTCTCCTTCAACAAAGTAGTCCATCCGTTACCAGAGCTCATCGACAAAGGCCATCCATTGCTGTACAAAGACACCGACATCACCACATTCCTTCTTACATCTCCTACTATGAGGCGAAGCACAAATACTTGCTAGAATTGAGGAAGGACTGGCGCAGTACAATCCATGCGCCATAGTAGACTTTCGTAGAGAGACCGTAAAGATTCGAAATGGATATGATTTCTATTGCTTTATCATCAAAAACGACGACAAAGATTTGATGTTTGGTTTGGGTAGGGGTCGTGCGAATGCATACCCACTCTGACACAAATTATGACATCCATTCTCCCACTTTAGGGAGATGGTAGAGCAGAGCGCCTCCCAAGTTCAATGGAGGTCGCTGCCCTAAGCCACAGATCTTCTTGATCGTTCGTCGACCCCATCTAGGTAAGTATGGTCTCTCGTGGGTCTTCTTTTCTATACCTCTTGCCTCTGTTAGGACTCTAGCTAAGTGAGTCCTAATTTAGTTTCATTAAAGAGTGCAATCATGTAAAATCTAAGGGTATTCATGCAAATCCTATCTAGCCGACCCCTATTAAGGAAAGTAAGGAGGCCGGCTAGGTTAGGGTTAGTTGAGGAAAATATTTGAAGGGAGAGTAAGATGCATGTTACCCTAATTAACCACCCCTTATCCTAGTTAAAGAAGGGGTTAGTTGAGGAGGGGATTAAGATAGAATAGGATTAGGAAATAACAAAGCAACTGGCCACCCCTAGAGGGGCCGGTTGGAGGTTAGACTTAGAGTTGCATTATGAGTTGGTTGGGAGTAGAAGTCTTGAAGTAGGAGTCCTCTTAGGAATTAGGATTAGAAGGCCTATAAATAGCCTTGTAATCCTCTACTTTTTATCATCAATAGAGAGTATTTTATGTAGCCTTTGAGCAGCAAGTTGGAGGAGGGAACCCCTACAGAGTTCCAAGGAGACCAATCCCCTATAGTGATCACCCCCAAGCTTAGAATCCACTAGGGTTCTAACACTTGGTATCAGAGCAACGTTCTTGGTATCTTGCAGCCCTTCCACAGTCATCCATCAGCCCCCTAAAGCCGTCCAAAGCAATTCCCACAATTGCTTGAAGATCATCACCAAATTCTGTCGTCATCTCCACTACCGCATATCATCCCTTGATCTCCCTGTGAATTGCAACAGGTTCTAGTTTCCTACCTTACTGCTACTGCAATTTAGTTATCCCTATTCAAAAATAAAATACAAAAAAATTTGTTCCTATTTGCTGCACAAACTTTTCATCGTAAAGTTTTCATCTTTACGACGAAAGTTATGTCACAGAATTCTAACCGCACACCTTTTTTTACTATTTGATTTAGTTTTTACTCATCAAATTTCTACGAAGTTTCTACCACGGCTTTATAACTTCCTATCCTCAGATATCCCTTTGGTTTCATCGAAAAATCATCAAGACAACCTGCTCATCTTTTACGTCCAAGCTGCTACAATTTAGACATAAAAATCTGTTGACGTACTTCTTCGTGATCTTTGATTTGCTGAACCAATTGTTGTTATTTCTTTCCATGAAATTTTTGTCAGTACTACCTCTTCCTTACCAGAAGATTCCCTTTAAGTTTCACTCAATTTTTTGTTGAAAATTTTTGGAAAAAAATTACGCCTTCACTGTTGGAATTTTTTCGATGAAAAATATGCTGCAACACCTTTGTCCTTCTTCTTCTTAACCCACCAAAACCCAACCATCTCGCTGCCACCACCTAAGACCTCTTTAGGGCGTCCCTTTAGCCTTAAGACACAGCCGTCATAACCTATTTTTATAACCCTAACACCCCTAAAAATCATAGCCCGAAACAGAAAACCATTACAGCCGAACTCTTCTATCACCAATCGATTGTCCGAATCTTCCACCACCCATGCCATTGACCCGTCAACAGAAAAAAGACAAGGACATATCTGATCTACAGTCATACGCCATTGCTTCCCAAGATCCAATTGATGCCAAGTTTGAAGTATTGGGATCTCAACTTAAATCGTGACTCGAATCACGCTTGGAGGACAAACTACGCGCTTTGTTCGCGGGCTTCAAAATTGGACAACCACCGAGTCCAACAAAATCTCAGTGAGGAGAGAGTTCAAAGAGGCCCCCAGAGAAAGAGGGACAACCTTCAGACATGCTTCAGCCATGCATGAGGGTAGACTTCCCACAATGGGAAGAAGGAGACCTGGCGGGGTGGATTTCACGCGCCGAACGTTACTTCCACTACTACCAAACATTGGACGATGCTATGGTGGAAATCGTTGTCATCCACCTTGAAGGAGATGCTATTTGATGGTATAATTGGTTGGAATATAATCATGGGGCTCTGATGTGGAATCAATTTAAAAATGTACTGTTGAACCGCTTTGGACCTAAGGAGTACAAAAATATCGACGGCCAACTGGCAAAAATCAGGCAAACCTCTACAATTCAAGAGTACCAAACCAGGTTTGAGAAGCTATCCTACCTTGCTCGTGATTGGATTGACCGACAATTGCTATATACCTTCATCGAAGGGCTCAAGCCGGAGATAAAAGGGGAGGTTAAGGCGCAGCAGCCCCGTACCGTAGCTACTGCAATTTCCTTCGTCCGAATACAAGAAGAGCGGCTCAACCAAGATACCCGGAGGTTGAGAACTCCTAGGCCCATGGCATACAAACCTCTTTCTATTCCCAGCCATCCTTCATTGCTAAAAAAATTGACAAGAGAACAACTACGTGACCGATCAGCAAAGGGGCTTTGTTCGCATTACGACAAACTGTGGAGTCGCGATCATCGCTGCAAAAAGGGCCACCTCCTATTGATTGAACCTCTTGAAAATGTGGAGGAGGAGGTCCAGGAGCACGAGGAAGAGGTCACGAATGAATAAGAACAGCCGATGATATTACAATGCACACTCTTGCCGGCTATGCGGACTCGCAAACGATGAAAGTGGGAGGATTTATGAAGCAACAATCGATTACCGTTCTCATTGACACTGAGAGTACTAATAATTTTATGAACAACAAGGTTGCTATTCGGATGGCCTTACCTATTGAAGATTGTAGCACGTTTGATGTTAAAGTCACCAACAGATGAATTCTGAAGTGTGATCGTCGGTGCTCATGGGTGAAGCTTTTGCTGTAGGATCAAGAAATAATCGCAGATTTTTTCCTCTTCCCTCTTGATGATTATGAAGCCGTGCTTGGCATTGAATGGCTGATGACATTAGATGATGTTTCTTGAACATTTTTGAAATTAATCATGAAATTTTACAATCAAGGAAAATAGGTGGTACTGTGCGGCAAACAGGGGAGCAACATATCAATGATTTGCATACGACAAATAGAGAAAGTCTTGCATAAAACATGCAGTGGCTTCTTAGTACAACTTGAGCAACAATCCAAGGGGGAGGTAACCGAAGTTGAAGACCCAAATCTACTTCCCTTGCTTGCTAAATTTTCAGATGTATTTGACGAACCGCGCAGCCTATCTCCTATTCGCCAGCATGATCATCGGATACCGATTTTTCCGGGCAGACCTCCAGCAAACACTTGACCATATCGGTATCCTCATCTACAGAAGGATGAAATAGAAATGATTGTGAAGGAGATGCTCAAAACAAGAGTCATTCGACCGAGTTACAGCCCCTACTCTTCACCGATACTCCTTGTACGAAAGAAGGACGGAACATAGCGAATGTGCATCGACTACAAAGCTCTCAACAGTATAACTATCAAGGACAAGTACCCTATTCCTTTATTTGTAGTACATGAATTGCTTGATGAATTAAATGGAGCACGAATCTTCATAAAGCTGGACCTTCGATCCGGATATCATCAGATACGAATATGCGAAGAAGACATATCGAAAATCGCCTTTCAAACGCATAACGGCTACTACAAATTATTGGTAATGCCCTTCGGTCTCACCAATGCTTCCTCCACCTTCCAGAGCCTTATGAATGATATCTTCCAGAATTATCTTCGTAAGTTTGTGTTGGTTTTCTTCTATGACATCCTTATCTATAGCCCTTCTACTGAAACTCATTTTGAGCACTTACGACTTGTTTTGACGATTCTTCGAGAGCGTGTCCTTTTTGTCAAAAAATCAAAGTGTAGCTTTCTTCAACAGAAGGTGGAGTATCTTTGGCATATCATATCAGAGGAAGGAGTGGCAGTGGACCCTTCCAAAATTGAAGCAATGCAGAACTAACTGACCCCAAGAAACATAAAATCGCTGCACGGCTTTCTCGGCTTAACAAGCTACTATCGCAAGTTCGTGAAAGACTATAGGAAGATCAGTGCACCTCTCACTTCCTTGCTGAAAAAAGATGCTTTCCGATGGTCGGATAGAGCCTCCACCACCTTTGACGAACTTAAGACCGCAATGACAAACTTAAGACCACAATGACGACAACGCCAGTGCTAGCACTACCCGACTTCGACAAGACTTTTATTATTGAAGCTGATGCCTCCGGAGTGGTAGCACGTATTAATGCAAGATGGCCTCCCCCTAGCATATATAAGCAAGGCTTTATCTCCTTCCCACCTCAAGATGACTATTTACGACAAAGAGATGCTCGCGATTGTGCACGCGGTGGCTAAGTGGAGACTGTACTTAATCGGGCGACGCTTCTAAATCAAGACCAACCATAAGAGCCTGAAATATTTCTTAGAGCAGAAGATATCTTCCTCCGAGCAGCAAAAATGGGTAACAAAACTTATTGGATATGATTATGAAATAATTTATAAAAAGGGGAAAGAGAATGTTGCAGATGCTCTTTCACGACTACCCGAGCAAGCTGACTTTTTGGTTGTTTCACTTCCGACCAGCAACTTCCCTGAGGACATTAGGAAAGAATGGCAAGATGATCTAGAAACCAACAAGATCATAAAGAAATTAGAGGAAGAACCTGGTTCCATGGCTTATTATATTTGGGACTCAAAAGACCTACGCTATAAGGGATACATTGTGCTTGTGCCAAATTTTAGTTGCATAAAGACCATACTTCAAGAGATGCATTCCACACTCACGGTTGGGCATTCCGGATTCCTTAGAACCTATATGAGAATTAAACAGAATTTTTATTGGGAAGGGATAAAAAATATTATTGCTAAATTTGTAGCACAATGTGATGTGTGCCAACGACATAAAGGCGAAACAGTGGCAAGCCCCGGAAAGCTACAATCTCTACCCATCCCGAACTCAATATGGACCGATATATTAGTGGACTTCATCGAAGGGCTACCCTCATCACAAGAAAAAGGTACGATTCTTGTTTTTGTTAATCACCTTACAAAGTATACTCACTTCTATGCAGTTCGCAATCCCTACACTGCTTTCAATATTGCCCGAATCTTTATGAAAAATATTATAAAATTGTATGAGATACCAAGATTTATTATAAGTGATCGTGATAGGATCTTCATGAGCAAATTATAGACATAATTATTCCATATGTAGGGCACTAAATTGAAGATGAGCATAGCATATCACCCACAAACCGACGGTCAGACTGAAGTGGTGAACAGATGTTTAGAGACATACCTCATATGCTTCACCAGTGACCGGTCAAAAGAGTGGATAAAGTGGCTCCCTTGGGCTGAGTGGTTGTATAACACAACTTATTATTCATCCACGAAAACTACACCATATGAGGCTATGTATGGCCGACCTCCTCCTGTAATCCCAAAATATGTATTGGGCACCTCTATAGTAGAACAAGTAGACAGGGAACTACAGGACAGAGACAAAATGTTGAAGCTATTAAAAGACAATATTTCTGTAGCTCGGGCAAGGATGAAACAGTAATATGATCAACACAAAGGCGAAAGAGAATTTGTAGTGGGAGATTGAGTATTTCTACGACTCTAGCCATACAAGCAAACTTCGATCCAGACTAGAGCATCCATGAAGCTTTCACCTCAATTCTATGGACCCTACCAGATTGTGGAGCGCATCGGAGCAGTAGCATATAGATTGGACTTACCCGCCGACTCCCGAATCCATCCAGTCTTTCATGTGTCATGCTTGAAGCTCAAATTAGGACAAGACGAGACAGTTCAAAGACACTTACCTAATATGACTAAGGAGAGATCCAGACTCAGCCAAGTGTCACTATTGATCAAAGGATTGTGACACAACGACGGCGACCTACTATTTAAGTGCTAATATAGTGGGCGAACCTTCCAGAAGAAGAGGTCATTTGGGAGAACTATGATAATTTAAAAATTAAATTTCTAGAATTCATGAAGCACCAGCCTCGAGGACAAGGCTGATTTGAAGAGGGAGGGTATGTTAAGACTCTAGTTACGGGAGTCCTAATTTAGTTTCATTAAATAGGATAATCATGTAAAATCTAAGGGCATTCATGTAAATTCTATCTAACCGACCCCTATTAAGGAAAGTAAGGAGGCTTACTAGGTTAGGATTAGTTGAGGAAGATATTTGAAATGAGAGTCAGATGCATGTTACCCTAATTAACCACCCCTTATCCTAGTTAAAGAAGGGGTTGGTTGAGGAGGGGATTAAGTTAGAATAGGATTAGGATATAATAAAGCAACCGGCCACCCCTAGATAGGCTGGTTGGAGGTTGGACTTAGAGGTGCATTAGGAATTGGTTAGGAGTAGAAGTCTTGAAGTATGAGTCCTCTTAGGAATTAGGGTTAGAAGGCCTATAAATAGTCCTGTAATCATCCACTTTTTATCATCAATAGAAGAGTATTTTCTACATCCTTTGAGTAGCAAGTTGGAGGAGGGAACCCCTATAGAGTTCCAAGGAGGTCGATCCCCTATAGTGATCATCCCCCAGCTTAGAATCCGTTGGGGTTCTAACAGCCTCCCCTGCCCAGCTCCTGTAGTCGATGTGGGACTAATAGCATATAGATCATGTGCTTCTTTTTTATAATGTTTCGAAGTCGTCGTATGCTCTCTTGACTACGAAGTCAATCGATCACAAATCTGAAAGTGATGATTTAGATTAATGAAAAAGGATGTATAGAGTATGACTGATGATGATATGGTAATGATATTTGCATAAAATTAGTTGATTAGGAACCAACATTACTAGAGGCTTCGAACTCTGGAGTTTAAGTGCATGGTGTTATTTTGTACAAATCCAATCCATAGAGAAATCTTAATTTTCTTCATACAGGGCTATTGAGGTGCTATATCAAGTGTGTGCCAAGATGACCATGCTTGTTTTAGCAACACAAGCACAAAGAAACAAATTAATTTATATACCTCCTAGTAATTTTGGTATGTGTATATTGATTACATACTATTATAGTAGACATTGATTATTAGAGGGGGTCAAAATCTGACACAAATTTTAATGTCAGAAAATATATATTATATTTTGAGATGATTAATGATATTATTTTAAATAATCTAGCTAATGATTAATGATATTATTTTAAATAATCTAGCTAATGATATAACGTCAAGTAAAAATGATTGATAATTATTAATTTAACATGAACGTGTAATTGGATAAAAACTGAGAAAATTTGGTATTTGGAATAGGGAAGGGGCCGCGCGAACGCGTACCCCCGCTACCACAAATTATGACGTCCACTCTCCCACTTTGGGGAGATGGTAGAGCAGCGCGCCTCCCATGTGCAATGGAGACCACTACCCTAGCCACGGGCCTTATTGATCGACCGTAGACCCCGTCCAGGTAAGTATGTTCTGACGAGGGGCGCATGTCTCCTTTTAAACGCCTCTCGCTCTCGCAGCCACACCGTTCTCTGGATGTGGGACTAAAAAACACATCCATTATTAACACTTCGTTCATCGTCTTTTCACTACAACCACGCCACAGCAGCACATTCTGCTGTAACGAGATAAAGCCACCATAGAATAAATACAGTTGATCAGGAGAGCTTTCTGCTGCATAAGTGGGATGTCTCCTTATATCTGTGAACTCAGTCAATTTGTAGTGAGACTGATGATGACACGGTAATGACGTCTTCATCAGAAATCTACATCAAAGCGCAATGGAACCGAAGGCCTCTAAAGCCTGCAGTTTAAGTGCCTGCTATTTTTGTGCAAATCTATTCCACACAGCAACCTCAACCTTCAACATTGGTTATTGGAGGGTTATTAGGGTGCTATACATAGTTGATTACTAACTGTTCGAAAAGTTCTACGCCCATGCTTGCTTTAGTAAAATAAGTAAACATCATTTTAGGATCACTTGTGTTGTGAAACTTTATGTCATAATCGAATAGTCAGCACGACTTGGTTCCGCTCGTGTGCACAAGCTCGTCCGCATCAGTCGGGAAGAGGCGAGAAAGCTCGAGAGAGATCCTTTGGGTCTCGGATGTACGTCCCAAGATGCTCCTGCTTGGATGTGCGTCTCGGGGTGCTATTGCTCTAAGGCTCTCGCAGGGTCCTACACGAAGGCCTAGTCGGGGATGCGACCTCTCCGACGATCAAGTCAATGCCTCGATCGAGATGGTCTCTAGTGTTCAGTATGTAGAGAGAGTTCCTGAGAGAGAGCCTCCTGAGCTGCTCTCAAGGGTGGCTTTTATACCTACAGACCTAGGGACAATCATACCAGGTTCCTTAATGCTAGCAGTGTCCTCGACTGACTCGACCTTATAGCGTCATACCGGTCACTATCCCTACTAGTTCCCGGGGCCTCAATCGGCGAGAACTGTGTTAGGTCGGCTGATGCAATGTCAAATCAGTTGACAGTGTGTCAGGTCGGCCACGCTGTGCTAGGTGCCGACATGGCCTGGTGGTGCCGAGGTGTCTGGGAAGGGCTAATGTGGTCGATGTGATGTGACTCTAGGGCTGATGTGTCCGAGGTTGCTGGGTAGGCCCATTATTTACCCTATCATTCTCTTCCTCCCGAGGAAGTGCTCCTTAGATATGCTTAAAGAGGAGCTTTAGGGAGGGCTTTACTGCTACAGATCGTAAGCTCCATTGCCAGGGTCGTGCCATCCTTTGCTAGGGTCCATTTGATTATGGATTTGGTCTCAAATGTTATTCTCTTTAGCTAAAGTTATGGGTAGAGGAGAGAGCTACGGTCGAGGCTTTCACACACTAATTGAGTGTGAGTCGGCATAGCCTCACCTACGCTGAGGCTGTTGTGAGTCGATTAGGAGTGAGTTGACAATCTGGAATCGGTGCGGATTGACCAAGCTGAAGTTGGTATAAGCTGGTCGAACTAAGGTCGGGCTAGGGTGAATGAACTAACTAGGACTAAAAGCTTGCTAGAGCCGGTCAGGACTGAAAGCTTGCTAGAGCTGGTCGGACTAAAAGCCCGTTAGAGCTGGTCGGAACTGAAAGCCTGTTTGAGTCGGTCGGGACTGAAAATTCACTAGAGCGGGACTGAAAGCCGGTCAGAGCTGGTCGAGACTGAAAGCCCGTCGGAGCTGATCGGGACTGAAAGCCCGTTGGAGCTGATCGGGACTGAAAACCTGTTGGAGCTGGCCGAGCACTACTGCTTAGGTTTTGGACTGGCCGAGTATTACCGCTCAGTTTATGGACTTCCTGGCACTGCTTCTCGATTTTTAGACTATTTGGCACCATTGCTCAAGTTATAAACTGGTTGAACACTACTGCTCGGGTTCTGGACTGGTCGAGCACTACCACTCAAGTTTTGGACTGGTCAAACACTACTACTCGATTTACGGATTGCCCGAGCACTACTGCTCGGGTTCTGGACTAGCCGAGCACTACTGCTCAGGTTCTGAACTGGTCGAGCACTACTGCTCAGGTTCTAGACTGGCCGAGCACTACTGCTCAATTTTTGAATTGGTCGAGCAATGTTGCTCAGGTTATGGACTGGTCGAGCACTACTGCTCTGGTTTTAGACTGGCCGAGCACTACCTCTCGGTTTATGGACTGTCAGATACTACTGCTCGATTTCTGGACTACTTGGCACTACTGCTCGATTTCTGGACTATTAGGCATTGCTGCTCGGGTTTTGGACTGTCAGGCACTACTGCTCGATTTCTAGACTAACGAGCACTATTGCTCGGTTTCTAGACTGACAAGCACTACTGCTCGAGTTCTAGACTGGCATAGCACTATTACTCGAGTTTTGGACTAGCCGAGCACTACTGCTTTGGTTCTGGACTAGCCGAGCACTACTACTCGGTTTATGAACTATCGGGCACTGCTCCTTGGTTTCTGGATAACCGAACACTACTACTCGGGTTCTGGACTGGCCAAGTTGTATAACCTGGGCTCATGATTGGCCCGAGGCATAGCTCGGGCTCGTGACTTGCTGAGATGCATAACTCAAGCTCATGACTGGCCCGAGGCATAGCTCGGGCTCATGACTAGCCGAGATGCATAACTCGGGATCATGACTTGCACGGGGTGTAGCTCAGGCTCATGATTGGCCAAGATGCATAGCTCAGGCTCATGACTTTCCCAAGGTGTAGCTCAACTCGTGGGTGGCCGAGATGCATAGCTCGGGCTCATGACTTGCCTAAAGCATAGCTCGAGCTCATGACTTGCTGAGATGCATAACTCGAGCTTACGCCTCAGGCGGTAAGTGGCCGAGGTGCACGACTCGGGCACTATTTGGCGAGATACACGATTGGGGCACTATTTGGGCGAGGTGTATGATTCATGCACTGTTTGGTCGAGGTGCATGACTCGGGCACTGTTTGGCGAGGTGCTTGACTTGGGCGCTATTGTACCACATCCGAGTTGGGCCTTGGAGGGTGGTAGAAAAAGCTCCACACATCCGAGTGTCAAAGCTGCCAAATTGGGTTACCTGGTCTAGGAAAGCGACGATGTGATTGGCTGGGTCGAAGCCGAGGTATTCCATTCTTCACGAAGGGGGAAGAGGAGCTGCCCCCGAGCCTGAGAGCATGTTGGACAGTTGAGATATCTTAAAGGCGCTCGTTGGGGTTGTTCGATTGTGGGCATTCTTACGACATCGGGCCCTCCTTCTAGCGCCAAAAATGTTGTGAAACTTTATGCCATGGCCAAGGAGTCAACACAGCTTGGTTCCGCCTATGTGGGCAAGCTCATCCGAGTCGATCAAGCTAAGAACACTCGAGAGAGGTCCGTTGGGTCTCGGATGTGCGTCTCGAGATGCTCTTGCTCGGAGATTCCCACGAGGTCCTATACGAAGGCCTAGTCAATGTGGGGTGCGCCCGATGTGGCCCTTCTAACAATCAAGTAAGGGCCCCGACCGAGATGGTCTCGAGTGTTCGGTATGTAGATAGAGCCCCCTGAGCTGTGCTCAAGGGTAGCTTTTATACTTGCGAGCCTGGGGGCAATCGTACCTATTTCCTTAATGCTAGCGACGTCCTCGACTGACTCAACCAAACGACCCCGCACCGATCACTGTCCCTACTGGTTCTCGGGACCTCATTCAACGGGAATGTGTCAAGTCGACTGACACAATGTCAAATCGACTAACACTACGTCAAGTCAATCACGTTGTGCCAGGTGGTGACGTGACCTGATGGTGCCGATGTGTCTAGGAAGGGCTGAGTTGATCGAAGTGACGTAACTCTAAGGATGATGTGTCTGAGGTTGCTGAATAGCTATCAACTTCAATCGTGATTCAATCTAAACTAGTGATTCGTTAGCAACATTTAACTCTAATTTTACATTAATTATAAACCTTCATTGCGCTTTATATTTAAAGATGACGCATAACAGGACTCAGGCGATTAAAGAGCATAAAGAATTGAGAGAATGAGGCTGATCCACTCATTGCCAACACACACCAGCAAATTAACGAAATATGTAAAAGCTGATGATGCTGATTAGAATGGCCTCTAAACACTGGCGGTACAAGCTTCCAAAGGGTAAAACAAGATGAATGAGAAATTATAAATATGTAATCCTTCTCTGCAAGGAACGAAGTTTTGTCAACTACCCTTGCCACTTATTAATCAAATGAAAGCACCACTCCGGAAAACGATGAGGCAAAAGTCACTGCTTGATTTGAGTTAGATATATATCTCACCAAACAGGTAACTTTGACGACTGCCGAAGTCAAGGAACTGTACTTAAAACAATCTTCAGCCTAAATATCTTGTTGTCAATTCAGCCAAAGCTTAAAATTGACAAAAGCTGGTCAATTTTACTCTGCTGTTACTCTTTCACTGACTGTAGAGCCAAAAGCTGGTCCACCTTTGCGGTATGATATCAGGTACTCTACAGGGTAACCTTTCAGTTTGTGAGGCACAATGCCGAGATCCTTGAATGTCAAAGCTGTAAGACAACAAGGTCATGTATGAGAATGATGAGTCATGGCTTTAATGTTAATAATATTAATATTACCATTATCTGAGACTACAGTATCTACAGTGAAAGAGTTGATCTGATCCAGATTGAATATGTCTGGGTTGGGTAAAGGGAATGGCACTTTCTTTAACAACAATTCTCGAGGAGTTGCGATTGCCTGTAACCAATGAAAACATGTCAGACAAAAGAATACATAACAGCAGGCATAAAGGGATTGGAGCAGCTGTATAGGCTGGTGTGCTAAGAATTGCAGAAGTGATTATGTATCAAGTTAAGTTACTGTGTCGATGTGTATCTACCTAGCGAGGGCTTTACTAATATGAAATTTTGACTGCTAACAAGCTTAACGTTCATGAATTTATGCAGCTGATATACATTTTGTTGCCTTAAAGACCAATTAACATAGCTAGATAGTACCTCCATTATGATCTCTAAACTTGTCCCATGTGTATTTGGTATATTTAAATGTCCATGTTGTTCTATTTAGTTAATATCAGGAGTCGTAGCAGGCAGATGTTAGATTCAGTGGGAGTTGAATTTCATAGGTGCATGTAGAAAAGAGAAAATGACAAGCTATAACAAAAAGGGCCTGATAACTTGTAATTGCAATTTGAGCAAATCAATCAAACAGTCAGTGTTTACTGGCAGCTAGCATGTCAGCTCCGTTTGCCTGATTGTTGTGCCACCATGAAAAGAAAGGCAAGAAAGAAGAAAAAGTTCATGCAGATAAATCTCAATCCAAAACAAAAATATTGTCCCCATCTTAGATAGGTAGGTCCAGTGAGTTATGGCAAGCACAATGAACAATGCCGGCAGCCATCTCTGCAGTATAGTACTAAGTAGGGCAATGCATGCAGTGAATTAAGGGTCTAGGACTCAGAAAATATAGAAGCCCCTGACCTCTTCCGATAACATAGACTGGGTATTAGTGAGCAGGATTGATTCACCATCTGGTTCAGCCTTAATGCATGCCCAGAAGTACACAACTGTTCCACATCCCAAAGCTTTGATCCAAAGAAAAGCATCAGCCGAAACATTAAGTTTCAGCCAATACTTTAATCTCTGGTAGCAATGGCATCAACCGTTTACAGCCTCACACAACCAATGGAAGTACCTTTAGCATATTGATCACATAGGCAATTCCAAATATAAGGATGAATTTCAGGAAAATATCTGTTGATGTTCTACTTGTTGAAAATAAATGGTTGATAAAGGATTGGATACTTCCACTTCCGGATAACTTTTTTACGTGTTGGAAACAGCAACCACAGTTGCTGGTTTGCAATTTTACATACTTCCTAGAAGTCTCTCTCAGCCACTTTAATCCCTTGATCCCACCACACAGTAGGTGTAATGACCATCCATGTCACTCTCATGCTGGTCTGAGTGTATTGTCTATACATTCTAGGTCATTGTCACCCTCAATTTCAGAAAGCTACATTCTTCGGTCTGTCCATTATCGGGCCTAGATTGACACGCTGTTATGCAATAAGATATTCAGAGATGGCATTCAATTGATTATCTAAATACATAAAAGCTTCATTATAGTCATTAAATCCCAAGGGATCCAGACAAGTTTTGACAACCCAAGTCCATAAAAATACTTTAAGACCACTGAATATTGCACTGCGAACACTAGTGTGACTAGTGGTCAGCAGCTAACTATATTTGAATTATTTGGAACTTATAAAGAGCAGAAGAAAGCAAAATTTCTGTGATAGAAGGTGCACATCTATGAGAAACAACTCCACAATGGAAGACTATAGGTCTTGATGTAATGTGTTTCACAAGATTATATGATTCAAATGATGGAAGAATAATAATTTTAAAAAAGCCTCCTAAGCCTCAACTGGCTTTGATATTATGTAATCATAGCAACCCATACTCCAAGGAGTACTCCAAATCTCAGTATAAGCTCTAGTCCTTTACCAGATACTACTTGCCAGGGAGAATCACTAGTCACCAAATGATATACTTGCTATCAATTAAGAGGTCTTACTGGGACCAAAAGAAGAAAACGGAAGACCTCCATGTGTAACGTAAGATTACCCAAACATTGCCTAAATGCATTGAGACCAAAGCAGATACCTTATATGAAGATTTGCTCATTTGGTTGTTCTGACAATCCAAGACTTATTAATAACAGCTCTCTTAAAGATGAACATGAAAAGTTTCTGAAAACAAAGAACGCATCAACATTAGTGTTTTCATACCTTTGCAATAGGGAAAGGAATCTTCACATATCGTGGCCATTCCCGTATCGTGTCATACATCAGTTCTGCCTGCAATAACTCCACGCTTAGTATTAATTATTAATTCAATTGTAGTTTATTCAACCAAAATAACAGACTTATGGGGGAATGAATTTCAAACAGGTATTTTAGAATTTTCTTTTCATAGTATGTCACATTGAAAGGCTATAACATCTTTTCAATGCATCTAAAAATATTCAAAACTTATGCAGAATACTTACCAGTTGATGCAGAGTATAAACCTCTGGTCCACCAAGCTCATAAACCTTTCCCATGCTACTACCATCATCTTTCAAGGAAGCCATAATTGCAGCAGCCACATCAATAACATAAACTGGTTGAATCCTGCAGACATTGATTACCTGATGTAATTCACAGGCATAATGGAGTTTGTATTTGTTATGGGAAAAATAATTCATGGCAATTGCTATCTCCATAATAAAATTTGGTTGAAATAAGATATGTAAAATACTTTGTAGATCCATCTCCAATGAGTGGAAGAAAACTCCATTTTTTGGCAAATTGTGCCCATCTATTCAAAATCCTATCTTCTGTACCAATCATAATTCCAGGCTTCATAATTGTGGCCTGAAAATAAAACATAACTTTATTAGTTCAAAACGAAGTAGGATACGATCTGATGAATGAGAGTTACCTTCTCTCCAACTGAAAAAATTAGGAACCTCAACACATTAGAGATAAACTTTCAATACCATTATTCATGGCATAAGATTGAAATAATAAATTAATCATCATCTGCAACAAAACAAGAACTAAAACCATGTGAAGAATGCACAACTGTCCATATTAATTAGTCTTCTTTCTTAATTACAAATGAGCTACTTCAAAAATTCCAAAACTTTAACTCATACGAAGAAAAATGCATCAGTACAAGAAAACTAACCAAAATAATTTAAAATGCTAAATAGATTTCAGGTTTCCTTATAAGACAACAAAGTTGAGCTAGTTTGCCAACTTTTATAGCTGAACTAATTGACAGATCAAAACATTAGGACCTCAAAAAGAACCTTTAGAATTTCATGCAATTTCTGATATACTTGTCAAAGAAACATTCCTAACTTGATCAAATAAAGAATATCACATCCAATAGCTAAAAGCTAAACATGAATCTGTCTCAAATAACACAACAATCATAAATTCAAATTTTAAATGAAGGATAAAGGAAGATGCCAAGCACCGGGATACTGGTTGCACAGGCTCCCAAGTGCCAAATCATGCTGACAAATGCCAGTTGTACTGACACATAGCCTGGCCAATATATCTTAGCTGGTGCAAGAGGCATAAATGGATCACACCAGAAACACAGTAAAACAGCCCATGTCATAAAATAATCCTAATAAGATAACATTTCATATTATATTATTCTAAGTGTGATATTAAAAAATAATATATGCTTTGTTATGACAACAATAGTACTCAGTCAAGCAAAACTAAGTTTTGCATTTAGCATCATTTTAGAAAAAAATAATAATAAACAACATAAATCTAGATAGAAAGGGACAAAAGTATCAGGGCATACATCCAACAAGAAATCATAAATTTTATCAAAACTGAAGAAAGGAACACAAATGACCAAAAAGCTTAGTGCAAGTTATAAACCATTAAAAGCATTACAAAAATTTTCACCAGTCTGGAATCTGTAATTTATGCCCATCAACCAAATTCTTAAAGTATTCTACGTATCCAGAAGTTGAAAGCTTATCAGACTCTTGAGTGGTTTTAATATCAAACAATATAACGATCATATAGTTGTATCTAAGATATCCTAGAAAGCTAGCTTCTAACATTTGGGCATATGACTTGTACACATAATCAAATATATAGACAAATCACACAAGATCCATACCCAACCTATCCTAGTTCATGGCCAAAATCTTAGATTGAGTTTTGCATTATCAGGCACAATAATGTCCCTACAACAGGAAGCAGTCCATAACAAACTAAAGAAAAACAAGACGACCAAAGGTAGACAATGCAAGGCAAACCATTTAATGTTGCATCTAAAACTATGATCACACATTTATATTAACTATTAAAACTAATTGAAGACAGCATGATTATTACCTCTGGGAACTGTCTAAGTACAGCCTCCTCTGCTGCAGCCTTTGCCCTCAACATTCTGGAAGGAGATGAAGAAGATGCCCCTAAGCAAGAAACTTGTACGAATCTCATTATACCTCCATGTTCTTTAGCAATCTGCACAAGAAAAAATTCCAGTGCATGACAAAGTTAAGAAGCATCTTATTTTTATATTGCAATTACGATTTACCACAAAGAAGCAATGTCAAAAATCGAAGACTAAGCATATTATAAAACATAATCATACAACTCATGCTCAAAACACAAAGGAAAGCAACAAGAATATTTAACTTAGAGAGAACATAGTACTGTTGGTAAACCTCAGAAGCCAATAAAACATATAGACATGAAAACATCTGTAAGTGTCATAAAGCATCTGAGAAGTGCCAAATTATATGTCAAACACAACATGAACAAAACAATCACTTTGAAGTGTCTGTGCTTCATAAATTATTTATGAATTCTCTTGTATAGGTTGAAAGAAATTAAATCACTAGAAATCGAAGTTCAAAAATGATATTTTGTAAAAAATTTGGTGTTAAGATGAGACCACAGTAGCATGGAGTTCAAAATTAATTAGTCTATGGTTTGCATCAATTTTCTCATATCTGGATTTCTTTTTTTAGTGTTGTTGGCAATTCCATGTTGCCACTAGCAGGTACACACTCAGAACTTTGATCAAAACTCATCTAAGCACCACCAAACTCCAAAACATGTTCCATCCGAGTGACATTATCCTGATTAAATCATAGCCTAAAAAACCCTTGAATGACCCCTAAGAGGATCAACAAGATTTATCTAGCTGTTAGTTAGTTATTCCTTCAACTCCTTCAAGTCATTTACTTAATTCCACCCAAACCCATTTACGAAGATCCTAAAACCTGAAGATAAACACCCACTATCCTATAATAACCAGTGATTTAAATAGGCGCTTGGGCTCACCTCGCCCGAGCGCCACGTGTGTGGACCAAGCGACGCATTTTAATGAGGCATCACCTGGGCCCGAACCCAGGCGCTGGGCACATCGGGCGAGCACCTAATTCAATTAAGCGAACCGAGCCAGACTTTTAAGTTTGGTTCAGTTCGATAACGTAGTTTCTTACCTTAAAAGCCACCCTTCATGCCTGCACGACCCCGAGGAACGCTAGCTCTGCTTCTGCCTCCGCCACAGACGCTGCGAATTAAGCCGTCCACTATTGCCGACGGAGGAGTCTGACAGCCACCATAGCTTCCTTCCACTGTCACTCCGTGTGTAGCTCCTTCCACTATCGAGGGAGAGGACTGCAGGTTCCTCCGCCATCGACAGATGCCCTCTGGAGCTTCCACCACTGCTGTCGATGTTGTCCGCAGCTTTCGCTACTGTTGTCGCTGCTGCTATCCGCAGCTTCTGTTATTGCCACTGTCCCGCAGCTTCTGTTGTTGCCGCTAGTATCGTTCGCAGCGCTGCCGCAACTATCTTAAACTAATCCTCCATCGCTGCTGCTGCCAGCTTCTCACCACTACCTTCTTACTAATGTTGTTGCCAATCGCTGCCTTTTGTTGCTGCCACTTTCCGTTGGTTTCCACTATCAGTGACTATTTTATCCCCCTCTATTACTGTTAACATTTTTTTCTCTCCCTCTAATTACCGTTAACAGTAAGTAATATATTTTAACAATCTATTTTTAATTTCATATCAATTTTTTATTTAAATAATTATATTTTTAAAATAATATTATATTTTTTATATTTTAATATTTCAGAGTGCCTCGCTTCGCTCGAGCAAACGCCTAATGCTTCGAGCGTTTTGGAACCTTGGCGCCTACCGCTTTTTAAATCACTGATAATAACTCATTTAGAATTAGTATAGACCCTTAAAAACAAATCCTATATACACAAGGACCATATCATTTCAGCAATCTTAAGACATAGAAAAACCTTGCTTTTTGTGATCTTTTGAGACGACTTTAGGTTCATACACTACCATGGTTCAACAAACCCCTACAAGAAACCATTCACTAATTTGTTTAATGTCACATTGGAAGCGAAATTTCCAATTTAGCCAACGCATCAATCATCTTGGCCGATTGCAGCCTATGTTCTCAATTGTGGCAGATATTTCTTGAACATTAACTTCTATGATGATAAAACTTCCTTTCAAGATTTTCATTAGTAGAATAACACCCATGACCACTTTGATTAGTACGACATCCCTAATTAAGAGTTTCCTACAACAACTTCATAATTATGAATCAAGCAAAATGTCAGCTGATTGACCTTCAAAATAATATGGGAATCAGAGAGCCACCTAGTTTGATGACTGTAGAATTTCAGTACATAGAATCGTGATATTCTTCCTAGAAATTACACACACTGCCGAGCCTTTATAACAGCAGAAACCCAACATAGTCACAAGTGCTAACACAGCATATGATGGTGTGCGCAGATCTCATCCAATCTCAAGGGAAAAAGAAAAAGGAAACCCTAGACAGAGTATGATTTAAGAAAATAAGAAATGTCACTCGCAATGACTATAGCCTACTTCTCTTGATCCTAGTAGTTGGCAACAAACACAAGCTGTAACGAAGATGAGTCCAAACTGAGGCCTCAGGGAAGGGATTTGAGCATCAACCAACATATGAAGAAGGGAACATATATCTATCATCAAAAAACCAAAGAAATTAATTAGATTTGATATGGTCTGGTTTACTTTTACTAAAAACCGGTTAGGAGTAATTGCAAACTACCTTGAACAAACTGATTTAGATCTGTAAGATTCCTTTAGTAATACTGACGTATAGAAGTTAGCATACCATCTAAACACTGGTCCTAAATGTTCCATGGCATCATTAGTCATAATTTAAAGTTAACATAACAAAATGAAAAATGTTAATCAGTTGTCAGCCACCCAAATGATCTAGATCATCTCCTCAATTTCTCAAGGTAGACCAAA
Organism: Ensete ventricosum; assembly: GCA_029747655.1. Lineage (NCBI taxonomy): Eukaryota > Viridiplantae > Streptophyta > Magnoliopsida > Zingiberales > Musaceae > Ensete > Ensete ventricosum. Next base: position 33,374,354 of record JAQQAF010000005.1, read on the forward strand.
GACCATTTGCATACAAAAAACCAAGCTAAAGCCTGATGGTCGACAATACATTACTATAATTGATAAAAAAAAACTTTCTAAAAACATACCACTGCAAGTTGTTCAGCCATTGCATGATTCACTTCTTCAAAACTGTAGTTTCGAGTCTCATACTCTCTTCCTGTCACATCAAATGACCACTATGATTGCCTAATTTTTAAAGCCTCCAACATGATCTCAACACCACAGACAGCACATGTTATACTAACCAATTAGATTGAAGACCACATTTGACTTTGCCATTACAGCTTTAATTGAATTTTCATCTCTTGGATTGTACTTCATAGGGACAATCTGGGGAGCAAAATGAAACAATCCAGAAATAAGATATTGAGAAAATAATTATGTTAGGTTAAGAAGAAAGCAAATTTTATGATAATCTAATTGAAGGCTCTCATACCTGACCAAGGTCGCCCATCAATTTGAGGTGCCGGTGAGAATCCTCGGATCCCCGAAAAGGAACCAGCACTTGTGAGCCCATTTTAGCTGCACATGGAAGAAGAAAACACTAATGAAGGGTTCTTATTAGTCTCCACCTCTTAAGGTGACAGTAATGGCCCAAAAATCTTAAAGCCTCCTAGAAAGCCTACAGTCAAGATGCATAATAGTCTTAACCACAATAATCAGTCATTTCCCTAATAAGAATTTTAATGATGTTTTGTTATATTGATCATCTTTAAGCATTAGTCATATCACGTTGGGACATTACATGGTCCAACAAATGAAAAGAAAACCAAAATGATGGACCATCAAAAGAAGAGAGAGAAAATCAAGTCAGAACTCACCAAGCTGGCTGACAACATAGCGGCCAAGAAATCCAGTAGCTCCAAACACAGTAGCAACAATTCCACTGCCATGATGGCCAATCAAATTAGATCATGAAACAACAACTGATTAGGCATTACAAGACAGCAAACTATCCAGAGTAAAATTCCAATACAACTTGCAATCCAAAAGAATAATGTTGCCGACTACAAAGGATATTTTTGGCCATTTCAATCATAAAAACTCAATCAGGTAGTTTCATTAACAAACGTAGCAATTACAAATCAGCAACTTTATCCGGATCACCATAATTATCATGAAATGAAGCAAATTTAGGTCAATCTGCTTCATAAACTACCGGAAAGATAATCACTAGAGGATAAACCAAAATCATTCTACACCGCATCAGATTGCAAACGAAAGCGCATATTTACCTAACAGAAGATCGTCCACCGGTTCCCTTGCGGATGAGATGCCCCGTTCCCTTCACAGCAACCGTAGATCCATAACGAGGCCGATCGACTCCACACTCTACGCCCACAAATCTTTCAGTAAACGGTACCAATTTTCACGTTTTTTCGCCCCATAAAATAGAATCAACAACGCAGAGACGATTGTATTAAAGGAGAACGATATCAAGAAAGGAAATCGATGAAGTTTACCAGAGGAAGACAAAGGATAGATGGATTTCAAGGTCGAGAGAGCGGGCGATTGTTCTAGGAATCGCCACCCGGAGCGCCTCAAACCAGCCTGCATCATTTCGAAAAGGTGTCAGGGTTCCCGAACTCACTCGCCGAGTACAACGGCGCCGGCGGACGCAGATCAAAATAACCCCCAAATCTGATGGGTTGAGGAAAAGGCGATCGGGCGTTTAAACCCCCCCCGAAGTGTTCATTTTTTTGAGGCCCAATAAGCCAATATGAGAATGAAGCCCCGCCCAATATGAACCCCAAATGGGTCTCCAATGCCTAATGTTAGCGTGTCAAATACCTCAATTTATCAAGGAAAAAACTACTAATATTGAGCTTTTACCAAATGATATTCGTATATTTAGTTTTACTAATAAATATTTTCAGAAAATTTTATTAATATCTTTGAATCGGACTATTTTAAATCACAGATCCATGAACCGATTCAATTCGATATAGGTGATTCGGATCAAATCTCTTCAAATCGGGTCGAGTCTCTTAAATCTACAAGCGAGGGTTACCAAGATATTTCAATCAAGCCAATTCAAACTTTTCTAGTACTAGCATATCATTCTATGATATTTAATATTTAATATTTTTATGAGTTTAAAATGACTACTAGAATATTTTTGGGTTGAATACCTATTAAATTTTCATTAAATCTATCAAAACTGCTTCACATCTACTAGGGTGAGATGCTAATATATTTATTATTATTATTTATATAAATTTATGATGATTAATTTTTGAAACATGATATTTTTTGTGTTGAATATATGATTAAATTTAACTAGTTCAATTTTTACCAAATCTATCAAAAAAAATTAAAAATTGCTAAGGTTATATGCTATTATATTTATCATTTTTTAATATAAATTCAGGGTAATTAATTTTTGAAATATGGTAGTTTTGTGTTGAATCTGTAATGAGCATAACTTGAGTGTAATTCTAGTTGATTATCATCAAGTCAATCCAAACTTATTTAAAATTAATAGCCCTTGATTCTAATATATATAATATTATATTTTAATTTCTTATGAGTTTAGGGTGATTAAGTTTTTGATTATGGTATTTTTGGGTTGAATATGTAATCAAGTAGAACTTAGATTAATTTTCAACAAATCAATCCAAACTTATCTACAACTACTAGCACATTATTATGAGATATTTAATATAATCTTTTCAATTTATGATAGAATAAGGGTAAGTTTCTGTAGAGATCAATATATTTTTTTTAGGATAACTTAAGTTTTTTAGTTCTATTATAAGTTTAAGATATTTTTATATAAAATTTAATATACTGTTTAATATATTAGTGAATAAGTATAACTCGAGTATAATGGTTAATCTAGATAAACTGTGAGGAGGACTAGGGGAGGGAAGGAGCACGGGAGGAGAAGTAAAAGGAAAAAAGAGTTAAATAAAGAGGTAAGGGTAATTTGGGAATGAGAATAACGAGATAATTTTAGAAAAAGATAATCTAACAATTAAGAGGAATACTTAATTTTTTATTAAACCATTGTAATATAATTCATATCAAACAAATCGATTTAATCCAAAAAATCAAGAGTCAATTAGGATCAACGGACGTTATTTATCTTTTCTTTATTTTATAAATGATATTTTAGTCATAAAAACAAATATCCCTAGTAAAAATCAAATATGAGAGCATCAATAAACTCTCATTATTAATTTTTTTTTAGATAAATTGAGCAATATCATTTGGTAATTGTGTATCATTTTGGATTCCATGTAAGTTATTAGGGAAGGAGGAGCAAGGAAATGATAAAACAGAATACTACGATCCAATTAACGAAAACGCTTTCAATCAAGAAAACGACGTAGTATTAAACAAGAGGTATAAGAACAAGAATACTTACAAGATTATCTCCAAATGCATATAATCTTTTCTCTGCACTCTTTCTTCATTCTCTAAGGTCCTATTTACAGGACATAATAATAACTACCTCACACCACTTACTTCATCCCACTATCTCACCCATGATTAATAACTACCCCTACTAACTCTTAAACTACCTCCACAACTCCTAAACATGAGCCACTACTCCTAAATATGTTAACTACCTATGTAACTACCATGAATCAATTCTCAACACTCCCCCTTGATTCATAGTTATATATACCAATTTGAGACATAAAATAAATATGCTTCTGAACTGGAAGTGACTTGGTGAGAATATCTACAACTTGTTCATCTGTGCCATAAATACTTCATGTTATGGCTCCATTTGCTACAAACTGAGTCTTATGATTTTGGATATTTTCATCTGCATTATACTTTGTTTTGTACACCCATTTCAAACCAATAGCTTTCTTTTCTTTCGGTAGATCCATTAGCTCCCAGGTTTCATTCTTCTCAATTGACTTGATTTCCTCCTTCGTTGCTTTTCGTCATTCATCTTTTTCAACTGCTTCCTTAAAACTTATAGGATCTGAAATAAATAAAGTAAATGTTGAATCATAAATCTCTGTTAGTGATCTAAACCTTCATGGAGGGATTTCATCTGAGAAATCATTTGCTTAATTTGAACTGCTACTTGGTGAGGAGGTTGACGTTGATCTTGTTGGAGTAGGATCTGTCACTTGATTCGGTGGAGTAACTAGTTCTGCTGGAACACAAATTTGTGCATCACCTTCATTAATCTCCCAATTCCAACTTGCCCTTTTATCAAATACAACATTTTTGTTAATAATAACTTTGCTACTTACAGAATTATATAATCGATATGCTTTGGATTGTGCATAATATCAAATTAAGATATATTTTTCAGATTTTTCATCAAGCTTATGATGATTTTATGAATTTACCAAAGCATAAGCAATACAACTAAAAATTATTAGATGACTTACAGTTGGCTTTATACCATACCAAGCTTCAAAAGGAGTTTGATTCATAACAGTCTTTGTCGATGAAATATTCAACAAATAAACTGCTTCTGCCCAAAACTGATTCGGAAGATGCTTTCCTTTAAGCAAACTTCTTGTCATTTCGACAATAGTTCGATTCTTACGTTCATCTACACCATTTTGCTCCGGTGTATATGGTGCTGTCAATTCCCTGCGAATACCATTTTCTTCACAAAAGAAATTAAACTCATTAGATATAAATTCACCACCTCTATCTATCCGAAGTGTCTTTATACATTTACCACTTTGTCTTTCTACAAGTGCCTTGAATTTTTGAAAGTTATCAAATGCTTCAGATTTCAATTTCAGAAAATATACCCAACTCATGCGGCTATAATCATCAGTAAATAATAGAAAATATCGACTTCCCCCAAATGATTTTATATTCATAGGTCAACATAAGTCAGCATGAATTAATTTAAGATAATTAGTTGCTCTCCATGCTTTTCCAAAAGAAAATGGTTTCTTACTTTATTTGTCATAAATACATCCTTCATATACATCAAGTGTATTAATTTTAGGCACCCTTAATGTTAAGGTGTCCATATCTCAAATGTCATAAATTTGTCTCATTCTTTTGATTTGCAGCAAGAGCATGTTTCTTAATATTTGAAATATCAATTGGAAACATCTTATTTTACGTCATGCAAACATTTGCTATAATCAAACCAGATTTCTTATCTTTAATAGTGCATGAACCATCATCAAATATAACTGAATATCCAATATCTATCAATTGTCCAACACTCAACAAGTTATGTGATAAGCTAGGAACAAATAAAACATTATCAATGTGTTTTACCTTCCCTTGATTTGTCTTCACCTCAATTGTTCATTTTCCTTCTACTTGGATTTGCTTGCTATCTCCAAGTTTAACTTTCAACTTGTGAGTTTCATCAATATCTCTAAATATTTATCTTATGTCTGACATATGAGTAGAACATCCACTATCCAAAAACTAAATGTCATTTGAGATATTGTTAACTTGTGAATGAGTCATAAACAACTTACTATTGTCTTCATTTTTCTCCACATAGCTTGTTTACTTTTATCTTTTCCAACAATCTGTCTTCATATGACCAAACTTCTTACAATAGTGACATTGAATTCCACTCTTGTAGTTTTTCTGATCATAGTTTGATTGTCTTTCATCATGCCCATCAAAGTGTCCTCTTCCTCTTCCTCTTCCATTTCCTCTACCACGAAATCCTCCTCTGTCACGTCCTCTTCCTGCTGATTTTTTGTCTTCTTTTGAAGTAGAAGACTCTCCCTTAACCTGAAATATTTTTTCTTCACTTTTTTCAAGTGACCTGTTCAACCTTGCTTCATATGCTTACAAGGAACTCATTAGTTCATCAAATAAATAAGTAGATAAGTCCTTTGACTCTTCAATTGCGGCAACAACATGATCAAATTTTGGAGTTAAACTTCTCAAAACTTTTACAATAATTATTTGATCATGAAAATGTTCACTATAGGATTTCATTTGACTAACAATTTCAGTCACTCGAGAAAGAAAATCTTGCACTTATTCATTATTTTTCATAAACAAAATTTTGAACTCACGACGAAAGGTTTGAAGTTTTACCGTGATCACCCTCGATGAGCCTTAAAATTCATTTTGAAGTATCAACCAAGCTTGTCTTGAGGTTGTCGCTGCTGCAATTATTGAGAAGATTGTCTTATGCACGCCTTGTTGAATGTAGAACAATGTCTTTAAGTCCTTATTTCTATTCTCTCTTAGCCTCGTTTCTTCATCTGGATCTGCATATTCATTCTCTATCAAGTCCCAAAAATCCTGAGACTTGAATAGAGTCTTAATCTTGATACTCCAAAATTCGTAGGATTTGCCCGAGAAGATGGGAATAAGGGGTTGAGACATAGAATTACCATTAAAAGCCATAATGCCAAGTTCAAATTGAAACAAGTCTTTGATACCACAAATGTTAGGGAAGGAGGAGCAAGGAAATGATAAAACAGAATACTACAATCCAATTAACGAAAACACTTTCAATCAAGAAAATGACGTAGTATTAAACAGGAGGTATAAGAACAATTACAAGATTATCTCCAAATGCACACAATCTCTTCTCTGCACACACTCTCTGCACTCTTGCTTCATTCTCTAAGGTCCTATTTATAGGACATAATAATAACTACCTCACACTACTTCCTTCATCTCACTACCTCACTCATGATTAATAACTACCCCTACTAACTCTTAAACTACCTCCACAACTCCTAAACATGTTAACTACATATGTAACTACCATGAATCAATTATCAACATAAGTATCATGATTTTTTGGTGTTTAAATATTTTTGAAAAAATTATCAAGAAAATCCCCCATTAATTAATTTTTAGTGGGCCACCCTCACCTTTTTTTTTTAAATTTCAGTTTCATATTTAATTTCATCACATCAATATTTTTTAAAAAATTTCTGAATTTATTCAAATGAATGAACCGATTCAAATCAGCTTCCCTCGGTCTCTTCCTCCTCTCTTCTCGCATCTTTTTCCTCCTCGCTTTCTTTCTCTCTCTCTCTCTCTCTCTCTCTCTCTCTCTCTCTCTCTCTCGTTCTTCGACACCCGGTCCACTTCATCTCTCTCTTGCCGCCCCTCTAAACATCCCCTCCTCCCTTCACTTAGAACTCTACATTTTTATCATCTCTTGTATTGCATGTTCACCCTTCCCACGGCCCCTTCTCTGTCTCCGAGGCCGGCCTGCATCTTCAACTTCGTTGCTGAGAATATGTCAAGTCGAGCTCTATAATTATCATATATTTCTAGTATGAGCATCATGGAGATGAGCCATCACGGAAAGGGATTCGATGGCATCACTGAGGAGGAGTTTGAACTGTGGTGCCTCCTCATAGGCCTCGACGATTATGCTGTTCTCTTCCTTAGGGTGCTGTCACCATTCAGTTCACTGCCATCCCTCTCAAACTATGCATGCCATGTACTTGCACATACATGCAAACGAGGCGATCCATGATAAGTAATAAAGATCAATGTTTATTTGATAACTTTTGTTTTACAATAAGATGGGAGAGATTATGTCATCGAATAAAGATCTCTTGTTATGGGAGCGAGTACATATGCAATATTAATCAATAAAGATCTCGTTGATGATTCTCATTCATTGTTTTACTTAATCATGCCATCGAATCCCATTTTAGTTTAATAAGCTTCCTCCAAACCGTCTTAAACTTCCTTTAGTACTCCAACATCCTATTAATAATATTTTTTTTAATATTCGAGGGATTTCATGACTATTATTTGATGAATTTAACATGTTACGGAGTAAATTTTGTACTTGAGTGTATTTTAGTATATTTTTCAAATGTAAACAGATGAAGTTCCTCTTTCAAACTTTCACATCAGTAATCCACTGTCATGCTAATTGTCATTCCAATATATATCTTATTTTTAGAGAATTGTACGACTATTATATCTTATCACATTTTAAGATGAATTTTATAATTAAATATATTTTAGAGAATTATGGGACTATTATATCTGGAAATTGCCAAATTTTAAAAATGAATTTTATAATCAAGTATGTTTTACTTTATTTTCAAGTGTAATTCATATTTTTCCTCTTTCAAACTTTTACATTAGTAATCCATTGACGCTCATTCCAATATTTATCTTATTTTTAGAGAATTGCAGGACTGTTATATCTAGCAATTAGCACATTTGTAAGATGAATTTTATAATCATGTATATTTTACTTTATTTTCAAATGTAAACATATTAAGTTCCTGATAGGACCCTAGCAAGGTTGGGTCCTAGTCTACTGAGTCGAGTTCATTGATTGGGCCTTATTAGTCGATCTAAACCTGACATTGAGTCGACTAGAAGTTGATTTGAATAAACCAGCCCCAAATCCTAGATGGAGTAGGGTTCGGCTAAATTAGTAGTCTTGTAGAAGAAAGAGTCGAAGTTGGAGTTCTATTTATGGTAGGACTCTTATTAGGAGTCCAAGGTTACGGGTCTCTTCATGAGCCATATAAATAGGAGTGTAACTCTTCTTTTCAAGAAAATAATGAAGAATTCAGATTTATTTTCAGCTCTAGTATACGAAACCTAGGAAGGCTGATCCCCTATAGAGATCGAGGAGGGCCTATTCCCTACAACGATCAATTTATCTATGATAGAAACCTTCGAGTTCTTATTAATCGGGTATCACAACAGCGTTCTTGGCGTCTCGTTGTTCATCTACCCCTTGTCGCTGCCATCTTCATCTGCTGCAGTTGACCCCTGTTACTGTCGTTGCCTTGCTGCCATCTGCATCTGGTATTACCATCTTCATCTGTGTTGCCATCTTCATCTATGGCTGCCACCTTCCATGTTATTACCGCTACCATCTCCATCTATTGTTGTCACTATCATCACTTCCTATTTTTGTCACAACTTGCAATCTTAAGGCAGCTATCAAACTCTAGATTGTTGCCTTTGTTGCCATCTTTACCCCCTTGTTGTTGCCACCAATAGCAGTCATCTACCAAAGCCATCTAACCCTATATTGTTGATGATGTCGCCTCCTCCCTTCCTGCTATTACCGCCAACACCTCATGCCCCTGACCCGTCAACAGAAGAAGGATTTAAATATTACATATCTTAAATCTTACATGATGGCCCCAGACGATGCACTTGACGTGAAGCTTGAAACCTTCAAGGCCCACATGGAGGACAAGTTGCGAGCATTCTTCAAAGAATTCAAATTGAGCCGATCAGAGAGCCTAAAAAAATCTCAACACAGAGAAAGTTCAGATCGCAAGGAGAACTAATCCGAGAAGGGTGATCAAGCATAGGAATCTGCATACCCACGCATAAGGGTGGACTTTCCCATATGGGAAGATTGAGACCCAATAGATGGATCTCGCGCGCTAAAAAGTACTTCTGCTTCCACAAAACTCCTGAAGTATCTATGGTCGACATCATCGTCATACACCTCGAGGGAGACGTGATCCAATGGTACGATTGGTTCGAGCATACACACACATACCTATATGAAGGCAATTCAAAAGTCGACTGCTAATCCGCTTTGGACCATCGGAGTCTGAGAACGCGGACGGTCAACTCGCGAAGATTCGTCAAACCTGAATCATGCAAGAATATCAAACCAAGTTTGAATATCTCTCGAATCAAGCTTGTGATTGGTCTAAAAAAATAATTGCTAGGAGCATTCATCGAAGGACTTAAGTCAGAGATCAAATATGAAGTCAAGGCTTGTCAACTAGACACCCTGATGTCTGTCATCTCCTTCGCCAATCCAAGAAGAAAAAGCTGAACCTCGATGTCCGGAGGACCTAGATCGTGAATAGACCAGCAATCATCAAGCCTTCGGCCTCCCCTACTGCTAATCAGACCCCTCAGCCCAAGAGACTTACCCGAGAAAAACTCCGAGAGAGATCGGCTAAAGGGCTTTGTTGGCACTGTGACGAACCGTGGAGTAGAGATCACCACTCCAAAAAAGAAAGGCTTTTGATGATTGAACCAATTAAGGATTAAGAACTCGAAGACGTAGATCCTGAATCCGAGGAGGAAGATACAAAGGAAGAATCACAAGTGGCCATCAGCATTGTCCATGCCCTAGCCGGCTATGCCAATCCACAAACTATGAAGATTGATGGATTCCTCAAACACCAGCCCATCATTATACTCATCAACACCGGAAGCACCAATAACTTCACGGATAGCAAGATTGCTGCCCGATTGACCCTCTGGATAGAAGATTGCAGTAGGTTCGATGTGAAGGTCGCAGATGGTCGAACCATCTCTTACAGCCACAAGTGTTCGTAGGTGAAACTAATCATGCAAGGCCAAGAGATCACCGCGGACTTCTTATTGTCGTTGGACGACTACGAAGTTGTGCTCGGCATCGAGTGGCTTTCTACTTTAGGTATATTTCTTGAAACTTTTCTAGACTTCTTCTGAAATTTTTCATCAAATGAAAATAGATAATCCTATGAGGCAAACGCGGGGATGAAGTTTCCACCGTTACGACTCAATGAATGGAGAGGGTGCTGCACAAGACGTATGTCGAGTTCCTAATCCAATTGTAGGGGGCAACAAATTGAAGATTTGACGATGCACGAAGACCCGAACCTCTCCTCTTTACCTGCTAAATTTTTATATGTGTTTGCTAAACTGAAAAAACTGCCCCCTACCCGGCTGCATGACCATTGCATACCTATCCTGCCGAAAAAAGCACCAGCAACCGTTCGGCCCCTCATCTTCAAAAGGTCGAGATCGAGAGGATCGTCGAAGAGATATTAGAAATAGGGATCATAAGGCCAATTGTTAGCCCCTATTCTTCACTGGTGCTCCTCGTACGAAAGAAGGACGGATTATGGCGTATGTGCATAAATTATCGAGCCCTTAACAGTATCACCGTGAAGGACAAGTACCCAATCCGTAGACAAATTGTTCGATGAATTAAAGGGAGTACAAATTTTTACCAAGCTGGATTTGCGGTCCAGACATCATCAGATTCGGATACACGAAAAAGAAATATTGAATATTGCTTTCCAAATGCACGAAGAGCACTACTATTTCTTGGTAATGTCTTTCGGCCTAACTAATGCCTCTTCCACCTTTCAAAACCTTATGAATGACATCTTTTGGATTTACCTCCATAAATTTATTTTGGTCTTATTCGACGACATCTTGATTTATAGCTCCTCATTCGAAAGCAATTTCTCTCACTTACGAGTTGTTTTGACAATTCTTCGAGAACAACACCTTTTTGTCAAACAGTCGAAGTACAGCTTCTTGCAGAGCAAGGTGGAGTACCTCGGCCACATCATCTTAAAGGAAGGAGTAGTGGTAGACCCATCGAAGATTGAAGTAATGTAAGGCTGGTCGCTATTGAAAACAATCAAAGCACTGCGAAGATTTCTAGGGCTGACCGGCTACTATTGCAAGTTCGTGAAGGATTATGGCAAGATCAGTGCTTCCCTCATGGCTTTGCTGAAAAAGGATACCTTCCATTGGTCAGATGAAGCAACGACAACCTTCAGTGCTCTCAAGGCTACAATGACGTCTATGTCGATGCTAGCCCTACCCAACTTCAACAAGGTATTCGTGATCGAATCCGATGTATTAGGAGTCAGAATTGGTATTGTCTTAATGCAAGATGGTCGGCCACTAGCGTATATCAGTAAGACTTTCTCCCCATCTCATTTGATGCTATCAATCTATGACAAAAAGATGATGGTCATTGTGCACGTAGTGACAAAATAAAGACCTTACCTGATCGGTCGCACTTTCAGATCAAGATCGATCACAAGAGCCTAAAATACTTCATGGAGCAAAAGATTTCCTCTCCAGAACAGCAGAAATGGGTAATAAAATTGCTGGGATTGTTAAAATCAATTGGCACTAAGGAGGGGGGAGCGGGGGCGGGGGGTGAGTTAGTGCAAGTACAAATTCTCGTTTTAATTAAAACTATTCACTTGTAGCAAGATGGGAAAACTGAAGCTTTTCGTTCAAGTAAAGCAAGTGAGTGATTCTAAGAATGCTAAGTTTCTTGCTTAAACAACTCAAGAAAGAATAAGCAATTTCGAATAAAAGATAAGCAACATCGTAATGAAAGTGCTTGACTTGAAACTTCGTTTTTCAAAGAGCAAGTAAAAATCGGAAGCGTCTAATTGATATTTAGTTCAAAGCGATTAAGAACTCGATAATTGCAAGTGGTAAATATAATAAAAATAAAACACTCACAATTATAGTGGTTCGGCACTAACAAGCCTACGTCCACTCCCAAGTCCTCCTTCTTGAGGCACACCGACGTCCACTATCAATATTCTTTGGGTGAAGACCAAACCCTTACACTTTGCTTACAAGGGAGACTTCAAGAATTTTCTAACTCTAAGCTCTCTCCCTTACCCCTTTCCTTTTTCTTACAATTCACACATAATCTTTTTTCACATAATATAATCCCAAAAATTATTATATATAATCCAAGAATACTTGGGGTATTTATAGGCCCCAAGTGGCTTCGTATTTTTGAAGCCAAAGATCAAACTCACTTGAAAAAATTGGCTACAGGCGGTTTACCCGTCGACTTGGGCAGTTTACCCATCGTCAGCCACCCGAAAACCACGTATGAGCAGTTCAACCACCAACCTGGGCCACCGTCAGCTACCCGGAAACTAAGTACGAGCGGTTTAACCGCGGCTCACCGACGATTTACCCATCGGAATCTCCGGAAAGGTGGTTCCCTCCACTTTTTAAATTCCGACATGAACCTGATATTGACCAACTCTTTGGTCAACCAATTGAGTTCAACCTGAGCTCAATCAAACCCTTTTATTGGACTTGGTTGCCTCATTGAGTTGATTTGGATTTCTTCCAAATCCAACTCAATTAGAACTCAAATTCTAACTACAACTCAATGATTACAACTCTTAATGACCAACAAGTTTAAACAAGACCTAACTCCTACTTAATCTGATAGCCTCCGGCATTCTTGCGACGAGTCCTATGGTCTTCTTCCGGCGATCTCCCAGCGAGCTTCCCAATCCCTTCGACAAATCTCCTAGCGAACTCCTGGCGATGTCCCACTACATCGTCCGAATCTGGCCCGATGCCCAAACTTTATCTTGGCCCATCATTTGGTTGTAACTCAATTACTCCTATCATAGTTAGACCTACAATTCTTCCTCTAACACACATGTTAGATTAAATACTCAACAATTAATTTCATCATCAAAATATGAGATTCAACAATCTCTCCATTTTTTATGATGACAATTAATTGATGACGGGAGTTAATCCTAACTCATACTAAATTCATGTCATAATAAAGAAGACTTTAATTCAAGAGAATCACAAGTAAATCAAGTCAATCAATATTTCAAGCAAATTATATGTCAAGGATACTCATATATCAACAAAAATTTGCTTTAAAATTTTCAAGTCATCAACTCATCAAGGATTTTCAAGAACTTCAACCATTTAAAAATTTTCCCTTAAGTTATTGCATAAGTCATCAACATATATTTCTCCCCCTTTGTTATCAACAAAAGTTGAAATGAGAGGCTAAAGATTTTAAGGCATATGAGTTTTTGCTCCTCCTTTTTAAAATATGATATAAGTCTTAAAGGATTTTATTCCTTTTGTGAACAAGAAGCAAAGAAAATAAGGGAAGAGTTATAAAAATCATTAAACATAGCTCTCAATTTTGTAAAGATAAATTTAAAAAATAATCTCAAAGTTTCAAAATATTCAAGGAGATTCAAAAGTTTAAGAGCTACTCATACATTTTAAAATCATCTCATGTAATTTTTCTCCCTTTTTTGTGAATAATAACATAATCATCGTATGACAACAATAAGATAATTTTAAAAAATATTATCATAAAGAAAAAATAACTCATTCTCATTAAATCAAGCAATTCATATATTTTCATGATTTAGCATTCCAAGTTCTCTTCCAAGAAAATCATATTGTTCTTCATCTAAGGGTTTTATAAAAATATCTGATAATTGATGCTTAGTGTCAATAAATTTCAAAGATATATCTTGATAATTTACATGATCCCTTATAAAATAATATCTAATATCAATATGTTTGGTTCTTTATTCCATAATCTTCTAGTGTGTTTTTCATCCAAATGACTTTGGGTACAACATGCACTAGCTGCAATGTATTATGCTTCTATAGTAGATAAGGCTACTGAATTTTGTTTCTTGAAAGTTCAAGAAACAAGTGTATGTCCCAAAAATTGATATGTTCCGATAGTACTTTTTCTATCTATTCTACATCCACCAAAATCAATATTAGAATAGGCAATCAAGTCAAAGTTCTTTTATTTTGGATACCATAATCCTAGTTTAGATGTTCCTTTCAAGTATCTAAATATTCATTTAATTGCCTTCAAATGAGAGAGTTTTGGGTTAGATTGATACCTTGTACATAATCCAATACTAAACATAATATCTGGTCTAGTAGTAGTTAAGTATAATAAACTACCTATCATTCCTTTATAAGTTTTTTTATTAAAATTTTCTCTTTATTATCTAAGTCCAACTTTGTATATATGCTTATGAGAGTGTTTAATGCTTTAGCATTTTTCATCCCAAATCACTTTATTAAGTTCAAGGTATATTTAGTTTGACTAATAAAAATATAATCATCTAGTTATTTTATTTGTAATCCAAAAAAAAATGTTAAGTCACCCATTAGGCTCATTTCAAATTATTGACCCATTTCTTTAGAAAAAGACTCACATAAATATTCATTTGTAGATCTAAAAATGATATCATCAACATAAATTTGAATAACAAGTAAATCATTTTCAAAATACTTAAAAAATAATGTGGCATCAATCTTGTATTTTAAAATTTATTTGAAATAAAAAAGAACTAAGTCTTTCATACCAAGCCCGAGGGACTTGTTTTAATCCATAAAGTACTTTTATAAGTTTGAAAACATGATTAGGAAGAAGATTATTTTCAAAGTCGGAGGGTTGTTCAACATACACTTTTTTTTAAATAAAATCATTTAGAAAATCACTTTTAACATCCATTTGAAACAACTTAAAATTTTTAAAGGAAGCAAAGGCAAAGAGTATCCTTATGGCTTCAAGTCTAGCCACGAGAGTGAAGGTCTCATCATAATCAATTCCTTCTTCTTGGTTGAAACCTTTGGTCACTAAGCTAGTCTTGTTTCTAACCATGATATCATTTTCATCTTGCTTGTTTCTAAAGACCCATTTAGTACTGATCACCAAATGATCATTAGGTCTAGGAACAAGCTCTCATACCTCATTTCTCTCAAATTGATTAAGCTCTTAATGCATTGTATTAACCCAAGAATCATCTCTTAGGGCCTCATCAATGCATTTAGGCTCGATTTGAGAAAGAAACGCGACATTTGCACAAAAAATTCTAAAAGAAGACCGAGTTTGAATTCCTTTTGATGTTTCTCCTATTATAAGCTCCTTATGATGATCATTCACATACTTTCATTCCTTGTGTAGGGATCTGGAAGTAGATTCATCCAAGTTACTTTTAGGAGTGTTATCATTTAAATTCAAAATATCAAGATCAATTTTATTATTAGAATTAATCTTTTTAAATTCAGAAAACTCATTAAAAACAACATAAATGGATTCTTCTATTACTAATATTCTTTTATTAAAAACATGATAAGCTTTTGAAATAGAAGAATAACCAAGAAAAATACCTTCATCAGATTTTTGCATCAAATTTTCCTAAAGCATCTTTCTCATTTAAAATAAAACATTTACAACCAAATATTTTAAAATAAAAAATATTGGGTCTTTTATGATTCCATATTTCATAAGGAGTTTTAGTAATTAATGGTCTTACAATAACCCTATTTAAAATATAGCATGTCATATTAACGCATTCGACCTAAAAATATTTGGGTAGACTATATTCATTTAACATTATTCTAGCCTTTTCCTGTAAGCTCCTATTTTTTCTTTCTACTACTTAATTTTGTTGTGGATTTAGTGGAGTAGAAAAGTTATGGATATACCCATTTGATTCACAAAAATTTTAAAAACTATTATTTTAAAATTCTCCACTGATCACTACGAATTGAACAAATCATATATCCATTTTTATTTTGTATAATTTTATAAAATTCTGTAAAACATTTAAATATATCACTTTTATGTGTCAAGAAATAGGTCCAAGTATATTTATTAAAGTCAACTACTAAAATAAATACATATTTACTACCACATAAACTTGTAATGTCAATTGGTCCAAATAAATTCATATGGATCAATTGAAGTGGTCTAGAGTTGCTTATTT
This sequence comes from Ensete ventricosum, assembly GCA_029747655.1. Classification (NCBI taxonomy): domain Eukaryota; kingdom Viridiplantae; phylum Streptophyta; class Magnoliopsida; order Zingiberales; family Musaceae; genus Ensete; species Ensete ventricosum. The sequence continues at coordinate 33,390,574 of JAQQAF010000005.1, forward strand.
GATTTTTCAACTTAAAGATACTCTTTATTTGTTTTCCTAATTGACTAGTGTCAATACTTTGTCTTTGATAAACTTAAGATTATGTAATCATTTTACTAGTTCCTTGATAGAAATTTGGTTTAAGAGTTTCATTCTAGCATAACCTAGTTTTTTTATACCAAATTCAAGCATCATCATTCAAAGCCTAAAACAAGTTTCATCACAAAAAATTTCAATATTTATGGTGTATACATTGTTGTTTCTTAAGGTAATTAAATATTTATTTTTATATGGCAATTCAATTATACAAGCATTAGGTTGAAATTTAATCACATATTTTTTGTCACATAATTGGCTAATATTAAGTAAATTATGTTTCAAGCCATTAACTAACAATATATCTTCGATTAAGAGGTTTGATGTGTTACTTATTGTTCCTTTTTCAATGATTTTACCCTTGTTGTTGTCTCTGAAGGTAACAATTCATTCACTTAAGCTAGTGAGCTTAGAAAAATAAGATGGATCTCCGGTCATATGCCTTGAGCATCCACTATCAAGATATCATTTGGTGCTCCTAGCTTTAGTTTGGAGACAAACATATAAGAAATATATTTTTGATTTAGGTACCCATTTTACATTGAGTCCTTCATAAAGAACTTTGTCTTTCTTTTCTAATTGTTTGTTGTTGTATAGAGTTCCTTTGGGAACCAAGTTAATGTGGACTGCATTTTATAAATTGGCATTTGTTTACCTTATGTTCTAATTTACCATAAAAATTATACTTAATTTTTTGTGGCACATTTAAGGTTAGCCATTTAACAAATATGGTTGGTTTTTATTGAAGGTTACCAACAAAACTTATGTCATTTCTTTTATTAATATAACCCTTATTGGCAAGGATCATATTTAGATATTTGTTCATAATTTTAAAATTTTCTAGTGTTGTTTTAAACATGATATTTTCTTCTTTAACACTATTTAGTATCTCACATTTAGAATAAGTGTTATGTGATACTAATGAATCATACATTTCGTCAAGTCTACTAACTAACAGTTCATGATCATTCTTAAGCAACTTAAAAGATTTGCTAAGTTTTCTAAACCCATCAAACAAATCATGAAATATGCTTAATAATTCTGAAAAAGAAACACTTAAATACTCACTAACCTCATCTTCAATCGTCATTAGAGCATAGTTACCAACCTCATCTTTGGAGTGGTCTTTTTTGTCCGAAAAGCTTGAATCGTCCTAAATGGCCGAAAGTGCTTTCTTCTTGTGTGTTGGCTTCTTCTTCAAATAAGGACATTCATTTTTGAAATGTCTCTATTTTTTGCATTCATAGCATATGACATTGTCCTTCTTTAGTTCTTTTTTGTTTTAATAGTTTTTGTTTCTTTTTATATTTTTTTTAAATTTTCTTGATAAAAGTGTAATATCATGGTCCTCATCACTCGAGGTTTCAATTGATAAGTCATTTATTGTCTGAAGTGCTAGATCCTTCCTGTTCTTTGGAAGGGATTCATCAAGCTCATCATGAGCTTTACATTAGTTCATATGTCGTAAGAGAGCCAACTAATTCTTCAAGAGGTAAGTTATTTAAGTCTTTGGCCTCATAAATAGCAGTTACTTTAAGATCCTAATTTTTAGGTAAAGATCTCAAAATTTTACTAACTAATTCAAAACTTTAAAAAAATATTTTTCAAGTGATTTTCGGCCATCGACGACATTGTGAAATGGGTGTACATGTCTCCAATGGACTCACTTGGTTTTATTAAAACAACTCATAGTTATGAACTAGAATATTTATCTTAGATTCTTTTACTCTACTAGTCCCCTCATGTGTGATTTTTAGTGTGTGCCAAATATCAAAAGCTGATTCACAAATAAAAATATGATTAAACTCATTTTTATCAAGAGCATAAAACAAGGCATTCATAGCCTTTGAATTCAAAGAAAAATTCTTCATTTGTAAATCATTTAACTCATTCATTGGTTAGAAGATTTTTCAAATCAATTCTCAACAATATTTCATCAATCAAAGTCTAAAGAGATAAGAAAAATACGTATCCTTGTCTTCTAATATGTGTAATCCGTCACATTGAATATGGGAGGACGTGAGATGGAATGTCCCTCATTCATGCTAAAATAAACTATTTACTCAAGTGGGTATTAATCTAATGAGTAACTACCTTGCTCTGATACCAATTGTTAGAATCAGTTGACACTAAGAGGGGGGTGAATTAGTGCAAGTGTAAAAATCTCGTTTTAATCAAAACTTTTTTACTTGTAGCAAGATACGAAAAATTGAAACTATTCATTCAAGTAAAGCAAGTGAGTGATTTTAAGAATGTTAAGTTTCTTGCTTAAAAACAACTAAAGAAAGAGCAAGTAATTTCAAATAAAAGATAAGCAATGTCGTATGAAAGTGCTTGACTTGAAACTTCATTTTTCAAAGAGCAAGTAAAAATCGGAAGCGTCTAATTGATATTTAGTTCAAAGTGATTAAGAACTCGATGATTAAATTAGCCCCTATTTTTATTAGATGAGACTCTATGTTGATGAACTCCTTGATTAAGGTCCATTTAGAGGCCTAAGGAGATTATTGGATAGAGATCCAACAATGCAAGGTTAATGGGTAATTGGATGGAGATCCAATACCCACTAAAGAAGGAGCCCTAGGGTTTTTTGGTGGCTCTCTATAAATAGGAGGGGAAACTCATGGTTGATAGGCTGTAACTTTAGCCACCACCTCCTATTCTCCTTCCTCTCTTTGTGTAAGAGTTGCAAGATCAGATTGGAGGAGTTTCAGTGCAGAGATCCATCGTGCGGATACCGCTAGAGAGGAGGATGTTTTACCTCCTTCATCTTCTCCATCCGGATCTGAAATACAGGGATATATGATCTCCCTAGGTAAAATCAATCTCTCACACATCGTGGTTTTATCGATTTTTAGGTTTTTCTTGCGATCCCAAAGTGATTAAGAACTCAATGATTGAATTAGCCCATATTCTCATTAGATGAGACTCTATGCTGATGGACTCCTTGATTAAGGCTCAATTAGAGGCCTAAAGAGATTATTGGATAGAGATCCAATAATGTAAGGTTAGTGGGTAATTGGATGAAGATCCAATACCCACTAAGGAAGGAGCCCTAGGGTTTTTTGATGGCTCTATAAATAGGAGGGGAGACTCATGGTTATAGGCTGCAACTTTAGTCACCACCTCCTATTCTCCTCCCTCCCTCTGTGCAAGAGTTGCGAGATCAGATTGGAGGAGTTTCACTGTAGAGATCCATCGTGTGGATACCGCTAGAGAGGAGGACGCTTGACCTCCTTCATCTTCTCCATCTGGATCTGGAATACAGGGATATACGATCTCCCTAGGTAAAATCAATCTCTTACACATCGTGGTTTTATCAATTTTTGGGTTTTTCTCATGACCCCAATATTTTGCACAATAATTTGACTGCATGGGAAACTAGTTTTTGTTTTGATTTCCACTGCGCATGTGATGCACCCACTGAGGTTTCCCAATAGTGATATCAGAGCCAAAGTTTTCGTGTGAAAGATTGATTTTAAACTGCGTGTGATGTGATTGTATCACGTATAATCATTCTACGCATTCTTGCTATGTTTTCGCAGCGAAGGCAGCGGTGAGGAGGGGTGGCCAGCCATGGTCAGCCCCCATGCAAGGCTGGCCACCCACAGCCAGGCCGCGACCAAGGCCCCTGCAAGTGGGCGGCTGGCTGCAACCAGGGCTAGCCCGAAAGGGGCGGCGCCTACGGGCAGAAGCGCTGCCCATGGGGGCAGCAATCGCCCGCGGGTATGACCGGCTATGGCCAGCCCGCGGGCACAGTCGCTTGCAGCGCGACGCCCGCAAAGGGGGCCGGCTGCAGGGCGCCCGCAAGGGGCTGCCGCTCGCGGCCAGCCTTGATGCCAACAGGGGCAGCAGCGGCTGCCAGCGGGCAAGGGCAGTCGTCGCCTGCGTAGGGGCAGCGGCGGCGCAGAGGGGGAAAGAGGGGTTAGGGCATCCTTTGGAGAAAAGGATGATCCTGCCCCTATGAATTTAGAAAATTTTAAGGACTGTCCTCGTGTACATAATTCCCATAATACCCTCAATAATTCTAAAAATTTTAAGGACTGTCCTCTTATCCAGAATTACAAAAATACCCTTAATAATTCTAGAAATTTTGAGCATGTCCTAATTTTTAAAAAAATAATTAAATAGTTTAATTAATTATTATATATATCTAGTAATCCTATATATGATGTGATGTACATGTGATGTTTGATGTGGATGGATGATCATGAGTCATGTGTTGTGATGTGTGTAATTGTAATAATAATTATTATTATTATTGGGGCCTGCGAGCCTCTGTTTTTCTCATTTATTGTCGGGCATGCGTGCCTGTGATTATTTATAATTACATAAAGAGGCACCGCGAGAGCGTGAAGGTGACAGCGGGACCCACGATATCGTGGTGGGAGATTATGACGCATTGTGATGCGACGATCCGACGGAACCGATGATGACGAGATCAACAATCACAGGGCATGGAGATGCGCCAATGCACACATAGATCCTATTGTGAGTAATTAGGCCCATTGGCTCGGGCTTAATTATATTAGGTGATGGCTCATGATCATCCGGTGTGGTTTGCATATATGATGTGTTATACACCTACTAGATATATGTATGTATGTATATATATATATATATATATATATATATATATTTGCATGCGATGTAGATATATATTAAATATGTATGTGTGTGATACAACATATTAGGAGATCGATACGAAACAAAAACCCCTCCTACGATAATATTAAGTCAGTAAGCGTAAGGCAATAAGATTGACCCACATGGTCTTCCATTGTTATAGGAAGAAATTGAATCACGACATAGGTTGAGTTGGTCGAGTCCCTCAAGGCTCACCTATCTACGTGATTGAGTTCTTGCCTACGACATAGAGATGTCACCGGTGACCTGAGGACATAGTATGCTTGGTCGAGTCCCTCGAGGGCATATCATCAAATCAGACTCATCTTGTAACGATGGTGATGACTTAACTAAATATCATGGTTGGTCGAGTCCCTCGAGACAATGACAATTCGGAGGTCGTGCCCTTAACACGATTATGCCCACGCTGGAGGAAAGGATAAGCGGGGATGAGATTGCTCACTTTGTGAAGTTTAAAGATAGTCCTAAAGGATTGATAACCTGTATATTGATCTTATATTTCAGTCTCTACTAGATTCATTTTCGCTGTTCATTATTAACTTTAATGAACAAGTTTAAGGTGACTATTGTCACGTGATTCACTAGGAAAATAATAGGAGTACATTAAGATAAAAGTTCATATCTTAATTAGTATTTTATGCAAAGTCTGCATATTATTTATTTACGTTATATATTTTTCAGACAAATCTCTAGCCAGTGTCATTTGGATTGAGAGAAAAAGAGTTCTCTAGGAGAACCGATTAGAGCGGGACTATGACGGATTTCGTATGTGACCTGACAGTATCATATCCAATATACGATCTCTGAGATATTAGTTGGATGAGGGATTATAGATACACGGTAACTGTAAACAAACAGGATTTGATCCCCCCTGTACCGTTTGGGGACTATGGCGTAGTTTCCTAGTACGTCCATAGTCGATGAGTCGAGTGAATTATTATTAGGATAATAATTCACTATATCAGAATAAGTTCTGATGGGAGTGACTCACGGCCAACTCGGTATCGGGCCTAGAGGGTCACACACATATGGTGGATGCTGCAGCGAATAAAGGATTGGATGGAGATCCAATTAGCCCCTATTCTCATTAGATGAGACTCTATGCTGATGGACTCCTTGATTAAGGCTCAATTAGAGGCCTAAGGAGATTATTGGATAGAGATCCAATAATGCAAGGTTAGTGGGTAAATGGATAAAGATCCAATACCCACTAAGGAAGGAGCTCTAGGGTTTTTTAGTGGCTCTTTATAAATAGGAGGGGAGACTCATGGTTGATAGGCTGCAGCTTTACTCACCACCTCCATTCTCCTCCCTCCCTCTGTGTAAGAGTTACGAGATCATATTGGAGGAGTTTCGCTGCAGAGATCCATCGTGTGGATACCGCTAGAGAGGAGGACGCTTGACCTCCTTCATCTTCTCCATCTGGATCTGGAATATAGGGATATACGATCTCCCTAGGTAAAATCAATCTCTCACACATCGCGGTTTTATCGATTTTTATGTTTTTCTCTCAATCCCAATATTTTGCACGACGATTTGATTCTACGTGGGAAACCAATTTTTGTTTTGATTTTCGCTACGCATGTGATGCACCCGCTGAGGTTTCCCAACAGATTGCAAGTAGTAAACATAACAAGAATAAAACACCAACGGCCTACGTCCACTCCCGAGTCCTCCTTCTTGAGGCACACTGACGTCCATTACCAATCTTCTTTAGGTGAATACCAAACCCTTATACTTTGCTTACAAGAGAGACTTCAAGAATTTTCTTACTCTAAGCTCTCTCCCTTACCTCTTTTCTTTTTCTTACAATTCACATAAAATATTTTTTCACATAATGTAATCCCAAAAATTATTGTATAGAATGCAAGAATACTTGGGGTATTTATAGGCCCCAAGTGGCTTCAGATTTTTGGAACAAAAAATCAAACTCACCCGGAAAAATCGAGTATGGGCGATTTACCCGTCGACCTAGGCGATTTACCCGTCGTCAGTCACTCGAAAACCAGGTATGGGCGGTTCAGTCATCGACCTGGGTAGTTTACTAGCCGTCAGTCGCCCAAAAAATAGGTACAAGCGGTTTGACCACTGCTCACCGACGATTTACCTGCCAGAATCTCCGAAAAAGTGGATCCCTCCACTTTTCGAATTCTGGCTTGAACCTGATGTTGACCAACTCTTTGGTCAACTAATTGAGCTCAACTTGAACTTAATCAAACCCTTTTATTGGACCTGATTGTCTCATTGAGTTGATTTGGATTCCTTCCAAATCTAACTCAATTAGGACTCAAACCCTAACTATGACTCAATGATTACAACTCTTAATGAACAATAAGCTTAAACAAGACCTAACTCCCGCTTATCCGGTAGCCTCCGGTATTCTTGCAGCATGTCCTACGGTCTTCTTCTGGTGATCTCCCAGCGTGTTCCCAACAAGCTTCCCGATCCCTTCTACAAATCTCCTAGTGAACTCCCGACGAGGTCCCACTACATCGTCTGAACCCGGCCCGATGCCCAAACTTGATCTTGGCTCATCATCTGGTTGTAACTCAATTGCTCCTATCGTAGTTAGACCTGTAATTCTTCCTCTAACACATATGTTGATTTTATCATCAAAATTCGAGATTCAACAAGGATTTGATTACGAAATTGTTTATAAAAAGGGGAATGATTATTTAATTACACATGTGCTTTCCTGACTATCAAAGCATGCTGAAATTATAGCCGTCTCTCTTCAGATTTATGACCTCTTGGAAGACATCAGGAAGGAGTGGCAAGGTGACCTAGAGACCTAAGAGATCATTAAGAAACTGGAGGTGGAATCGGGCTCAATAGTACACTATAGTTAGAACTCGAAGGACCTACGGTACAAGGGTCTAATCATGTTAGTGCCCAACTCCCCTTGCCAAGCTGTCATCCTACAGGAGTTGCACTCATCACCAATGGTTGGACACTCCAGATTCCTTTGGACTCATAAGAGGATTCAACAAACATTCTATTGGAAAGGGATGAAAAAGATCATTACTGAATTTGTGGCTCGGTGACACCTGTCAACGGCACAAAGGGGAGGCGGTAGTAAGCCCAAGAAAATTATAGCCACTACCCATTTCGGACTTTGCTTGGACCGACATCTCCATGGATTTCATCGAAGGGCTACCAATATCTTAAGGAAAATGTATCATCCTCGTGGTTGATCACCTCTCAAAATATGGCCCACTTTTGTACTGTCCAAAATCCCTATACTGCTGCTAGTATTACCTAGATTTTTATAGAGAATGTCATTAAATCACATGGGATGCCTCGTTCTATTATAAGACATAACCTTTTCAATTATAAGACACCCAATTGAAGATGAGCACAGCATACCATCCCCAGACCGACGGCCAAACAAAGGTGGTGAACAAGTGCTTGGAGTGTTGGGCAGATGGCCCAGATTCAGCCCATAATGGGCTTTAGTGAAGCCCACAGCCCAGAACCTCACTTATATTAACCTAAAACCTAGATTAGGTGGCTAGGGTTGAGATTAAGAGAGCAGCAGCGGCTGAAAACGTGGGAGAGAGAAAGTAGACTGCAGATTGACAGTAGAGGCCAGAAAACAAGAGATCCAGAAAAGGGAAGAAGACAAGGGCAGAAAAAGACTATTCTCAATCATTCAAATCTCAGGTTAGATCAGTTTGCAGTGGATTCTTACTGTGATCTATTGGGAAGGTTTTGGATATTGTGTTTAGGATTATAGTCCTTGTATCCCTGAGATTCTCTTGTGGCTATTGCTTTGGGCTTGGGCAAGAAGCCTGAGATCTGTATATTCATTATTTTGATAGTGGATTTTCTCTGGCTTGTCCCGTGGTTTTTACCCTTCGAGTTGAAGGGGTTTTCCACGTAAATCTTGGTGTTCATCTGATTGTGATTTCTGTTTCATTCCGCTGTGCATGACAGTCTGCTAGTATTTGTTCGTATACAAAGTTGATTCCTGTTTTATTCCCATCAACTGGTATCAGAGCAGGGTTTTGGTGGTATTTAATCTTTTGTATCTGAACATGGAGACCAGTAATATTTCTCGCATGATTAGTTTAAATGGAAATAATTGGATGATATGGAAACCAAGAATGGAAGATCTCTTGTATTGCAAAGATTTGTATGGACCTTTGCAAGGAGATAGTGCAAAGCCCACATCTATGACAGATGATGAGTGGAAGAGGTTAGATCGAAAAACAGTTGGCTTTATTCGACAATGGCTAGATGATAGTGTCTTTCACCATGTTTCTACTGAATGTTCTACATACTCTCTTTGGAAAAAGTTAGAAGGTCTTTATGAAAGAAAAACGGCTGGCAACAAAGCTTTTCTGATCAGAAAACTTGTGAACTTGAAATATAAAGAGGGTACTTCTATTCCTGAGCATTTGAATGAAATGCAGAGTATTACTAACCAGTTATCCTCTATGAAAATGTCTCTTGATGATGAGTTGCAGGCATTGTTACTTCTCAGTTCTTTGCTAGAAAGTTGGGAGACACTGGTGGTTTCCCTCAGTAATTCGGCACCAGATGGTATTGTCACCATGAGTCAAGTAACAAGCAGTTTGTTGAATGAGGAGTTAAGGAGAAAGAATTCAGCAACTTCTCAGATTGATTCACAAGCACTTGTCTCAGAGAACAGAGGAAGGTCAAAGTCAAAGGATAGAAGTGGTTCACGTGTGGGTAGAAGCAAGTGAAGGTTAAGGAAAGATATTGTTTGCTACAATTGTGGTGAGAAAGGATATTACAAGAATCAGTGCAAGCAACCTAAGAAGAACAAGAAAAGAGGGAAAGAAGTGGAGCATACAGAGTCAAAAGATAATATCACAGCTACAGTACAAGGTAGTGATTATTTGATTTTGTCTACCTCCGATGATATTTTTTCTTGTGTGTGCCAGGATCTCGAGTGGATAATTGACACAGGTGCTTCTTATCATGCTACACCACGGAGGGAGTTCTTTGCTACTTACAGGTCTGGAAATTTTGGTGTTGTCAAGATGGGCAACTATGGCACAGCAAACATCATTGGCATGGGAGATATCCATATAAAGACCAACCTTGATTGCAAGTTGGTACTTAAGGATGTAAGGCATGTGGTTGACTTAAGACTGAATTTAATTTCAGTTGGAAGGCTGGACGATGAAGACTTTGATGTCAGATTTCATAAAAGGCAGTGGAAGCTCAGTAAGGGTTCTCTTATTATAGCTAATGGGAAGAAATGTCATACATTGTATAGATTGCAGCCTAAAGCTTGTGGTGGGCAGTTGAATGCTACAGAGAAAGACTCCAGCATGGAGTTGTGGCATAGGCGACTAGGACACATGAGCGAGAAGGGGTTGCAAGAACTTTCCAAAAGAGAGGTATTGCCATCTCTCAGAGGTACACGTTTGAACCCTTGTATTGATTGTTTGGCTGGTAAACAACATAGAGTTTCCTTTGTTAGTCCTGCCTTATCTAGAAAAATGCATGCCTTGGACCGTGTCTATACAGATGTGTGTGGTCCTTTGAGGACAAAAACTCCTGGTGGATCTGTTAATGTTCCTAGTATCAGTGGTGCACTTTATTTTGTTACTTTTATAGATGACTTTTCCAGGAAAGTTTGGGCCTATGCTTTGAAGACTAAAGATCAGGTTATTAATATCTTCAAAGAGTTTCATGCCAGAGTTGAAAGGGAGACAGAAAGGCAATTGAAATGTATAAGATCAGATAATGGTGGTGAGTACACAGGATTGTTTAATTATTATTGCAGGTCACATGGCATCCAGCATGAGTTGACAGTCCCTGGTATGCCTCAGCATAATGCAATTGCAGAGAGGATGAACCGCACCATCATGGAAAAAATCAGATGTATGCTTTCACAGGCCAAGCTACCCAAAAGGTTTTGGGATGAGGCTTTGAGGACTGCAGTTGATGTAATCAACTTATCACCATGTACAGCTCTAGATGGTGATGTTGCAGAGCATGTATGGTCAGGGAAAGATGTCTCCTATAGGCATTTAAGAGTGTTTGGTTGTCGTGCATTTGCACATGTTCCAAACAATGAAAGGTCCAAGCTGGATGGTAAGACAAAAGAGTGTATTTTTCTTGGTTACTCACATGATCAGTTTGGTTACAGGCTTTGGGATCCAGAAAAGCAGAAGGTGTTCAGAAGCAGAGATGTTGTTTTCTTTTAGGATCAAACCATTGAGGATTTGAAGAAGGAGGCACCAGCTAAGACTTCTGCAGAGGGATTTGTAGACTGTGACCCAGTTATTCCTCCAGTATATCAGCGTGATGGGGGAGATGTGCAGGAAGATGGTGCAGAGCCAGATGTTGATCTACCTGTAGGACATGTTGAGCAAGAAGAAGAAAGAGAGCAAGTTCCTACAGAACCTCAGTTAAGAAGATCTTCTAGACAACGTCAACCTTCCAGAAGATACTCTACAGATGAGTATGTGATGCTTACTGATGCAGGTGAACCAGAGAGTTACCAGGAAGCAGTTGAAAGTGAGCAGAAAAAGAGAGACAGGAGATGTGCCGACAGTCGATCGGCATGGCTTCACATTGAGGAGTCATGAGACAGCCTCCCTGATGGGCTGAAGGGGGAGGTTGTTGGGCTGATGGCCCAGATTCAGCCCATAATGGGCTTTAGTGAAGCCCACAGCCCAGAACCTCACTTATATTAACCTAAAACCTAGATTAGGTGGCTAGGGTTGAGATTAAGAGAGCAGCGGCGGCTGAAAACGTGGGAGAGAGAAAGCATACTGCAGATTGACAGTAGAGGCCAGAAAACAAGAGATCCAGAAAAGGGAAGAAGACAAGGGCAGAAAAAGACTATTCTCAATCATTCAAATCTCAGGTTAGATCAGTTTGCAGTGGATTCTTACTGTGATCTATTGGGAAGGTTTTGGATATTGTGTTTAGGATTATAGTCCTTGTATCCCTGAGATTCTCTTGTGGCTATTGCTTTGGGCTTGGGCAAGAAGCCTGAGATCTGTATATTCATTATTTTGATAGTGGATTTTCTCTGGCTTGTCCCGTGATTTTTACCCTTCGAGTTGAAGGGGTTTTCCACGTAAATCTTGGTGTTCATCTGATTGTGATTTCTGTTTCATTCCGCTGTGCATGACGGTCTGCTAGTATTTGTTCGTATACAAAGTTGATTCCTGTTTTATTCCCATCATGGAGAATTATCTCAAATGCTTCACTAGTGACAGACTAAAGAAGTGGACAAAATAGCTTTCTTGGGCTGATGTGGTACAATATGACATATCATTTCATCCACCAAATGCACCCTATTTGAAGCTATTTATAGCCAACCTCCCCCGATAATCACCAAATAGGTAGTCGGCACATCAAAAGTGGACCAGGTGGATAGGGAATTGATTTAACAAGAGATAAAATTTTACAACTTTTGAAGGACAATGTCTCATCCACCCAAGCAAGAATAAAGTAGCAGGCTGACAAACACAGGAGCGAAAGGGAGTTTGATGTTGGAGATTGAGTCTTCCTTCACCTTAAGCCTTACAAGCAAACATCCATCAAGACCCAAGCATATATAAAGTTGTCTCCTCATTTATTCGGACCCTACAAAATTGTGGAGTGCATTGGAGTCGTGGCTTACATGTTAGATCTACACGTAGACTCCAAAATTCATCCAATCTTCCACGTGCCCTGCGTCAAATTGAAGCTTGGAGAGGAGGAATCAACCCAGAGCCACCTACCTAATGTGTCACCTGATTGGGAAGTTTAGGCCCAGCCGACAACCATATTAGACTGTGGGATCGTGATGCATCGTCGACGCCCTTCCATAGAAGAACTGGTGTAGTGGACCAATTTGCTTGTTGAGAATGCTACCTGAGAGTCCTAAGAAGAATTAGAGATAAAATTCCTAGAGTTCATGGAAGCTCAGCGTTGAGGATAAGACTGATTTAAAGAGGGCGGGTCTGATAGGACTCTAACAGGGTTAGGTCTTAGTCTATTGAGTCGAGTTGATCGAGCCCTGTTAATCGACCTAGACCTGATATTGAGTCGGATATGAGTTATTTGAATAAACCAATCCAAATCCTAGACGGAGTAGGACTCAATTGAAATAGGAGTCTAGTAGAAGTATGAGTCGAAGTTGGAGTTCTATTTTCAATAGGACTCTTATTAGGAGTCCAATGTTATGAGGTCTTTTCATGAGCCCTATAAATAGACGTGTAATTATTCTCTTTAAGAAAATAATGAAGAATTCATATTTGTTTTAAACTTTTGAAGCTGAAACTTATGAGGGTCAATCCCTCTTAGAGGTCGAGCAGAATCGATCCCCTATAATGATTATTAATCTATTTATGATAGAAATGTTTGAGTTTCTATCAGTTCCTCTTTAAACTTTCACATTAGTAATCCACTATCATGCTTCCAATATTTATCTTATTTTTAGAGAATTGTGAGACTATTATATCTTGAAATTGGCACATTTTAAGATGAATTTTATAATCAAGTATAAACTTCCTTATTAGTACTCCAACATCATACTTTCATTACAATAATTTTTAAATATTTGAGGGGTTTCATGACTATTATTTGATGAATTTGATATGTGGCTGAGTAAATTTTGTACTTGAGTGCATTTTAGTTTATTTTCAAATGTAAACATATGAAGTTAGTCTTTCAAACTTTCACATAGTAATCCACTATCATGCTAATGCTCATTCCAATATTTATCTTATTTTTAGAGAATTATGGGACTATTATATCTATAAATTAGCACATGAATTTTATAATCAAGTATATTTTACTTTTAATTTCGAATGTATCAATATGTCATATTCACTATCTAATAAATGTATTTTTATTAGATATAACTCATGAAGATGGTACCAGAGTTTAGAACTAATAAAAGTATAAGATGTCTCTTGATAAATTTTGAAAAGAGAGCCATATAATAAAAGGCATTAATAATTCAATATATTTTTATAATTATTTATTTATTTATTTACAAAGAATAAGTAATGACAACGGGATTTGAGTCCAAAAAATACAATAAATTATCAAGACTTAATTGATATTTTTAAACTTACATCTTCATATTTATATCAGAAGAGGTTTTAAATCGTGATAAAAGAATTTGATACGTAATCATCATATTAATATATTAAAATATTATTTTATAATTATTGAAGGAAGGTCAAACAGAGGGGTATATTTCTTTAGAAGATAAAAAATTCAGGGGCAAGTATGATATTTTTACAGTGGATAAGGATAGACGTGTAAAAAGCCCCAAACAGACTTAACCGAGACGACGTTTCCCCGTTTCCTGACAACTTAGTCTCAGGCCGAAAGAGCGGGAGGGGCGAGAGAGATCGATGGCGATGACAAGCGTCCGCAAGAAGAGGCGGCCACCGAAGCAGAGAAGAAAGCACTCCTCAACTCCCATATCACGGGTTTCCCCTGCCTTCCCTCCCGCCTTTTGTCTCCTCCTCTTCTCCTTCTTCACAAGATCCTACCTTTCCCTTTCTACCATCCCTTCTATCTCTTCTTCCCTTTTAAAGCCCTCCGGAGGAAGAGGACGAGGAGGAGGAGCCCAGGGAGGAGATCCTCGGAATGGAGTCCGGTTCCACCGGGGAGGGGCACATCAAGGGCGTCCCGACGCACGGCGGCCGCTACGTGCAGTACAATGTGTACGGGACGCTCTTCGAGGTCACCGCCAAGTACGTCCCCCCGCTCCGCTCCATCGGCCGCGGCTCCTGCGGTATCGTCTGGTGAGCCAAAACGTTTCCATCTTTGTAGTTTTCCATTTGTTTCGAATTGTTTTTGGCGGGCACATGCTGGAGAAGCGTCGGGTTCCAAATGGATTCTCTCCGGTTGTGTTTACATTGTGCTGGATTGAAATTGTAGAAGGAGGAAGAAAAAGAAGAATAGGTAGGGTTCCTAATGATTTCTGATGCAGCGGTTTGGAATTCCTACTTATCATCATGTCTGAGACATTCAAAGAGACTGAGCAGAACTTCTTGTGGCAGAGAGATGGACACTAAACTAGTTGCTTGAGGCGATCTGAAATTTGTATCCTCCCATAGGAAAAGACTTCTATAAGACAAGAAAGACGACCTTGAGTCTTGATATGATTGGAATGAAGTTTGCTTAAAGCGTTCTCCTTTAGATCACCTTTACTGCAACCTTTACTGCAATGAAGTTTGTATCCTTGCTTCTTTTAGTTGACTGATGTTTATTGTGGTGTCTACTTTAGTTATGCGAGGTCAGCCTGTGGAAGAGGCACTGCACACTTTTCCCAATTTGTCATGTGCATATTCAATAAAATAAAATATAATTTAAGCTTTTAAAATGAAAGTTTGAAAGGAAACTCATTTTGCTTGATTATACCTGAATGGCTCCTATCGAAAATTTGCTATCATTTTTCATGAAATATTTGAGCTCGCAGTTGATCTTATGTTGACATGAAATCTATGATGACCACGAAGACCAGTCTATTGTCTAATGAGAATCATGCTTGACATGTGCCTTGAGCGGAAGTTTGGGATTCTGAGGTACAAGTTTTCCCATTACCACCATGAGCAATGTGCGGCGGTAGGCACATGGTGTTCACAACAAGGCACACATTTTGCACCTTGACTCACTCCATGTGTATCAGGTTCAATGGCATGCTTGAATAATGTGCCATGTGCTTGATGGAGGAAAAAATACATGTGATTCTTGGTTTCCAGATTCAGTTTCATCAATTTTAGATGATTTATTTAGCATTACCACTGAATTCACTGCACTTGTATGTTGTTTCTACTAAAGCTTTGTTCATTCTTTTCTTCTCTGCTCTTTTGCTCTAATATTATGTATTTTCTTTATTCTTCTCTATCGCTAGTGCTACTGGCATTGCATTTTGGAATTGATTTTAAGCTTCAATTATGTTTCTCTCAAGTTCAAAGCCAAAACAGGGAAATGTTTGGTTGGCTACATTGATTAAAACTGAAAATGTATCAGTTTAATCAACAGCTTGAATTCAGAACTGGATTGATGTACGAGACAAGGACAAGATGTTTACCTTCACACGAACCCTTCCATGCTTCTTCCAATTCTTTTTCCTTTCCAAACTTTGTTCCTCCTAAAAGCCAAAATTTGTCCTCTGGCTTCTTCTCCTAAGACTTCCAAGATAGAAATAAAGATGTCGCAACCTTGAATTTGTAACAGTATTATATGTACAACAAAGTAGTAACCTTACCGTTGACACCAAGCTTCACCCTCTTAAAAGGACTGTTGGGTACATGAGGCTTTATTAAATGTGGGGACTAGGGAAGGTTAATATATGTGGATTTATTATTGCATGCAAAAATGCATTTCCATAAGTATGTGTACAAAAGAACAATTTTATACACATTCAATGTGCATCTCTGGCCAAATCATTGAATTCATTTCCAAAACCCCTGGATGCCCTTGCACAGCTCGTGCTGATTTGTGGACAACTTGGACACTTATCCTATAGTAATTTTTTTAATTGCCCTATGCTTCATTTTCATTTATACTTTTTGTGTCCATAAATTATAGTCAAACCAGTAAAATTCTGCTTAATATTATCTCTATGTCCTGTGATGCACAAAAAAATATTTTATTTTTTTCTTTATTTACTGAGAGTCCTTTTTTATTTAATATGGCCGAAACGAAATCACTGGTTGTGACCAATAATCACAGAAATGTCAGAATTAATTGTACTTAGGAGTTAGGTCATCCTCAAAATGAAACTTGAAACATAATAAAATTAAGGATATGCTTATTAATGGCCTTTTTTTTTCCTCTTTTTTGCTTCTTTATTGTTTGACTACTGCTTTGTTCCTATCTTGCTGTATGCTGCTATTTCTGGATACTGCTTCGACTATTCTGAGTGGCTGTACTGCTGTTATTGCTGTCAACCCTCTCCCTCTTATTTTGCAGAAGTGCCAAAAAATTTTCAATTCAGTCATTTTCAATATCAAACTTGAAACATAAAAACTTCATGTTTATTTGTGGCTTTTTCTTGTTTTTGTATGTTCCATTTCTTTTCTTTTCTATTTTTTGTAGCCATATGTTTGGGTAATCTTAATTTTCTTATTTATGCTGCTATATTTTGTTCCACCTCTGCTTGATTTCTCCTTGGCTCTATTGTTACTTCTACACAAAATATCTCACTATGATACATTTCTGTACTTACACATTACTTGTAGGTTCTAAGAGACTGTAGGGGCTTTTGATGATTTGAACTTCTAACAACTCGATGTGTATAGCCGTAATACTGTGATACCAATTGATATTAATAGGGAAAGAGGGTGATACTGTTAATTGTTGCATGTATATGCCAAACATTTGTTAGCCATCTAATGTGAGTGAAATACTACTCTTAATGTGTATATCCATGACTGATCAGGCTATAGTTTTGAAGTGGGTAAGATGTTCATCACATGGGCATGGAAGAAAAAGCATTGTATTGCAGACATAAATGGTACCTTTTTGCAGCATTCTTTTACCTTTTGGCTTTTCCCCAGAAGTGGTACATTGTTTCAAATTTAGTTTGTTTTATTTGCTTTTGAGTTTCTTTTTCTACATTGGCATCCTTTGCATAACCCTTCAACCAATGGAATCAAAATTATAATTTTGAATTAATTTAGATTTTCTTTTTTCATTTTGTCAGCACAGGATAATCCATCTACTTTGCTGAAGACTTTATTAGCTTAATTCTTATAATCAATATTTGGTACTACCAAGACTAAATAGGAGTTGTTTCAACCTTTTCTCTAGTGCTGCAGTGAATTCTCAGACTCATGAAGAGGTTGCAATAAAGAAGATTAGCAATGCATTTGATAACAGAATTGATGCCAAAAGAACCTTAAGAGAAATAAAGCTTCTTCGTCATATGAACCATGAGAATGTAAGTTAAGCATGAAACGGACTTCAACTTTCTTTTATCTTCTCTGAAGTTGTTTCTAGTTATGCTATGATTCATTAATTTGCATTGTTGTTCCTTATTCATTTTTCCTTAATATCAATTACAAATTATGTCTAAGTAAAACAGGTTTTGTGATGGTTGATGTTGGATGGCCCTGTCATAATTGTTGTCCATCGTTGAAATGACTTAATTCTGTTCAGATAAAACCATCAGAAATAACTATGGTTTTAATTATGATGCCCAATACTTGATTTTAGTTTTTCTCTCTGATCTTTACCGCTCAGGAATAATTATGATCAGATGTTTCTTGCTCTTTCCATCAGGTTTACCAGTTGTATATGGATTTCAGTCATTATATTTCTTTTGCAATTATGGAGCTTCACTAAGGTTCGCAATCTCATACTGTACCGGCATATCGATCAACTGTCGGTACAGTACGTAAGAAGCTATCAAGCTATACCGAGCATACTGACACTTGGTACACTAAGGTACCAAGCTGTACCGTACGTACCAGTCCTCTATCGGACCGGTATGTACTGAGCATACCAAGCAGTACGATGTGATATTGCGAACCTTGAGCTCCAAAATTTCAGATTTTAAAAAAATTATCCTTTGTTCAGTTACTAATAAGTTGCCACTAAATATTGTTAACTGTCGAGAACTTTCACTGTATTATAATGGAAAATTATATGATTTGGTTCAAGCTTTAAAATCATACCTTTGTAACACAAGCTCTGTTGGGTAGGTCAATGAAACTTTATGTCTCACAAGATTGCATCTAGCTTTCAATGTTAATATTGCAGCTAAAAATTTGGAACGAAATCTTAGAATATAGGGACATAGCAGATAAATCATGAATTTGGATCAGATTTTTCTGATATAATAGAAACATCAAAGAAAAGGCACTAAAGCAAGGGGATGCAGCAATGTGCACTGGCAGTTGTGCAGGCCATCTGATATTGTCTGAAAGAAATGCTGGTTTCTCTGATTGCAGAAGCACTGAGATACAAATTATTCAGAAAATCACTGGTGTGTAGAAAATGAAGTTTGGCAGGATGTCTGATATGAATGAGGATGAAAAAAAGCTTCTTCAATGAATCTGTTGAAGAAAACAGACTGAACATGAGACTTTGTAATCATATACTCTGAAGTCTGTTTGTTTGAAGCTTGTTGCTATGTTATTGGGTGGGAGCTACTTCTGATGACCTTTTTCTTTGGTGGCTTCTGTTGGTGGATAGCAGGAATTTTATACCTTGTGTTGAGTTTTGAGTTCTTTTCCCTTTTTTTTTCTTATTTTGACTTTGTGCTTCATGTAATATTCTTGGTAATAAAAAAATTTCAATTATTGAAAAAAGATTTAAAACTGAAAAGAAAAAAATGTGGATTTTTTATTGTTTTTATTAGTCATGAAGAATACTTAATCTCTGGAAATACAAAGAGGATCTTTTTTTATTCAGTATGGTATATCTAATTTATCTGTTTTCTTGGAGGATATAGTTTAATGTGGATTTTTTATTGTTTTTATTAGTCATGAAGAATACTTAATCTATGGAAATACAAAGAGGATCTTTTTTTATTCAGTATGGTATATCTAATTGATCTGTTTTCTTGGAGGATATAGTTTAAGAAAGGAAACAATTATGCGTAATGTATGGTTCTGGCAAATCTTGTTCATTTGGTACTATTACTTACTGATTTAGTTTGGTCAGATTAGATTACTCTTATTTTTTGATTAGTTGCATTTGATCTGGCACTCACCTCCTTAGCTTTATAATGTTGAAGTTAAGTTATTTTAAAATGAAGTTCAATGTTTCCTAAGAGGATCTTCAACTTTTCAGGACATTTGTATTTAATTTTTTTGAGACAGCATGTGTTCAACTGATGGAATTGTTATCATTCAGCATTACCTTTCTAGAACTTGCACATTGTGAAAATATTATCCATTACAGGTTATTGCAATAAAGGACATCATACGCCCTCCAAACAGAGAAAATTTCAATGATGTATACATTGTTTACGAGTTAATGGATACTGATCTTCATCAGATAATACGGTCCAGCAAACCATTGACAGATAACCATTGCCAGGTTTGTTACTAGCAATTTCTGTGGGTTGGACCAACTTGAATAAGGAATGAAGTTCTTCATGAGTTTTATATAATATTCTAATGTGTTTCTTATTGTGCATGTCTAAATATCATGTATGGATCTCAAATGAAACATTTCCTTGTCAATATTTTTGAGTGAATCTTATATTTAGATCTTCTAATGCGTTGCATTTAGTTTTTTTCTGAGCCCTAATGTTTGTGTTTGGACTTTGGATGACATATTGTTCCAGTTATTAGTCTCCTTCTCTTGTAATCTCAATCCATTTTCTCAATTTTTTGTTGTCCATATGTAACTTTTTGGAAAGAAACTATAAATTTTATGTGAAGTGCAAAGCTCAAGAATTTCTAAATTAATTAGATGTCAAAAGAAACTCACATAGAAGGACAAAAAGACAAAAAAAGCAACATTAGATGAACTACTGAATAAAAAAAATTCACGGGCTCAATAAACTTAGTTATTTCAGATTTTCTTATGAATAATATAGTCAAATTGAATATTGATGAAATGATGCGGGATGAAACAAAACTTGCATTGTACCAAAAATATGCACAAATTGGAGAACTACTTGTTGGAATGTTTATAGCATCAAACAGAGATGGTAATCTCATGATTATGGCATATAATACAGAGCTAAATATCATAGTTTCTGTTATGAAGTATCAATTGAGTGCATATCTCTGGTAGCATTAAGAATCCAATGGTGTGTGTCATCTCTACAGCTTTCCAATGACTTTATTCTTGCTTGTAGCAAACTGTTGAAAGGTCAAGGAAAAGACATGGTATTTTGATGCATGATGAGATGATGGATATCTGTGGAAACATTAGATGTAAACCTCACTGGCTCTCTTGAATGACCTAAAACCGTTGACAAAAATATTAATTAATCTACAGATGATACATTTTACATTAGATCTGTCTGTGACTTTGGTAGAATTTACGTGAACTTTTCTTGAATCTTTGTCCTGTACTGCATTTTCAAAAGTTTTTAATGCATATTAGAGTACATTTTTGTTACTGTAGTATTAACTGTCAAAATTCAGTTATTGACATGTTCAAGGTTTTCTAGCTTGTTAACCTAGAATTCCTTAGCTGATCTTTTTTCTAGGTTCAAGACAAATAAATTGCTAATACAAACTTCAGTTGCCAACCATCTATTTAGTTTTTGTTAGTAAATAGTTTTCTTCACAATATCAAAGAACCTTAGTTTTCGTACATGTGCTGCATGATAGTTTGACATATCACAAGGATTTTCTTATCTAATAGTATCTTGGCTTCCATGACACTCAAATATCCTTGGCAGTTTTTTCTTTATCAATTACTTCGAGGCCTGAAATATGTGCACTCAGCAAATGTCTTGCATCGTGATCTGAAGCCTAGCAATTTGCTTATAAATGCAAATTGGGACCTTAAGATTGGAGATTTTGGATTGGCAAGGACGACTTCTGAGACGGATTTCATGACCGAGTATGTTGTCACACGATGGTACCGAGCACCTGAACTGCTGCTGAACTGTTCCGAGTACACTGCTGCTATTGACATCTGGTCAGTTGGGTGCATATTTGGTGAAATTGTGACTAGAGAACCTTTATTTCCTGGAAAAGACTATGTCCATCAGTTAAGGCTGATAACCGAGGTACACTTGTTGGATGTATTCCATGGTTGAATAAATTTTACTTTGATATGCTTATTATCAACCAACTTAATATTATCGCGCATAATTGCTTACATAGTGATAAAGGTCATGGTTCTTGTTGGTATTTAACTTTCTTCCTCGTATTGTTAGAGTGTTAGTGCACTATACAACAAAAGTTGTCTCTCTGAGTCAGGACAGTGCTCTGACTCTGTAAGAGCAATTGTTTTCTTTGTAATGATCAAGTGGCTGCTAAACATTGACTATGTCTTTTGATTAGTTGCAACTAATGAACCATTTACCTCCTGTTGCAGTGCTTGTTTATTTTTAGTTCTTTATTTAACAGATATGCCATGACTGTTCCTGTTTGCAGTTTGTGCATATTCATGTACATCAGAAAAACCAGGAAAGTAGGCATATGTTTGAATTCTCTTCATGTAAACATGTTAACCGTAGTGACATTTTATTTCTTCTCCAAACTTTCTGATAGAAAGTTTATCATTGTTCACATTATTTTCTTGAGGCTATCATATGTAGCTAAGGTTATTTAACTCTTGAGAACAAGGTCAAAAGCCATTATTAACATCTGAAATGCAACCATCAGGCGTATATGCCTTTTTATTCAGTTGTACAAGTGCACTTCTTTGATAGTACCTGAAGTCCATCTTTTGCAACCATATCCGTGGCCAAATATTTACCAAAGCAGCATACCAATGTCATGGACTTTTATTTATTTGTAAGAAGCCTATTGTGTTTACACGCCCATGGCAGTGTAATTGACTTGTACTGGTCAACACCAGCGAACTAATGGCATACTGTTATATGAAATGACAAATTCTTGTCTCTGTTTTTATGAAGAATTTCTCGTATTCATAATATCTACATCACATGGTGTATTCCTTTTGGTAATCTAGCTGCAGTTAAATTCCATTATGATAGATGTGGTGTAATTGATGTTGTTGGTGACAACTGCAGAAAATTTAATGTGCTTCTGAAAAATCAGTTTAGCTTGTGTTTGAAATTCAATAATTTTTAAATACTTAAGCATCTATAGTTTGGCGTCTTATGGTCTTGTAGAACTAATTGATAACTTCTTATAGCTAATAATAATCTGACATGACATTGAAATTCTTCATCATGAAAGCTAATAGGTTCACCTGATGATTCGAGCCTTGGATTTCTCCGAAGTGACAATGCCCGACGATATGTAAGACAATTCCCTCAATACCCAAAGCAACAGTTTCATGCTAGGTTTCCCACCATGTCTAATGGAGCCATTGATTTACTAGAGAAAATGCTTGTCTTTGATCCAAGCAAGCGAATTACAGGTATGCGGCTGAAGTGACTTTTGATATAGCTTTAGACAGCTGTCTTCTTTGTCAAGAGAGACTACCATTTTGTGTATACTCTTGTGGCAGTTGACGAAGCTCTGCACCATCCATACTTAGCGTCGCTTCACGACATTAATGATGAACCTGTTTGTGCAACTCCAGTCAGTTTTGATTTTGAACATCCATCATATACCGAGGAAGATATTAAAGAACTTATTTGGAGAGAATCATTGAAGTTCAATCCAGATCCAGGGCGCTAGGATTTTTCTGAATGTTCTTATATTTGCCATTGGCATTTGTAATTGGGACCAATCTTTGAAATGAAGCCTCTTAAACCAGTGAAGTCTAATCATTGGGCAACTCGTGATTCATGGCTTGAGGAAATATGATAACTTGGATATGCTGAATCCAAAAAAGTGCTTTAATTGCCTACTCGGAAATGTATTCTTTGATAAGCTTGTGCTGTTTGCATGGGAGATTATTTCATGTGCTATCTTCCTTTGTCAACTACTTGGAAGCAGTTGTTATTAGATCTTTCTCCCTGAATCTTCTTTGAAAATATAACTGTTTATGTTAAAATATTAGTAGGAAACTAATATATATCTTAACATTTGTATTTAACTGTCTTAAAAATCCGTTTTATGTGTTCTATTTGCTTGATCTTTAAGCATTTAAATCTTGTGGTGGTGAGATTTTACTTTATTGCTTTTTCATGCACTGAAAACATTTATTTTCTCTACCATGTTTAAGTTGTCAATATTTGTATTAGATTCATACATACCATTCATTTTATCTACATGTTGGAAGCAAGAAAAAAAAAAAAACCTGGATCTCACTATTCCAAAACAGATGCTTGGTATAATGATTCGGCTTTCACATTCTTTCAATCTCCATTACTTTGTTGGTGGTACAGATGAGAATGAAGGAGCCAAGTTTCACCAAATCTATACCACAAATAATATCTGTGTACTTGTTTTGAAGGGTTTTCTTTTACTAAAACAAAACTCTCAAGCTTGGAAAGTGCAGTGGCAAATAGGTTGAGGAGGATTAGCCAGGAATATTTAAGGTTGGTACACATCTCACAATTAATTCTAGACAGTGTTGGGCCATTCCAACCTGGAATGTCTTCACCAGAGGCCAAAACTTAAAAAGAGTGAGGTAGAATCTAGGATGAACACGAATGGGTTGCAGCACAACAAAATGGCGTAACCTAACTCTAGAATTAATGAGGGGCCATGACCACTTAGATACACAGCATGCATGGCCGCAAAGAATGGGGACACGCATGGTGGGGGTTGGATCACATGGCTTTTTTTTGGCTCCATTTCAGCCATCACTAGTACTTGCAGCATTGTTTTTGCCCACCATTTTAACGCAACAAGAAGTTGCTGCATGTGTCGGCCGTGATGGAATTGGGTGAAAAGGTACCGGCGGAGATGGTGATGCTGCACCAGCAGTCCTCCACTCTTCTTCTTCCTCCTCCTCTCTCCTGTGTCTGGGCTAACAAACCACTGCACACGCTGAACGCGGATGAGTTGCCTCCTCTCTACTTCTACCTTATTTGCTCTCCTCTCCTGGTGTTTGGTGGGAGGCTGGATCCCTGCTTTTAGAACCACAGTTCTGCAGTCCAAAACCAAGTGGTTTCGGTTCTACAAAATTTGGAACAAAATCGAATTGGTTCCAAACATTTTTCTTTATTTTTTTGAAGTTTTATTTATCTTAAATGTTCTTTTTTTTTTTTTTTTTTTGTTCTTGAATCGAATCGAATCAGAATCGCCGGTTTCGGTTTGGTTTGTAGGTTTCAGAAACTGCAGCCGAACCTCTACGAGACAATTTTATTCAGATTCTAAAATTGTAGAAATCGTAGAATTATTGGTCGATTTCGGTTCTATTTTGTTTGATCGATTCGATTATGGTTCAAACCGAAATGTTTCCGGACTAGTTGTTAGCTTCATGTATGCCCAAGTCAACAGCTCCTATGCTCTTTGGTGGGACGCTGTGAAATGGCTAAAGGCCAAGAAATGAAAGTGAGGAAGCTGGAGACCATACACTAAGCTTAGAGAAACCAAAATGTACGTATAGGATGGAGAAAAAGGAACAGAGACAGAGTGAAAAGTTGTGTTCTGGTTTTCCCAGAAACCACAAAGACTGATCGTATCAATCAATATGGTGCTAATATAAATAAATATGAACACAAGACAGTGACTTTCTTTCTTGTAAGTGAATCTCCAAATGTCAAAAGAGATATGCATGTATAAGAAGAATAGTCAATCGAGGGCTGATCACTGACTGACATTAACATGTAAGCATCAATCGATACGATCCATATTTATAAATCTATACTACTTGCAGTGAATCAATTCTTCCTTCTTAGTTAGCCTCAACAACATATTGTATTACTTTCTTTCTCCTTCTATCCTGCCAAATCATGCAGCAACTGAGTCCCCATCAAGCTCCTGCGGGGAACGCCTTGTGCCTCCCCATCTAACATGGAGAGCTCACCCTGTTGGCCACGGTGAAGGGGCTGTTGAGAGGCTGCAGAGAAGGATAAGCTCATGCCTCCTCCGCTGTGCTGCTGTAGCCCCAACGTCAACGACACGCTCCTCCTCAAGTCGTCACTCGCATAGTTGCTGTAGGAGGAGAAGACGTCCAAGTCGACGACTCCAAAGTGGTCTGCGCCGGAGACCCGCTGCTGCTGGTATTGCTGCTGAGGTTGATGAACTCCATGGCGACTGCTATTTATGATCGATGAGAGTGATTCCGAGTCGTTGAGGAAAGGCTTCTGGTCAAGGCTGAGGGCAGAGTTAGGGTTAGGGTTTTGGTCGGACTTGGCGTCCAGTTCCTTCATCTCCTCCGAGTACATCTCCTCCACCATTGGCTTCCATATCCTCACCCTTGCATTTATGAACCAATTGGAGACCTGCAATCCAAAACATGCACAGATGCTGATGGATATGCACTTATCATGTGGCATTAACAGAAAAAGTTTTTTTTAAAAAAAAAAAAAAACCAAAAGATGTACCTGGCTTCGTGACAGTCCAGCTTTCCGAGCTAATATGATCTTATCAACATCGCTTGGATACCTGAGAATAAATGCAGTATGACAATTCCAGATTATCTCTTAATTAAGCACAACTAATAAGGCTGGTGAGAGAGGGAAGACATGGTAGGATAAGAAAGACATTAGAACTTTCATCATCTACCATCAACAGAGACTGAGAGATTTAAGGTGTTTGAGGACTAACGGGTGAAGGAAATGCTCGAAGAGCCAAGCTCGAAGAATAGAGACAGCGCGTTCGGGGAGGCCTCTCTGCGGCCGCCATGGCAGCTGCTGCACCATGCCGTGCTGCAGTGCTTTCTGCTGTCGAATGCACTGGTCGAGCAGCTTCAGCCGTGGTGTTTCCGCTCGGGTTCCTCCTGGTGCACTCGGGTCCTTCTCCCCCATCGCCTTCTTCACCTCGTTGATCTGGTCCACGATGCCGTCCTTGAGGCGCCTGAAGTGTCTCGACATAGCCTTGGACGCCAGCTTTGAGTAGACATCAGCCGCTCCTTCCCCGGCCATCGTCTCGAACGATGAGACCACGGCCTTCATCTGCTCGCAATATTTTCTGTACCTCCTGTCCACCTGAATCCAAATCGGCGACTCAATTTAGAGGCACAAAAGGGTAGTAGTACTAATAGAAGTAACACATCATAGGAGTAAAGCAATTCTTCTGAGAAGAAACTAGTAGTAGATGTACTATGAGAAGCATCGTGGGATCCATTTAATTCTGCAGTCCCACATGCTCGAGTTTCACAGTATCCAGTTCTTAGACCACTTAATTGGATCACTAAGATCATAATAACTGATGTAGAGATAGCCATCAATGACAAGAAGAAGGAAAAAAGGAAGAAGCGGCCTACCTCTTCTAGCATGGAAAAGAGCTTTGCCTTCAACTTATGGAGCTCCAAATGGTTCATGGAGTATAGAGACTGTTGCCACGAAGAAGACTCCCGTTCCTCCCGGCGGCTTCCCTTTGTGGGTCCCTCCTTTGAGCTATTTCCTTCCTGTATGTTACAGAATTCACTCAGAAGCTCCTGTGTTGGCTCGAGGTACTTGGAGTTCTTCAAGAAGTGCTCCCTCCTCGCCTGCATGAAGAACTGCTGCTGCTGCAAGGATTCAGGCACGAAGTGGGACAAGGAAAGCTTCCTGTCAAGTTGCTGGCCCTCTTGGCAATCAAAAAGAGAGATCGACGAGGAATCATCCACCGGCAGCCATGTGCTCGCTGCAGGCCCCATCCCAAAGTTCCCGTTGGACGATTCGGGGAGGTGTCGGTGGACGAAGTTCTTCAGGAAGTGAGAAGTCTGGTGCTTGGATGGAACCCCCAGCATCTCCACCCCTGATTGGATGCCCAACAGCTCATGGTTATGCTCCAAGCCCTGTATCAAGGGATTGATGCCCAGCAAGAACTGACTGTATTCCTGAGCCATGACGAACAAGTCCTACTGATGATTCATAAACAGATCTTCAACTTTTGGGTGTCTCCTCTACAACAAGTTATATTATTCTGAATGAAACATCATACTTCTCTCTTGGATCTACAAGGAAAAAAGAAGAGAAGAAGCAAGGGGAGGACGACAAGGAAAACAGTACGTAAAGATATTGCTTCCTTAACTCTGACTGACATGTAAACCTGACTCCTTCCTCTCTCTCTCTCTCTCCCCCCTCCTAATTGCTACAACACTCAACACATCTCTTCTCCCTTGGGCTCCCCTTTCCCTTCCTTCTCTCTCCTCCACTCGATGCTTTTCTGCACAACTTGATCAGAAGAAGGAAGAAGAGATTGGGATTCAAGATATTTTTGATACTAGAGAGAGAGAGAGAGAGAGAGAGATGTGGTCCTCGGTCCCAACTAATCCTCATTAAAGCGTGTATTAAAGTAGATGGTCCTTTTAGGGCCGCTGCCTGATGCCCAAGCAAACCTCACACCTTTGGTCCTCCTCTATCTCATTCATTTCCTTCATTTTGATCGGTAATTTACGTTCTCTGGGTCTTACCTGATAATTATCAGACATTTTGTAATGTAGCGCCAAGTGGTCCTTTCTCTCCGAGTATATTAATTGTCTTCATATGGCCCCTATGCTGAAGAACTTGTGAGACAGTTAAGCAGACTGCAAAGATCATTGGACAGAAGACACTCTCAGCACTAAATGAGCAGGAGTTACCACCCTCAACTCCTTCCAACTTACTGCTACTGTTTCTTCCTCCTCCCTTTCGCTGCACCACAACACGAGAAGAAGACTCACGAGAGAGTCTTTGCCTTGGCTGAGATCCCCATCACTCTCTCTCTCTCTCTTGTCCTGTACTGTTGACAGCTAGAGGAAGGAGAACTGAAAAAAAAAAAAAAAAAAAAAAAAACAAATATTCACTGATTTACGATTGATAATACATCAAAAAGTCAGTGCAAAAAAATTAATATGATTCGATAATTCTATCTATATCAATGGAGAAAATCAAGCTTTTTCATCATGTAAAATTAATTACATAACCCTTAATAAGTCATCTTCATTCAATCATCATTTTTTTTCTTATATATACCCAAGAATTTATATTTTTCATTTTATTTTAAAAATTTTATAGAACACTTTCTCTTAACACTTAAAAAGGAAACTCAAGAGCATCTAAAATATTCCTCGTATGTTGCTGTTCTCTTTCATTAGAAAATACATAAATATCAGAGACTTCTTTCTCTTATCTTGGAGCTCCCTGGCTGTGTAGATGGGTTGGTTAATGTTGAGCATGTAAGAAGACCATGAGCTGCGTGTTGCACACGTCTCTTGATTTGCTTGCATGGCTGATGACCCACACAGTTCCTGGCATGCTTGGAGTCATCTGCATTAATTAGGTGGCGGGGTTCGATCGACGATGGACGACGCAGTATCATTTTGCTCAAATCGGGACATCAAATATTGATGACCGGTAGAGCGTCCATTTGCCGACCTAATCACATTAATAAGCATCATCTCGATGGCTTTGCAAAACCATGCCATCCAGTAGTTAAGATGATGATGAGATTAGTTTAGATGAAGATAAGATTTATTTAGATGTTATAGATTTTTTAGTATTTTAAAATATCGATATTCTATCTTTTAATCAATATAAATATGTGCTCTTGATTCATTCCAGAGTACTGCAGAATGTTGATTGAAACTACCAAATACTATTCTCTTCTCCTTCTCCTTAAAGTTCTGTATAAAAGCCAACAGTGGTATACAGTAAGTGTTACTAATCAACTTCTTCCTATCCTCAAAGGTGATAATTATCAATTTTGGGCTATTAAAATAAAAACTCTCCTTGTTTCACAAGGATTGTGGAAGTTGGTAGAAAATGGTTTTATCGAGTATAATATGCAGGATCCTAAGATTACTAAGGATCAAAAGCATCAGATGAATGAAAATATACAAAGAGATGCAAAAGCCCTCTCTATGCTACAACAAACAATAGATGATTCATTATTTTCTCGAATCATGATGGCATCAACATCATGATTTATTTATTGATGAATTAATAGGATCTCTTTTAGTCCATGAACAAAAAGTGAACAGATCTTCAGATGAAACTTTGGAACATGTTCTTCAAATGAAGATTGATCAGAAGAATGATCAAAAAGAGAATTCAGAAATCAGATCTCAAGGGAGAGATCAAAAGGACAGAGGACGAGGCCGACCAAATAAAAGTAACAAAGAAACTCAAAAATATTTTTGTTACAAAAAAATAGGACATATTGAAAATGATTGTTAGTACAAAAATAAAAATTCAAATGTTCCTCTATGTTATTATTATGAAAAATATGGACATTTTGAAAAGATTGTTGGAATAAAAATCAAATTAACTATCACGAGGAAAGTAATGATGATAAAAGAGATGAAGATAATATTTTCTTTACAACATCTAATAAAAAATATTCTAGATTTATTCGGTTTTTAGATAGTGAATATAGTGATCATATAACAGGGGATAAAAGTCTGTTTCAGAAGCTTGATGATTCGGTCAGATCTACTATGCATATGGGAAATGGTAAAAATGTTTAAGTAAAAGGAAAAAGAACAGTTGCTATGAACACAAAGTCTGGTAAAAAAATTATTGATGATTATTATTTATTCCTGATTTAAAATAAAATCTCATTAGTATAGGACAACTAATAAGAAAAGGATATTATGTTATTTTTTATGAAGAAAAATGTCTGATTTATGATAAGAAAATTGGTAAATTGATAGCAACTGCGGATGATAAAAAACAAAATATTTGTCTTATTATTTTTGGACTTTGCTACTCCTACCGAAGAATCAACATTATGAAAAAATAGTTATGATCATTTAAAATTCTATGGATCTATGTAAACTATCTCAGATGATGCAGGTCGTAATGTTGATGACACACATATACATAAAAGGAGTGAAGCTCTAAACTCCAAGGACAATAATGAAAGTACAAATACATGGTTGGTAGAAGTTTCTAATCGTGTGAAAAAAGCCAAGAGAAAGAAAAGAAAATTAAAGTTTCTGCATGCAAAGAGATTCAATCCTACAAATGCAGAGTCTCTATCATATCATCAAAGATGGCTACCGAAGAGAAAAATGTCAAGAAAAATAATAAAATATTTCAGGTCAAAAGTTCTCAAAAATTTATGGACAGAGAAAAAACATACGACAGCCGCTGCAGCAACGAAGATCAGCTTGCCGACGTCTTCACAAAAATTTTGGCAAAGAAAATATTTCTTTAAAAATAATTTTAAATTATAATTACTTGAATTAAGGGAGTGTATTAGAAATAATCCAAGTAGTTAAGATGATGATGAGATTAGTTTAGATGAGGATAAGATTTATTTAGATGTGATAGATTTTTTAGTATTTTAAAATATCTATATTTTGACTTAAAATTGGCATTAAGTCAAATTGAATTGAGATGAGTTCATGTACTTGCCATTTGAATCTTCATGACTCTCTGGCATTTGAAATTTCGGGATGTATTGGCTTTTGATCATCTGGCATTGAAAGAATCCATTTGAAAAAAAGATAGTATTCAAATAGGCTCTTATATCCTTTGTTCTATGCAATGGGCATCAGATCATGATAAGATCACGATAATAAGATCGATTCACCTTTAAACATAGATCTTAAATAATCTCGGTCATAGGTTACTCGAGAGGGACATTGAGATAACTGGATAGACCGGTGTACTATATACCCATCCATATGGAGACACTAAGGATATAGTACAGGTGCTCATTAGAGAATGAGTTCACTGATTGATCTGCTTATGGAACACTTAAATCATATACCGCTTATTTTACACTCAATGATGTTTTGTGTGCACCCCACATTAAACGAAACCTTATTTCCATCTCTCAATTCTGTAAGCAAAATCATACTTCCATTGAATTCTTTCCTGATTATCTTCTTGTTATGGATTTAAGCACGGGGACATCCTTGGTTCGAGGTCAAAATAAAGACAACATCTACGAATGGATGTCAGCTTTGTATCTCACTCACCCTACTACTAACTCTTCAACTATTATTCAATTTAGCCTTATGGCCAACTACCTAGGAGGGAGGAACCCCTATAGTATTCCAATAATTGATCCCCCTCAAAGATCAATCTGTATAGAATTCCTCTGGGGTTCAATCATCTGGTATCAGTACAATAATCTTGCTACTTTTGTTGCCAAAACAGAAGAAGAAGAAAAAGAAGAAAGAACATTTGGCTAGAGAATGACTATAGGGTGATGTACACACTCATCTTCTTCCTCTTCTGGTGATGTAATAGACAGCAGAAACACGTAGAGTGGCAATCAGACCACCAAGCTCAAACTTATTTATATTATCTGCAGAAACAGCTGGTGGCTGAACCGGCGATCTTCCTGAGGCGGTGAAATTCTAGGGAAGTCAACCTTAATGCGTAAATTATTTGGATCAGGGATGATATGACCATGATCTTGAGGATCATCTCGCTAAGCTGAAGTTTCTCCTTGCTGTGATTTCTTTGGGCTCGATGGTCGACCCATGTTGAATTCGACGAAAAGGGATCGGATCTTTTCCACCATGCAGCTTTTAAAAGCTTCAAACTTGGTGTTGATGGCCTCCTCTGATGCCATGGTGTAGGCCTCTAGATCTGTAATGTTGAGATCTTTTTTTTATTATCGAGTTAGGATGTTGTTTGGTAGGGTTCTTGGGTGAGGATGGTAGGGTTTGAGGATAAGAGAAAGAGAGTCCAAAAGACCAAAAGAAATAACACTCACATCCGATGGAATTCGACGAAGAAGGGGTTGCGTATGTGCTGTCCTACCGAATAGAAATTACGTCAGAGAAATAATGAATTCTCTACGTAAATTCTAGAGGAAAACCCAAAGAAAATATGCAGAAATTTGTCAACAAATCCTTGGTTCAGATGTGGCCAATATCAGCAATTAGGTTCTACAAAATTTCTACAGCGTAATGGTAGGAAAGTGGATGAAAAGTCAGAAGGCAGATTCTTCGTCGCCCGCTCTAAGAACTTAATTGATCTCCGGCTTTTCATGAACCAGCTCAATGGCTCCGTCCCTGCAGATCTCGGCAAGAATTCTCCATTGGTGATTCTCGATTTGTTAGAGAATTTGCTTTCTGGCGAGATCCCTGCGAGCATCTATGACCGCGGAGCCTTGTAGCAGCTGCTCCTGATCGAGAACTCCTTCTCTGGCAGGCTGCCCGATGACATTGGGCGGTGTCGGACGCTCGTCCGAGTCCGGCTCTCGCGGAACCACCTCAGCGACCAACTTTGATGGAACTCTGTTCAGAAGGTAAGCTGCGATCATTAGGACGTACCCCTAGAATGAGACAGGTAGGTCAGCGAAACTCATCATGGACCGCACCATGTCTAACAGCGTACGATTCATTCTTTCTGATACACCATTGAGGTGTCAATTGGTTGGGTGATGGAAATAACTTCTTGGCGTTGCTAGATTAAGGCTTGCATAGAGATTTTACTTGTAGTTGTCAATTAGGGTGTGAAATTATGTTGTTTTGCATGGTAATTTTCAGACTAATAGGTTTTATGTTTCATTAATTCAAAGTTGAGACAATATAAATAGGTAATCTTGGTTCATGAAAGTACTCCGGGTGTCTTCTACTATTCTCTTCTCCTTATGTCTGAAGTTTTACAGAAAAGCCAACATATAAGACATCGATATTATTTGCAACAATAATAATAATAATAATAACAAAAAAAAACTTATTGAACAATGTCCAAACATCTAAAATTACTTGCATGATTACCTAGCAACTTATTTATGATTTTAAATTGATATTCTTTTAGATCGTTGATGTAAGGGAGGAATGCCATGGAATAAGGTTGGGATGAATATTTTTATACGAAAACAACAATTAAGAAAATAATAATAATAAATTTTATATGAAACTTGATTTTTTTTACTATATGAGAACCATAAATTATAAGAATTTTTTTTAGAGGAAACGTATGCTAAAGCTCTTGTATATCTACTCACATAAACACTATATGACCACTTAAATTGTCTTCATATCTTATGTCAAATCCTTGCGATATATGCTATATTTATTTATATCATAATTAACTCTTACTTTTTAATTTTTCCTAATATTTGCAAACCACCTATATATATATATATATATATACAAAACTACTTAATCCCCCAATTTTCGACTGCTTAATCTTGAGAACCAAATAAAATCTGCCATATATAAAAATTTAAACACCTATAAATAAATCTCAAAAGGTAGAACTTCATCAATGAAGCACTTGAAGAGAACTCAACCTTGATCTCGTAGATGAGAGATTGGCCAAGCTGGAGTGAAACCACTGCACACCGGTGTGTGTTTGGTTTCTACCATCATCATCATCATCATCATCATCATCATCATCATCATCATCATCATCATCATCATCATCATCATCATCATCATCATCATCATCATCACGAAATAAGGTGTCATTGTCATTTCAGTTCCTATCGTCCTGGTTAGGAGAGTTGTGATCTCCTGGAACAACTGTTCAATTCAATATAGTTGATATTAAAACGTCCTCACTGTTTGATCTCTTAAGTATAATAATTACGTCATATTCTTCTACTTTGAAGATTTTATAATCCATTAAGTCAGTCATAGATCAAATCTAAATGAATTTTCTTTTAATAGAGTTAGAATAAAAGAAAAAACATTATCAGTTAGAATATAATCAATCCATTGCCGGCAAGGAATGGACATCTACCAAAACTAATCATATCAATTTTTTTTAATCTCATCTCCGGTCCCACATACACAGCTGCATCTCTTTTGTATTCTAAGCATGGATGGAAAGTTAATCATTCCATCTAATAAATATCTAATCGACTTATTAGGCCACACTGATTAGGGATTAGTTATATCATCAAAACTCTGATTACGACATGATATATATAATAAGGGTAGATCGAATGTTACTACTTACTATATCTCATATTTGGTGCACCACGATCGTAATTAAATGTCAAAAAACACACCATCTTTCTCATAATTGACATTGACATTGACACCAAGAGTTATAAAAAGGGCTCTTCAGGTGCATTTCAAAAATAAACTATCTTTCTCTCTCAAAAATATAATTTGAATCTTTTATTTTTTTTATTAATTTAGGTATCGAAGGGTTACTATAGATTTTGTAGAGTTTGATACAGTTACATCAGACTAAGATAATGCTAATTGAAATCACTTCGGGACAAACACAAAAGAAAGATCTTTTTATGATCATATATATATATATATGCACAATATTTCTGCCGACGTTTTTGTTTTGGATTTATTTCCCCTGGATAAATAGGTTTTGGGTTGTTTTCGATGGAGTGATCAATGGGGAAACGAAAGAATTGACATATGAACACATGTATAATTATTTTCCTATTCACAATTTGGACGACGTTGATCGGTACTTCACCCAAGATCTTGAATTGACCACCAAAAGCTTTGGATCCCTAATTATTTTCAAAATTAAAGATGCTAATAACTGAAATCGAGGTCTTATTTAGGCCACGCATTGGATGTGGTGGTCGTGGGACACCCATCGTTTTTATCTTCTCCATTATTGTACTGTGTTATTTTTGGCTCTTCGAAGGTTGAGGTCGACATGCATAGAAGCTTGACCATGTAGTAGTAGTTGTTACTTGCACTCCTACGCTATCTGCTATCATGCGAGAAGTAGCAATGTTCTCTCCCACAAAAATATTTTTGAATCATTCTCATAATGCATGAAGATGTTGATATTAAGAATAATAGTTTTTTTAAGTCACTTTTCTCGTCATAAAATAAGATCAGATGTTTTGATATCAACAAAATATTGAACTCAAAAGTTAGCGAATATAAATTTGAATGATACGGCACTCGCTCCTGGTGTACCTCACATCGGCTTAAACTAGAATCAAGTTGGAACCAAATTAGTCAAAAAAAAAAAAAAAATTGAAACCGGTTCAATCAATTTTTCTATGAATCTAGGCCCCGTTCTTTAAAGCATGGACTACTTGTTCTCCCCCTTTCCTTGATGTCAAAACAACTGGGTTTTGAAATGTCTCACAAGGAAAAGATTTGATGATGTGTTGTTGATTTGTTCGTCATGAACTTTTGGTGTAACCTGAGGTCAAGTCTTCCTCAACCAGCCCCAAGAAGAAGTCAGTCCTTGTTTGCATTGATTCCAACACCTAACTCTTGCTATGACAGCAACAACAGTGGTTGATTGATTGATCCACCTATTTTTCTTTGTGATTGGAACTCAGTTTGAGCCTTTGCTGATTCCTAGACCTTGAGTTATAACCACAATTTTAGATAGTGCTGATTAATTAATTGGCTTTTTTTTTAGCATTACATGATGCTAGTGTTTAATTTTTGGATAAGTTCTCCATGGATGACAAATCTCACTTGGATTAATGCTGGTAATCAATGTGCCTTCATATGTTATGTAGATCTATCTCTTTTTGCACTTGATTGAGCCAGGATTTCATCTTTTAATTCCTATATTAATATCATCATTATCTGTCTCAAGATATATTGGCATTGATGGACAGTCTTCGATTATATATTTGCGCCTTCGGATTCCTTGTAATATTTTCTTCTCTTTATTGTTTTTTATTTATTTATTAAATCCATACATGTTTTATGTTAGATACAAAACATCATTGACTTTTTTTAGGGGATATGTATAAATAGTGATATGTAATTTTCTTATATGTATATATATATATATATATATATATATATATATATATATATATATATATATATATATATATATATATATATATTCTCTTATTTTTTTTACTTTCTTTTTTCTCATATAGGTATGACTTAAAATGATTAAAAAATAAATAATTTTAAAGTTCAAAGATAAAAAAATAATATCACTCATTCGGGGGGAAATAAAAACTTTGTAAAATTAGTTATGTAAACTAAAGCTTAACTAACTCAAGTCTCCGTAGCCAACTAACAATCGATCGATAGATGATGATTCTACATTAATCATCTTGCAACTTAACTCACAATACTTCAATTCATTATTTACCTAAACTCAAAAACACTTAAGTATACCCCTTAGGCCATCTAAAACAATCAACTTATATTCCTCCTATCTATCAAATCTTTGGATTTCAGGAATATTTATCGAGTACACCCCCTGATATAATTATGAGAACACAGTCCTCACTACTTGGGTCTTACAGGGGTGATCTTAATTCTGATTCAATTAATTTAAATATCAAGCAATCAAAACCATAGGTACTAGAAAATAAATAAATCCATCCATTTTCCCTTGTTAACTAACCCACATGAATTAGCCTCTTTACGACAATCATGTTTCTTCCCTGGGAGTCACATTGAATCTTAGACCCAATTCTAGTTGACAATATATTTATTTCTTCATAATCTACCATGGGAGTCACATTTAATGATAATAATGTCCCATGGGAACCCTCAATTGGGCCACATGAACAAGAACCATCCGAGCACGGCTCGACCCAATCCATCTAACTCACGAGCCCGACGAAGCTCTCAATCCGATACCATATGAGTCAATAATACAATTAATATTACTTGTGCCTCTTCTCGCCTATCTCTTAAACTACTCGTATCTAAAGCATGCGAATCATATTATATTATCACCATGAACCCCAACTTCGTGCGATACCTACCATATGAGTCAATAATACAATTATTACTTGTGTGCCTCCTTCTCCTATCTCTTAAACTACTCATATCTAAAGCATTGGAATCATATTATATTATCACCACAAATATGTGGCGGCATTTATGCAGCCAAAACCGAATCAGAAATATGATTCCACGTGCAAGCATTTGCTGAAATGGCGTCCATGAGTGGCCACTACCAGCTTCAATTCCTTCTCTCACTCATCCAACGTTAGACTCGCTAGTTATGAACGATTCAATGCCCTTCTCTCCCCCCCACAAAGAAGAGGTCTCCACTACACTCTTCATAAGTACCACACCTTCATGCTACCTTTTCCTCCTCTCCTCATCAGCCCCTTCTCTCCTCTTACCTCTCCGCAAGATGAGACCTCTCTTCTCCCTCTACCTTGCCGTCCTCCTCACCACCTCCGGTGCCTTCCCCACGGCCGTCCTGCAGCAGACCTGCACCAGCCCCACCACCGTCGAGGACGCCTGCAAACTCGTCGCCAACAAGAAGGCCTCCGTCAGCTACGACTTCTGCGTGAAGGCGCTTGGCTCGGTGACGTCGCTGTCCGGGTCCGTCGACCTGAGAGAGATCGCCGTGGTCGCGACGAGGCTGGCCGTCGACCACGCGGCCAGCACCGAGGCCAAGATCGAGGAGCTGATGGACCTGGAGACCAACCCCACGGTGAAACACTGCTTCAGCGCTTGCTTGGACGTGTACGGAGACGCGGTCGAGCACATGAAGAACGCCCTCGACAACCTCTCCAACCAGCTCTATCCGAGGGCGTCGGCGTTGGTGGGCGACGCCCTCGACACGGCGGACAAGTGCGAGGAATCCTTCAAGGATGCCAAGGGATCCTTTCCTTTGGCCACAGTGGACAAGGATTTCGGCAGGTTGGCCAGCATCGCCCACGGCATCATCGTCTCCTTGGAGTGATTTGTTTGTTTCAAGCCTTCCCTACATATGTGTTCGACCTAATCTCTTCTTTCTTCTGATTAAGTCGTCTTGGTAACTGAGAGCAAGAGTTCATGTCATTTAGCATAATTCACACTTTATTATTTGTTATAGAGTTAATGACTTACTATTGTTCCCTTTAGCTCGACTCCTTTTTTTCCAAGCAAAACAAGAACATGTAGCATTCAAAGGGTTACGTGATCTTGATCTTGATCCTATTTATACTTTGATCCTTTGAACCTTGTGCAAGTGGAAGGCTGGGATTAAAGGAGGAGCGCAGATGGAACGCACCGGTAACTCTTGCATATTGCTCTCTTGCAAGTGTCGATGGACGGAAGTCCTTGACCTCCTGCTTTATCACCGCCCCCCCCCCCGTTACGCGTACCCTTACCCTTACCTAATTGGAGAAGGAGTTGCGGACCCCATTTTGGCATTTACTGGCCACAAATGAAGAACCTGCCGGCGCCTGACGGGTCCCACGTCGTCGACAATGGGTCCCATTCAAAGGCCGCGCTTGGAGACGATCCCGCCGCCGAAATGAAGGACGCTTATCAACATGGCGCCGGCCATGACTGCTTCTCCGGAGACAGCCCCTGCCGCTGGTTGCGACGGTCCCTTACGGCAAGCTTTCGTTCTATGTCGACCAATCCGTCCCCGTGTAATTCTTTTTCGTCACGTCCTTTCTGGTCCTCTGCTTCGGTCTTCCGTCTCGCCCAATGCTTCTTCTTGGTCGCTGCGTGCGGCGGCTTCGGTAGCATCGTCACTGCCTGCAATGGCTACAATAGCAATAACTATGATAGTTGCAGCAATGCCGTTGCGGTGGTATCTGTTGGCCGCGATCGACATCATTGGGCGACAGCGCATGAAGACCAACGTGTATGTCCACAGTCCCACCACGATGACCGTGGGTGTCGTCGGGCGTGCCCAGCCGTGCCTGGGCGAGGAGGTCGCGCCTAAGCGGTGACTGTGCATGGTGACTACGATTGTGGCACCTCATGCAACGATTACAGAAAGAGAGTGACAATTAGAGTTAAAAAAAAGGATAGTTTAACCCTTCATAAATCAAATAATTGTAATTTATCCCTATATTTACTTTCTACTTATATCATTCAAAATAATTTTTTTATTATATATCCTAAGTCAAAATTATAGTTTCATCCTTCAGAATTTAAAAATTTTTTAATTGATGTCCTCAATTATAAAGTTGATTAATTTTATTTATTTTATTTAAATATTTTTTATTTAATTTAAATCATGATTAATTATATTTTGATTAATTGATTGGATTTAGATAAATTCGAATTCAAAAAAAAATTTAAATTTTTATTTTGATCAACTTTAATCTTAATAGGCCTAATTGAGCCAATGATCGGCCTAAATCTATAAGCCCAATCTAAGTAGCTCAATTCTAGGTCCACCAAATTAAATAAAGTTGACTAGTAAAATTTGATATGATAAATAAGAATTTTCTTTTATAGTTTTCTCATATGACATATTAGTAAAATTTGATATGATAAATAAGAATTTTAGATATTTGTTTAATTATTCACATGGATATATTTGAAATTGTGAAAGAATATTTATTCTTATATAAAGACATAATTTATGTTTTATCATGATTACAGTTATCAAATATTTTTTTATGTAGATTAATATTTAATTATTATTATTATTATTGAACTATTTTGATATAAATTAGAGTGAAAATTTTGTGAATATTATTTGTAACTCATATTCCTAAGTTTTATTTGATTGGTAGCTTTCAAAGTGGACCAAGATGGTAGGCTTATGTGATATAAATTACAATAAATATTTTATCATTTATAAAAAAAATTTAAACTATAATTTATATTATTGTATTAATTTTATAGTCACCAAAGTTATTTGGATCAATAACTTATAAAATTATATTGACAAATTAATCCTATATGATATTAAAAAAATAATATTTATAATGATACATAATTAGAAGATTTAGATAACCCCACAGGAGAATCTACTTCAAATCTGATAAGATAGGATGGTATTATTTTGGATATTATTACAGTTTAGAATTATATACTCTAACGTAATAATACTATTCCATGAGGCTAGTATCAATCCTCTATAAATATTTTTATATCAACACTAGATATGTTAATATTTTACCTAAAGACAAAATAAAGATGATATCAATAGTTCAATATTTATTGAAAAACTTAAAATATTAATATTATATTATTTTATAATGATACTTCTTTTATTACATTCTAATAAATGTTTCTATATTTTTGGATTAAATTATTATAAATAGTTTGAGTATATATAATTTATACTGGGTATGTCATACCTTGATTAGACTAATCGAAAGGATCAGATAATTAACTATTAAAAGTTATAAAAGCATATAATTGAGATAAATGATAAAAAAATTAAGAAAAAATAATTTTATGATAATTTTTAATAATATTTAGACTTTATTATAGTACCCAACTAGTGTACTAAATTATTTTAAAGAATAATTTTAACTTATTTACAAGACATTGGTTGATATATTAATAAAAGAATTAATACATACTCATAATAATAGTACTTGAAGAATTTAAGATTATATCCTCGACTTACAAAGGTATAAACTTAAGAACATCGAGTATGAATATAGTTAAATCCTTTCTCGTACAATTTATTCTTAATTTTATTTCTTCTTATTTTGGTTTATTAAAATTTAGTATTATATTATTAAGAACAAGTAAAACATGAATAATCTGATTAGTATATATGTTTAGAAAAAATTAAGATTAAAATAGAAAATACCCATAATATTCTGAGTACCACTCAAGGAACATATAACAATAAAACAAAATTAAAACATAAATCACCTGAGTTCATAAATACTATATAAACCCATAAAAAAAATCTTCACACTTTAGGGAAAAGAATAACTTAACTTTTATATATTTTGAATCAAACATTACAGAAATTATTTTCTAATATTTGATAAATTTATTCTAACACTTCAACGTATGTTACCAATAATAAATATTTAATTTATCATGAAAACTAAAAGAGAATAAAATATTTATCGTTACAAGGAATCATCTTAAAGTGAAAGTGATAGTAGTTAGTGCTTATCTTCTACGCATAGAGATGATTTATTTGATAGATCTTGAGGATGCATATTATGTTCCTATAATTTTAAAACTTTAGGTTCATTATCTAGAATTATAGGATATTATTTTCTTTTTGATAGTTGTAAACATAATATATTTATGATTCAACAAAAGTTAACTTTTGAATTCTATATAATGGTCTATATAGAATTAATGTGAATATTGAGTTTAAATGATCTTGTAATCAAATATTAGAATGAAACATAGTTTACTTCATGTTCCTTCAGGTTATATCTACAGGTTACTTCATGTTCCTTGTTTTAGTAGAAAAAAATATTTTATCACCTTTGTAGATAAGCTATATATATAATTTATGTAAGGTTTTAAGTTGTTTACATCTTTAGGTATACATAAATAAAGTTGAGAGATAATTAGATAGAAAAGACAAAATTATTAGATTTAAAATGGGTGATAAATTTTATTATAGTTATAATAAACTTGATCATAATTCTAATTTTTTTATTAGATTCAAGAAGAAGGTAGTGTATTTATGCTTAGTATCATTTATCAGATATACTACAACTGATGCCTAAAAGGCAATATCATATTATTATAGGAGCTTGATAAGTTATTCTTGTATAGTTGAATCAATATAGGAGAAGCTATAAAGATGATTATATATATCTTGAATAGGGCTTTTAGCAAGTTAATTACATTATCTCTTTTGAGTTATAATTTGGTAGAAAATCTAACTTAAGAGATTTACATATTTCGGATTATCTGTGGAGATAAAGATCTTCAAATCACATAAAAATAAATTATGTTCATGGATTATTCTAAATATTTTATTGATTATCCAAAAAATTTTAGGAAGGTATAAATTTTATTGTTCTAATTATAATACGAGAATAGTTGAATCTAGTAATATAAGATTCTTAGAAAATAACAAATCAGTAGGAGTGAAAGATCTCAAAATTTAATTATGATATTGAGAAAATACAAGTTAATATTCTTTTACAATTTTATATTTGAGATATTATTATTTTTCAAATCACTAAATAATTTGATAAAAGAAAATAATAAAATAATATTAATAAACTTTACATAATATTGATATCAATGTTGACGAACTTGTAGAATAATCATAATTGATAATTTTAATAACATCTCAAAGGAAAAAGATATCTATTATTTTTTATTTTTATGTAGTATATCTAGAAGAATAAAATTATAATATAGGAATCAAAACGATCTCTCATTATTTTCACAAGATGTGAAAAGTAACGATTCTTATAAATAGTACGATGTAAAAAAGAAGAGTTAAAATCAATGAACCAAAATGGTGTTAGAGAACTTATTGAATTGTCCAATAATTATAAAAGAGTCTATACAAAAATATAATTCAAAGTATAATATCAAACTATATAAAACCCAAACTTATGATTAATGGTTTTACTCATAAAGAATTTATATTGATCATAATGAGATATTTTCTTTAGTTTTTTAAATAAACTCATTAAGAATCATCATGATAATAGTGGCTTATTATAATTCTGAGTTACATTATATATATATGAAAATAAATTTTTTGAATAAAAATCTATATTTATATGGGTTAATCTAAATAGTTAGTAGCTCATTATAATTCTAAGTTACATCCTATAGATATGAAAATAAGTTTTCTGAATAAAAATCTATATTTATATGGGTTAACTTAAATGATTCATAAATAAAATAAAAGAAATACAAAATTTGATATGATAATTTAGGAAATTCATTTATGATCTTAAATTAAGCTTTCAAATAATGTTATTATTACTTGATGTTATTACTTCCTTTAGATTTAAGAAAAATATTATTGATTAATATTTATATCTCAAGATCATAGTATGTTTATTATATTGGTCATATATATGGATGATATTTTGCTTTGTTAATAGTGATCTTATTTTATTATACTGAATCAAGAAATTTTTCACCAAGAATTTTAAGATGATTAGATGAATGAAGAATCTTATACTATTGGAATAGAGATATTTAGGGATACACCTTAATAATTGTTGGGATTGTCTCATAAAAGATATACTGAGTGAGTCTTGAAGAGATTTACTATATAGTTCTGTTCAAAAATTTAGTCAA
The DNA here is from genome assembly GCA_029747655.1 of Ensete ventricosum. NCBI lineage: Eukaryota > Viridiplantae > Streptophyta > Magnoliopsida > Zingiberales > Musaceae > Ensete > Ensete ventricosum. The sequence goes on from JAQQAF010000005.1 coordinate 33,433,648, forward strand.
AATAAGTTTTTCTAAAATAACTTAAAAAATAATTAGATAATAATAATATTCATTATTATGCATAGTTAAAAATCTATTATATATTTAGTTCTTTGCTAGATCATATATCACTTTTACAATTAAAATATTAGATAGATATTAGAATTATCTAGGAATAAAAACACTAAAAGATTATAAAAAAAGTAATAAGATATTTCAAAGGAGTAAATATTATATGCTCACATATGAAATTAGATCAAATTTAAAATAATGATATTTTTTAGGTGTTGATTTTATAAATTACCTCTATAATAGAAGTCTACTTTATGATTTATATCTACATCAATTGGAGGGGCAATTTACTGTAGGGAAACCCAACTGGAGCGTTACATACACAGCGAAAGAAAAAAAAATAAAATAGATTTTCCACGTATATAAAGTCATCGTATAAAGATTATTACGTGGAAAATTCATAAAATCGAAAACTGCGATATGTAAGAGATTAATTACTTAGGGAGATTGTATATCCCTAAAATTCTAGATTCAGATAGAGAGGATGAAGAAGATCAAACATCTTACTCTAACAATATCCACACGAGGAACCATTATAGCGATACTCCTCTAATCGCAACCTAAAACTCGCAACTCTTGTGCATATACTCATAGCACTCATGGAAGAAGATCACATATCTTATTCGCTACCCTCTCATAGCAGGGAAGGGCTAGTCGGCTGAGAAGATAATAGAGGGAGGAGAATAGGAGGGGACGATCAAAGGTGCAGCCTATCATTGTTGTGCCGCCCTTGCCTCCTTTTTATAGAGAGCCACCAAAAACCCTAGTAGATCTTGTCTTAGTGGGTACTAAATCTTTATCCAATTACCCTCACTCCTAGGATTATTAGATCTATATTCAATAATCTCATATGACCTCTAATTGGGCCTCATGCAAAAGATCGATCAATGTTGAGTCTCATCAAATGAGAATAGGGGCTAATTGAATAACTCATATTCAATCCTCTACTCGCTGAAATATCCACCATATGTGTGTGACCATTTAGGCCCAATACCGGGCGGTTGTGAGTTATATCTATCTAAACTCCTTTTGACTCAATGAATTATTATCACATAATAATTTACTCGACTCATCGACTATAGACGTACTATGCCACTATATCATAGTTTCAGACGGTACAGGAGATCTAATCTATTAGACCTATCTATCCTTAGTTATCATGTATATATAATCTCTCATTCATCTAATATCTCAAATATCATATATTGGACATGATACTGTATGCGGACCTATCAGGCCCCATTGTACACAACCAATGACATCATAATATATATGTAATAGATAATATAATGTGAGAATATGTCAATAATAATATAAAAAAGATTGTGCAGTGTGTCATATGTGTCATCATTCACGTGATTGGCTTATAGGGCATCTGTAACCTGTTAGGATCAATTGGCACTAAGAGGGGGGGTGAATTAGTAAAGTGTAAATTATCATTTTAACGAAAATCTTTTCACTTAAAATAAGATAGACAAATCAAAGGTTTTCGTAATAAGTGAATGATTTAAAGAAAATTACTATGTTACTTACTTAAAAATGACTTAAGAGGAAACAATCAAATCCCAATAAAAGATAATCAACATTGAAGAGAAGTGCTTGACTTAAAACTTCGCTTTCAAAGAGTAAGTAAAAATCGGAAGCATCTATTCAATTCAAAACGATTAAGAACTCAACAATTACAAGTGAGTAATAAATGTAAAAATTAAAAAACACTCACAATTATAGTGGTTCAGCATAACATGACCACAAATCCATTTCAAGACCTTCTCAACTCTCGACAAGTATTTCGGTTACCCTCAATAATCTTCCGACGAGTCTCGATCTTCTTCCAGTGAACTCCCTTGCGCCATCTTGGCAAGCTCCCGATACCCTTGGTGAACTCCCGACGCACTCCAGATGAGTTCCCAACCGCATCGTCCAAACCCCGGCCCGATGCTTGGACTTGACTCTGGCCAAACCTCTAATTGTAATAATTTTTCTATCATAGTTAATCATGCATCAATCAACTCTAACAACCTTGTTAAATCAAACACTTATCAATTGATTTCATCATCAAAATTTGAGATTCAACATAACCAGTAATCTTTCACTTGACCTAAAGCCAATCATCTATGTGTCAGATCTCCATCAGACCCCTGTGACGCTCAAAGATAATTTGAGCCAATAGCTTTATTAGTGGATCTACAATGTTATCTTCGGATGAAACTTTTTCCATTGCTACATCTTTTCAGGATATGATCTCTCTTATCAGTGGGAACCTCCTCAGAATAATTCTGATGAGACCTATGTTCCTTTGCTAGAGCTATCACTTCATTGGTGTCGCAGTATATAGGAATCTACTCCATGCTACACGGTATAACTCCCAAATTCCTAATGAACTTCTTCATCAATACCTCTTTTTTTGTTGCTTATGCTATAATAATGTACTATGCCTCTATGGTCGAGTTAGCAGTAGTATCATGCTTGGAACTCTTCCAGCTTTTTGCTCCTCTAGGGTGAAGATATATCATGAGTTTGACTTGCTATTATCGATGTCATACTGAAAACTCGAGTGCGTGTAATCCTTAACCTAGAGGCTACCTCCTCCATATACTAGTAAAAGATTCTTAGTCTTTCTCAAGTACTTAAGGATACACTTTACTGCCTTCTAGTGTTCTAAATCTAGATCCACTTGACACCTACTCGTGACACTCAGAGCATGTGTTATACCATGCCTCATATATAACATAGCATACATAATAAACCCTATCATAAGGCGTAGGATATCTTATCCATGTCTAACCTTCCTACAGGAGTCTTTAGGAACATCATACTGGAAAGTGATATTTCATGTCTCATTAGTATGAGACCTCTCTTGAAATTTTTCATACCAAACCTTTTGATGATAGTGTCTATGGACCTAGATTAAGACAAGTCAAACATCTTCTTAGATCTATCTCTATGGATCTAAATCCCTAAAATATAGGATACTTCCCCTAAGTCCTTCATGGAGAAGTTTCTCGATAGCCAAGCCTTAATCGTGGAAAGCATTCTTACATTATTTCCAATAATTAGGAAGTCATCCATATACAACATCAAGAAGATAATAGTGCTCCACTTACTTTCTTGTACACACAAGGTTCATCTTCATTCTTAACAAAATCATAAGATATAATCGTCTCATCAAATCTTATGTTTCAACTTCAGGAAGCTTACTCTTTAGTCCATAGATATATTTGAGCAACTTGCACACTTTATCTGGACTCTCTTTGGATATGAGTCCCTATGGTTGTATCATATACACCTCCTCTAAGTTGTCATTGAGGAATACGATTTTCACATCCATCTGCTAGATCTTATAGATATAATGTGATGCAATAGCCAAAAGAATTCTGATGGATTTTAGCATTGATATAGGTAAGAATGTCTTATCATAGTCAACTCCTTACCTTTGATGATATCCTTTGGCCACCATCCTTGCCTTATAGGTCTCTATCTTTTCATCTACTATGATATTCTTCTTAAAGATCTATTTGTAACCGATGGGTATGATACCCTCATGTGCATCCACAAGGTTCCAAACCTAATTGGAATACATGAAATCTATCTCAGAATTTATAATTTCTTATCACTTCCCAGAGTCTATACTCATAATAGCCTCCTTGTAGGTCTGAGGATCAACATCCTGAGTGTTATCTCCACTAATATATCCCACATATCTTTCAGGAGGGTGAGATACTCTACTAGACATGTGCAAAGTTAAAACTTATGTGCTTGGTACTTGAACAGATCGGGCTCTAGAATGGTGCTTGAGCTACGTTCTTCAACCTTGCTTAACTCTATCTCACTCCCACTATTTCCACTAAGAACGTGTTCCTTCTCAATGAACATAGCTCTTAATGAACAAAATGATGCAAGTTCATGAGAAACCTAAGGAAACTTGCATCATTTTGTCATTACTTCCAACTTGTCGGGGTCGTATCTTCTAACGTGGGTAGAGCAGCCTCAAACTTAACAACCTTAAGATTTAGCTTCTTGCCTTTTCATATCTCATCTGATGTAGATACTACCAACCTAGATGGACTCTGTTTAGAAGGTAAGCTACGGTCTCTAGGGTGTATCCTCAGAATGAAATAAGTAGATCGATGAAATTTAACATGGACCGCACTATATCTAACAACGTACGATTTCTCTTTTTTGATACACTATTAAGCTGAGGTATCAATTGGGACAGAATCTCATAGTCCCTGAGGAAATTGGTGAACTCTGTACTCGAGTACTCTCCTCTTTGATCTGATCGAAAAGTCTTAATACTCTTTCTAATCTGGTTCTCTACTTTATTCTTATATTCTCTAAATTTCTCGAAGGCCTCAGACTTATACTTCATTAAGTACATGTGTCCATACTTACATAAATCATCAGTGAATGTAATGAAGTACGAGTAACTACCTATAGGCTGAGTCGACATGGGATCACATATATCACTATGTATGAGTTTCAATAACTCAACAGCTCTCTCTCTAATTCCACTAAAAGGAGATAGTCAACTTTCTCCGAAGGTAATGTTCGTAAGTTGCATACGACTCATAGTCGAATGGACCTAAGTATTCATTTTTCAACAACTTTTGAATCATTCCCTCATGGATATAACCTAGACTACAATGTTATAGGTATACGTTGTTCACCTCATCTTGTTTACTCTTGGACGTATTTACATGCATGATGTGTGGAGAAATGTGTAGCATATATAAGCCATTAATCAAAGTTTCTCTAGTGATGATCTCATCATCTAAAATTAACGAACAACTATTATTCTCAAAAACTAATTTATATCTACTAAATGTCAAACAAGATATGAAAAATAATATTTTTGATAATAGAGGAAACATAATAGCTTGCATCTAATGCAATGGTAGCTCCACTAGGCAGATGTAGAGTGAACTCGCTAACATCAACTGCAGCAACTTTTGCTTTATTACTCCTCTTGAGATCCGTCTCACCTCTCGCTAGTATCTTAGACTTTGCCAGAACATGTAACGAATTACATATATGATAAACACTCCTAGCATCCAATACGTTGGGAAACCCAGCAAGAGCATCACATGCACAACAGAAGAAAGAAAACAAAACATGTTTCTTATGTATATCAAATCATCGTACAAAGATTGATACACGAAAATTCTATAAAAATCGAAAACTGCAATGTGTGAGAGATTGATTACTTAGGGAGATCGTATAATCTCTAAAAATTTATATCCAGATGGAGAGGATAAAGAAAGTCAAATGTCCTCCTCTCTAGCGGTATTCACATGATAGATCATTGTAGCGATGCTCCTCCAATTGAGGTCCAAATGCTTGTAACTCTTATGTAGAGGAAGAGAGGAGAATAGGAAGGGGTAGCCAAAGGTGTAGCCTATCACTAATATGCCGCCCTTGCCTCCTATTTCTAGAGAGTCACCCAAAAAATCCTAATGGATCCTACCTTAGTGAGGATTAAAACTCCATCCAATTACCCACTAATCTTGGATTATTGGATCTCTATCTAATAATCTCAATTGGTCTCTAACTAGGCCTAATGCAAGGAGCTCATTAATGTTGAATCTCATCTAATGAGAACATGGGTTAATTGGATAACTTATATTTAATCCTCAATTTACTGAAACATCCACCATATCTGTGTGACACTCTAGGCCCAATACTGAGCTGGCTGTGAGTCTCACCTATCAGAACTCCTGACTCAATAGATTATTATCTCATAATAATTCATTCGACTCATGAATTATGGATGTATTGGGCCACTACACCATAGCCCATAAACGGTACAAGGGATCTTATCAATTAGACCCGTCTATCCTCAATTACCATGTATTATAGTCCATCATTCATCTAATATCCCAAAGATCATATATTGGACATGATACTATTAATTCTTATACTGAATCCATCTGAGTCTTGATCTAATCGAATCTCCCGGAGAACTCCTTCTTTCAATCCAAATGACTGATTTGTTTGAGTGATAACACATGAGATATTCCTCTAATGATATTGAGAGTGGATGATCTGCTATTGACACTTAATTGCTTTTGTAAGGTTGGCTACTAATCCCGATAATTGGTTGTACCATATCTAGAACTTTCCAAACCTATAAGTCTGAAGTCAAAGAAATAAGTACTCAAACAAGACATCTTTAGTATCTCAAGTCTAAGGACCATACACACAATTGAGACTATGAAATCGCTTTCTGATGATAGGTATCATTAACCATTCAGCATTCCATAAGTCGATCAATCAGTAAACTTATTCTATAATGAGCACCTATATTGTACATTTAGTGTCCCCACACAAGTGGCTATGAAATCAACTACCTCCATAATATGGACAAGTTACAGGCCTGTCCGGATATCTCGATGTCCCTCTCGAGTAACCTATGACCAGGATTATTTAGAGTCTGTGTTCAAAGGTGAATCAGTCTTATTAATCATGATCTCTGTTAGGAAACCTTAGTAGGAGCATCACATGCGTAGCGGAAGATCAAAATAAAATAGGTTCTCATGCAGATCAAATCATTATGCAAAAGATTGGGCCACGAGAAAATCATAAAAATAGAAAAAACCATGATATATGAGAGACTGATTACATAGGAAGATCGTATATCTATATTTTTCCATATCCAGATAGATAGGAAGAAGAAGGTCAAGCGTCCTCTTCTCTAGTAGTATCCATACGATGGATCTCTGCAGTGAGACTTCTCCAATCAGATCTCGTAACTCTTGCGTAGAGGGAGGGAGGAAAATATGAGGGGGTGGCCAAAGCTATAGCCTATCAACCATGAACCTCCCTCATATTTATGGAGAGCCACCAAAAACCCTAGGGTTCTTGCCTTAGTGGGTATTGGATCTTCATCCAATTACCCATTAACCTTACATTATTGGATCTCTATCCAATAATCTCATTTGGCATCTAATTGGGCCTTATGCAAGAAGCCAATCAGTGTAGGGTCTCATCTAATGAGAACAACGGCTAATTAGATCTTCATCCAACCCTCTATTTGCTGAAGCATCCACCATATGTGTGTGACCCTCTAGACCCGATACTAAGCTGGCCGTGATTCGTTCCATCATAGCTTCTTCTGATATAGTGAATTATTATCTCTATAATAATTCACTCAACTTATTGACTATGGACGTACTATGCCACTACGCCATTATCCCCAGGCGGTACAGCGGTATTGCATCCATCGGACATGTCTGTTCACAGTTACCGTGTATCTATAATCTCTTATCCAACTAATATCTCATAGACCGTATATTAGATATGGTACTGTCAGGTCACATACGAAATCCGTTTGAGACTCGCTTTAATCGAATTCTTTTGGAGAACTCTTTCTCTCTCAATCCGAATGACCCTGGCTAGAAATTTATCTGAGCGAGCACACACGAGATATTCCTCTTGTGACACCAAGAGTGGATGATCCTTTATTGATACTCAATTATCTTCTTAAGGTTGGCTATCAATCCCGATAACCAGTTGTACCAGATTTGAAACTTTCCAAACCTGTAATTTGGCGTCAAAGAAAGGAATACTCAAACAAGACATCCTTGGTGTCTCAAGTCTAAGGACCAGATACACAACTGAGACCATAAAATTACTGTCTGACATTGGGTATCATTAATCATATAATATTCTATAAGCGGATCAATTAGTAAACTCATTCTCTAATGAGCACATGTATTATATCCTTAGTGTCTCCACACAAGTGGCTATGAGACCAACCGCCTTCATCATATGGATAGGTATATAGTACATTGGTCTGTCTGATTATCTCGATATTCCTTTCAAGTAACCTATGACTGAGATTATTTAGGATATGTGTTTAAAGGTTAATCGATCTCATTATCATAATCTCATCACGATCTAATTTTTATTGCACAGAACCAAGGACATCATAATATATATGTCACAGATAATATAATGTGAGAATATACCAGTAATAATCATAAGCAAAAAGATCACGCAGCGTGTCCCATGTGTCATCACTCACGTGATTAACTTACAGGGCACTTGTAACCAGTAATCTCATCATGATTTAATTCTTATTGTACAGAACCAATGACATCATAATATTTATATGTAATAAATAATATAATATAATATAGAAATATATCAATAATAATCATAAGCAAAAAGATCTTATAGTGTGTCACACATGCCATCACTCACATGATTAGCTTGTAGGGCACCTGTAACCAGCACAGTACCCATGTGTTATCATGAAAATCTAACAAATGAAGACTGATCATAAATATATTTAAAGCTTCTCTAAGCTTATGTTTCACCTTCTCTATAAGGTACTCCTTGTGGTTCTTCTTCCAGTGCATGTCTTTACCGTAGTGGAAGCACTAGCCTTTGTCCTTACCCGGTTTACCCTCCTTACCCTTGCCCTTTTTAAGGGTCTTAGCAGCCTTCTTTTTCTTATTGACCTCACCAACATAGAAAACTAGCTTCCCTTTCTTGATGATGCTTTAAGCTTCCCTCAACATATTGAAAAACTCAAGTAGAGTCACCTCAAACTTGCTCATATTAAAGTTCATGATGAATTATGAAAATGAATCTTACACGGACTGAAGTATAAGATCAATACATAGATATCCTCTAGGACTATTCTCAGACATATGAGTTTCTTAATCCACTCTATTATCTATAGGATATGATTCTGAACTGATGCCTCTTCTGTCATCCTAGCTCGGAAGAATCTCTTGAATATCTTATATCTTTGAGTTATTCCCTATTCCTCAAATAGCTGATGAAGATGAAGAAGGATAGAATTGACATACATGCTCTCATGTTGTCTCTATAACTCGGGAGTCATAGAAGCCAATATACACTTTGCCAAGGTGAAATTGTCTGTATACTTTACATAGCGAGCGATCTCATCCTTGCTTGTCCCTTCCTCTGGCATGGGCACAATCGTGTTAAGAACAAATTTATCTGTCGTGAGAATAATTCTTAAATTACGGAGCCAATCCATGTAGTTTGGATTAGTGATGTAGTTTATATCAAGTATGTCACCTAGGAAGTTTACAAGCAACATGTTTATGATAAACAAGATGTAGCATGAATTAATAATATATAAATTTTATAAAAACTTAATTAAGATACAAACTTCTATCTTAATCTACTCTCGTTATTTTCCTAGTGAATTATGCGACACCCTCGACACATGAAACAAAAGTCTTCAGTAGACTTCTAGTGGGGATCAAGATCCAATCGACATCTTAGTGTAATCTCGAGGGACTCAACTAATCACACTCAGCCCAGAAAGGTAGGCAACTCATGCCAATCACAACTCATTATGATTCTTGTCCTATTTGGCCTCCGAACCATCATGGTCTCAATGAACTCACTCAACCATGATGTTTAATTCAGTCATAATCATCGTTACTAGATAAGTCTGATTTGATGATATGCTCTCGAGACTCAACCAAACATATTATGTACTCAGGTCACTGGTGACATCTCTATATCGTAGGCAAGATCTCGAACCACGTAGATAAGTAAGCCTCAAGAGTGGACTAGTGAGGCAGTTTGTATCAAGGATGCCACATAGGAGGTTTACAAGCAACATGTTTATGATAAATAAGATGTAGCGTGAATTAATAATATGTAAATTTTGTAAAAACTTAATTAAGATATAGACTTATATTTTAATCTACTCTCATTATTTTTCTGGCGAATCATGCGACACCCTCGGCACGTGAAACGAAAGTCTTCAGAAGATTTCTAGTGGGGATCGAGATCCATTCGACGTCTTAGTGTAACCTCGAGGGACTCAACCAAGCACACTCAGCTAAAAAAGGTAGGCAACTCTTACAAATCATAACTCCTTGTGATTCTTATTATATTTGGCCTCCGAACCATCATGGTCTCGATGAACTCAATTAACCATGATGTTAAATTAAGTCATCATCGTCGTTACCAGATGAGTCTTATTTGATGATATACCCTCGAGACTCGACCAAACATATCATGTCCTCAGGTCACTAGTGACATCTCTATGTCATAGACAAGATCTCGAACCACGTAGATAGGTGAGCCTCAAGGGACTTGACCAACTCAACGTATGTCGTGATTCAATTTATTACTATATGAATGAAAAGCCACATGAGTCAATTTTATTGTTTCATGCTCACCGACTTAATATTATCATAGGAGGGGTTTTTTTATTTTATTTCAGTCTCCTAATATGTTATCACACACATATATATTTAATATATATCTATATCGCATACAAATATATATATATAGTAGGTGTATAATCACATATGCCACATCGGATGATCATGAACCGTCACCTAATGTGATTAGGCCCGAGCTAGTAGGCCCAACCACTTACAATAGTATCTATGTGTGTATCGATGCATCGTCATGCCCTGTGATCATCCTTCTCATCATCATTAGTCTCGTCTGATCCTTGACGCATTTCCATTCATCATGATCGTTCGTCATGGCATCATAGGTCTCATTGACACCTCCATGCTCCTACCGTGTCTATACGTATAATTACAACATAATCACAGTGACGCAGGCTCGACAATAAACGAGAAAAAGGGGGCTCATGGACCCCAATAATAATAATAATAATCATATATACACACATCACACATCACAACTCATGACTCATGATCATCTGTCCACATCATGCATCACAATTCACACATCATCATATAGGAATTAATTAATTTCTGAAAACCAATTAATTAAACTATTTAATTAATTATTTTTTGGAAACCAATACATGCTAGAAATTTTTAAAATTGTTAAGGACATTTACAAAATTATGAACAAAAGGGCAAATCCTAGAATTTCTCACATGTCAAGGGTCGAATAGTCTTTTCGGTAGAAGAAAACCCTAGCCCCTCTATCGCTGATAAGGTCATCATTGCCCCTCCATAGGCGGGCAGTGGTAGCCGCCCTGCCCACGAGATATACCACAAAATCTGCTTCTATTATTAATAATATATTATTTTATATTATTTCCTATAAATGTTGGTTTCAAGTGTCATACAAGTTAATCACATAAGTGATGACACGTGTGACACGCTACAGAGTTTTTTTTACATAATTATTGATATATTCTCACATTATATTATCTATTATATATATATTGTGATGTCCTTAGTTTTGTACAATGAGAATCGGATCGTGATGAGATCATGATAATGATATCGATTCATATTTAAACACAGACCATAAATAATCTCAGTCATAGGTTACTCGAGAGGGACATCGAAATAATCGAACAGATCAGTATATTGTATACTTGTCCATATGATGCAGGCTTAAGGGTACAGTATATGTGCTCATTGGAGAATGAGTTTACTGATTGATTCGCTTACGGAATGCTATATGGTTAATGATACCTAACATCATATAGTGATCATGTAGACCTAGTTGTGTGTCTGGTACTTAGGCTTGAGACATCAAGTATCCCTTGTTCAAGTACTCCTTTCTTTGACGCTAATCTTACAGGTTTGGAAAGTTCCAAATTTAGTATAACCAATTATCAAGATTGGTAACCAACCTTACGAAGACAATTGAATATCAATAGAGGATCATCTACTCTCGGTATCATAAGAGGAATATTTTATGTGTTATCATTCAGACAAATCCTCAACCGGGGTCATTTGGATTGAGAGATAAGGAGTTCTCCGGAAGAATCCGATTAGAGCGAGACTCAAATAAATTCCATATGAGGCCTGATAGTACCATATCTAATATATAATCTCTATGATATTAGATGGATGAGAGATTATAGATATATGATAATTGAGGTCAGACATATCTAATGGATTAGATCCCCTATACCGTTTGGGGACTATGGCGTAATGGCCTAGTACGTCCATAGTCGATAAGTCGAGTGAGTTGTTATGAGATAATAATTCACTAAGTTGGAAGGAGTTCAGATAGATAGGACTCAAGACCAGCTCAATATTAGGCCTAGAGGGTCACATATATGGTGAATATTTTAGTGAATAAAGGATTGGATATGAGTTATCCAATTAGCTCATATTCTTATTGGATGAGTTCAACATTGATGGATCTCTTGCGTAAGGCCCAATTAGAGTCAAACTGAGATTATTGGATAGAGATCCAATAATCCTATGAGTGAGGGTAATCGGATGGAGATCCAATACCCACTAAGGTAATATCCATTAGGTTTTTTGGTGGCTCTATAAATAGGAGGTAGGGATGAGACATTAGTTATAGGCTGCACCTTTGGTCATCCCCTTCTATTCTCCTCCCTCCCTCATCTTCTTAGCCGACCATCACTTCCCTGCTACGAGAGGGCAACGAAGAAGATAGGCGATCTTCTTCCATAAGTGCAGTGAGAAGGTGCACAAGAGTTGTGAGTTTTCTGTCAGCGATTAGAGGAGCATCGTTGCAATATCCATCATGTGGATACAGCTAGAGAGGAGGACGTTTGAACTTTTTTATCCTATCTATCTAGATATAGAATTTTAGGGATATACGATCTCCATAGGTAATCAATCTCATATATATCGTAATTTTAGGTTTTGTAAGTTTTTCGTGCACTAATCTTTGCACGATGACTTGATATATATGAAAAATCTGTTTTATTTTCTTTCTTCACGATGCACGTGATGCTTCCACTGAGTTTCCAAATATATATTAGTTTGTTCTCTAAGAATACTAGATACTAGCAGCTTTATGTATTATGGTACAAAGTACCTGATAATTAAAAAAAAATATAAGAGCCTAGAAATTAAGAACTTAAGTTTTACTCTATTAATTGTTGATCCATTCACATAGGACTTACAACGTAAAGTGTTTGAAAGGATATATTCTTATGATTAAGTTTTTAAACAACCCATAAAAGATATGGTGATCCTACGTAAACATTATAATTGATATTATTAAAGTTATTTGTTTCTGCTATCTTATTTATATTTATGTATGTACATATTATAGTTGAATGTTCTAATAAGATTATCTTAGATATGAATCATTTTTAACTATATTAGAAAGGACTAACAATGATATATAATTATTATGACTCGTATTGGTAGTTAAACTTAATATAGTATTATGTTTATTAGATTTATTAATTATTTTATAAAATTCATGCGTATGTGTAAAATATTTTTTTAAAATTTTAAATCTAATTAAATAAAATTATTTTTAAATAAAATTTTATTTTATTTTTTATCGTACCAATTAATGGGTAGAGGATGTTAGATTATGTGACAATATCTAATTAGATAAAATATATTATATACATAATTAGATTCTAACTACAGTTATCGACTAATAGAATAAAAGTCCAATTATGATATAATTCTTTAGGAGATGACCTTGATGGGAGAAACTCTTCTAATTACCTATCCTAGATCCTTTGCTATTGTATATAAAAGGACATGACCTCTTAGGGACTTATTGAGAGATTACATATCTTCTCTTGTCTCCTCTTAGTCATGTGAACTAGTCAATAAGATATTACAAATATTCTCTTGTCTCCTCTTTATCCCTAACTCATCTCATAGCGATCCTATGAAGGATAGGAAAAGGAGAATATGAGTCTAGTTCTACTTACATATCAATATCGTTATAGCTTTCAGATTCAATCTTCTCTCATCTTCCATTTGTCTCTAATCCATTGCTCATAATGGTCCTTAAGGATAGGAAAAGAGAAAAATGTCAATCTAATTTTTCTTTGAGATGGACATCACTACAACTTTCAGATTCGACGATAGTGTGCCGGCAGGTCAAGTAAAAGCTTTTTAAATAGCATTAAAATGTATGTATCATAAATTTTATCTGTTGTTATTTGATTTCAGATTTTTGACATTAAAGTTTTTAGGATAACAAAAGCATAATGATAGTTTTTATGTTAACCGCGGGTGGCAAGGGGGTTCGACCCAACTATGTTTGTGATATTGTCGGTGGTGACACACACCAAAGCTGCAAACGGTAGAGAGGGCATGGTGGGGCTAGAATGCATCGTGTGCCTGATTGAGTTTGACAGCGATGACATCCTCCGGGTGCTATCAAGCTGCGACCGTAGGTTTTCACCAGGTGCATCAACTTGTGGCTCATCGGGCACTTCACATATCCATTGTGCCGCTCGGACCTAGCGACGCCATTGTCCGAACACATCATCGACATCCTTGAAAAGGTGTGATAGTGATGACTTAGTGTTACATTGATCGTAAAAATAGAATACATTGACTGTTGTACCTTTTATTATTATTATTATTATTAGGTTAAAATTTTTATTGACCCCCCGTACTATGCCTCAAAATCAGAGTTACCCCCGTACTATAAAACTCGTATAAGTGACCCTCATACCATGATTTCGCATCAAAGTGACCCTCGTACTATTTTTGTAGACGTTAAACAAACCCCTTCTGTTAACAAAAAAGGTAACAATGTTTGTTTTTTAAATTGGGGGGTCGGGGTCTATTTGATTTTGAATATAACTAAACTATATGAAAGAACTTACAAAATCAAAGATACTCCCTGTACTATAATATGTTAATCAAACATACCCCTCGTATTATCATTATTCATCAAATTTATCCCCTGAACGTTAATACAGTGGTATTAAGTGATAGAAAAGTCATGAAAAAATTGGTATTAACTTCCAATATTGTTTGAATTTATTTTACACTTTAAGCTTGATTGATGATGATTTTAATTTGTTATACACTTAATTATTTTAAGTAATTAAAAAACTGATCTCCTAAAAATCGTAATATGTAGGATTGTTATGATTGTTTACTTCTTTTAAGTATGACTAAATTTCTATAGTACCTCCCCTAAAACTTGAACATGTCCCTTTAACAACCAATCACTAACCTGCAAAGAACAACAAGATATAACTAATTGATTAAACCACCACAAAGTTAGAGGTGATGAGAGAAGGGGGTAATGGAGATCGGAGAAGAAAGGCAAAGAGGGGAGGATGGGTTAGGACTTAGGGACTGTTTAGTTTTAATCCCCAAATCAAAAATAACTCTCCAAATTATTTTAGCTAATGACATAACATTATTTCTAACAGAGGGGACCACTTTAATTAACTTTGATTTTGAGACATAGTACTTTATTTCTAAGAGAGGTGATCATTTTGATACAAAATCATAATATGAGGGGTCATTTATACGAGTTTTAAAGTACGAGGATGACTTTGATTTTGAGGTATAGTACGAGATGTCAACAAGAATTATAATATTATTATTATTATTATTATTTACTAATGTATAGTATATAATTCTATTAATTATTTTTTCTATTTTTTTATATGATGAGCAAGTGATAAATGAATCTAAAGGTGAGAAAAAAAAGGCTCTTTAGATCTGATAGTATAATACATATGATCCTCCTCGCTTCACGGAATTTGTAGAAGCAAAAGGTTTGAGACCAGATGGCGACACTCTTTGTTCGTACCGAAATCCTGCTGTTCTTGCCAGAATGATACCAACAATTCAATGTTAAGACATGGTAATAAGAAGAGGTATATATATTAGACGAAATAATTATAGAAAAAGATCAGCATTTACCAACATGAAGAGAATCGCAAGCACTAGAGCTTGAAACTAATAGATGCAGAAATATATGCACCAAATGAGTGCATCACATCATATGACTAGTGTTCACCAAGCAAAAAACAATGGATTGATCAGGAAATCACAGGTGATCTGTGATCAAAATGTCTTCAGAAAAACCAACATCAAGAAATTGGTAACGGCTGTGTTTCTATTAATGGAAAGCTGCTGCTTGATGTTTTTTGCTATTGAAAGCATGGACAGTAACCCTGCTCGATCATCCACCGCGCATTTATCATGTAGAGAGGAGTTTGAGCCACAGGATGCTGACCATGGTCTCCGGGACTGGAAGGGGAGACAGGGGCGGCTTCTTACTAGTGCAGCATCCACTGAGCAATATCATCTCGGAGAACACCTGTCAACCCTCTTCTTTGCTGGAATGATATACCATAATGTGTCGAGCAGGATATGTGCCTCTTTTGACAATTCCAGTCAATGGAATTGCTCGGTTGCAGCATCATGGACATGGATGGGAAGGAAGTCGGCCTTGAGTTCAAGGGAGTGAATAGCACTCGTCCATCAGATTTTTTTGGGGCCTTGTTGTTGGCCTCCTTTGCCCCAAGAGGCTGGCTAGAACTTGCAGCATGCTTTGAAATGTTGTTGGTGCTGGTAGGTTCCTCCAGAACTGGTGGACATATTTCTGCTGAAGGTTTCATGCGATGGAGCCAACGGAGTATCCAGTTCCCCAGATTCCTACCTACTTCTTTGTCCCTTTGCTGTATGTTTTTGTGAACTTTGACTGCCACATCGAACACACTACGTGTGCGCCTGAGAAAAGCAAAAGACAAACTTGGGAACTATGATTCGACATAACAATGGTTTTCAACTAATAACTATTCAGAAGAGGCACAATAAAGATAGTTATTATAGTCTACAAACAACAAAGGTGAGTGCCCGTTAACATACTCAATAACATTCTTAGAGACTAAGGACAATTGCATTTCAATGAAAATATGATTAACTCTTGCTACCATCAAATGGGGAAAAAAGGAGAACAGTATTCAATCTAGAAGATTTTGTCAAACTAGAACTTCAGTATCATTCATTGGATGTTCTAGGTTTTAGTTAAATGAGGTTGCAGATGGACCAGAACTTCAGTATCAAAGGGATATTATTCAAATGACACAGCGTTCTTAATATCCAGTTCATACTCTTGTCCTGTTCTTAATATCTCACTTTACAAGTTTACCTTTTATATTGCAAAAGACACCAATACCTTTTTTTTAAAGAATAAAAATACACCAATATCAGTCCTCTTTCACCCTCTTATACAAGAAAATAATTAAGACTAATTATTGCAGTGAAAATCAAGAATCAACAAAAACCTGAGATTAAAATCTTCCTGAAAAAAATTTAATTTCTGGGAAGAAAGAAATATCCTGATTTTACAATTAGAACAAACAAACGATACTCTATGCAATTTCTTCAAGAACATCTAATTGGCTAATTTACCACTCAGTGAGTAAACTAGGCTTTTAAGAAAAATATTATTTTATCAGGAAAGGCAATATCTCGTAAATTTTGCAACTTAGAAATGACCATCAAACTGAATCCATGAAGTAAGATAAGATGGACATTCAAAATTATTTCTGACTAGTGTGATGATTGTTTGGAGCCCTAGAAGAGGCAAGGCTTTTTCCTAAATTGCCATCACCTTCCCAACTTCAGGCCCTTGTCAATTCCCCGTGATGGTTCCCTAACTATGGAATTTTTCATAATAGAAAATTGCTGAAAGAAATTTATCATAAGAAACATTTAACAGCCAAAGAATGTTGCAATTGATAAAGTTCGTTAAGTGGAAACACAATCTTAAAACAAAGGAATTTTATATGGTCAGTAAAGAAATGTAACGAAGATGAAAGGAATATTAACGGTGAAGGAAAAATAAGTGACTACAAAAAATTCCTTTCAACCAATTAAGATCTTTACAAATTCTTTTTACAGTTTACAAAACTAAACCTTTCTCTATGCTAAATGTACCTAATAATATTCATAATTTGATTCAGATAGTGAATTCTACCTTATGGTGTCAACTTTTTCTCCAGCTAAGCAAAATCTTGAAACCTGTATTGTATAGTCTTACATGTCTTCCTTGTACATTTGGCCTTACCAACCTACATTTGAACAACTAGTCGAATCTTGTGTCCAAATCCTATAGTCCCCAGCTTCTAATATGGATACTAGGAAGTTGGTAACTTACATCCTTTAACCAAGGTGCATGCCTCTCCTTGGCCTCATGCCTAGCTTGTAAGAGAGCTTGGAGCCTCAATATGCACTGAACCTTTAACAACTCTGAAACCCAAAAATGACTAGAATGACCAAGAACGAACAATCTTCTATGCAAAAATCGTAGCAAGCCTACTAGCAGTTACCTCAACCACTAGAGATATATAATTTTGCAAGAAGCATATTTGACTCAATTAGAAAATCAAAAGCATCAAATACAGTATGTCACCAATCTTCATTAGCAGTGCCCCTGAACTACTGCATGACCTCAAACTGATTAATTTACTGATAATTTTAGATGTACTTGTCACCAATATGAAAAACCTAACAAAGTCTAATAGTTATGTATCGAAGAATCTGAATGATTTCTTATCCTAATAGCTGCAGGACTCTGCTACCATCTTAAAGTTCAAAAGAAAGCATGAGTCATCAGCAAGGCCATTCAAAAGGACCATAATGTACACTCCTTGATTTCCTTTTCAGAATGGGGGGTTGGCTATATCATATCCCATACTAACTACCAAACCTACCCTTAACCATTTGAACTCCCCAGCAATGCTAAAATGCAAAGTCCTAAGTTTGCAGAGAATGACATAGCATAAATCTACATCACTTATTCAACCTGACCATAATCCTTTTAATAGTTATTGTTGGATGCCCACTGAACACCAACATTCAAATACACGATCAATTTATTGGAGTAAAACCTTGAGACTTGTGTTCTCAAAACCTTATAATCGGCGAACTATACATCTCAAAGAATGTGATAACCTCAGTTGGAGACCCATCAAGAAGTAATGGGCATCTTTACAGACGACTTCTACAGCAATACTTAATGTAACGGACATGTATCAACCACAACAACGGCTAAGACTAAGCACTTACACCATCTCTTACTCTTCATTAAATTCACAACATCCATCTATCAAAAATCAAGGGTTTTAAGCAAAAAGACGACATCATTTTACTACAACAATTGTAGTCTTAAAAATAAAAATAAAAAATCTTTGTTCATATAATATAAGAATCGATCAACAGCCATATCTAACAAGATCGGTATTCCGAAATAACCGCAGAAAGAAGGGGAAAAAACAGATTTTTGTTCATTTAAAATCTTCCGGTGGAAACTGAATAAGGATTACAACAAACACAAAAGAAGAAGAGAACCTGTAGAGGAATTGGCGGATCCTGGGGTGATTGGGGCCGACAAGGCGGCGTTGGATTCGGAGAGCGAGCCGGTAGGTTCGCTTGAGACCCAAGAAGTAGGCGGTGATCACCGTCATCTCCCACAACACCATTTCCCCTTCCACTATTACTCCGCTCCGTTGCTTCTCGTGACTTCCTTGTGCTCCTCTTCGCTTTAATCAACTGGGCGGCGGCGACTGATGACTCCAACGGGATCTGTCGCCCCACCTACATACAATGTTCTGTTGGATGGTTTAATATATCGCCCGTAATATGTATGTTATATCGATCACCCGTTATAATGATCATAACAACATATATTTTCTATTTAGTTAAATATTGTATGTGCCGTAAAGTGATGGAAGAATGGAGTCCGTCCCTTCACAACATCTCAACGCACATAGTTACGAAGAACATAACAAAGAGGATGCAATGACACAATAATCCAATTCCTCCTCGAGTGTCCGAATGCATAGCATAACCACCGGGGAGGTGTTTGATGGTGTGACTCATTAGAATACCAAAGAATCAATACTGGGACATGATGTAAGTCTCATATAGAAATGGCCCAATTGAGGTATCAATCATATTGTTTGTTCTTGCTAGGCATCAACAATATCTTTGTCCTTTGATCCCACACCATTTGCAGCACTGGATGCTCCAGTAGAAACATACCTGTTGTTAATGAGGGCAGCTGAACCGAGTTAGCATTAAGAGTAGAAATCGATCGCTATATCATGGAGAGGCAGTGATCAATAACACCGACTTTGTTTATACACCAGCCAGCTATGGTGGTGATTCCAAAAAAAAAAAAAAAAAAAAGATAAAATCACAATATAAAAGACACATGTTGGAGATGCATTTTTCACCAGTCATGACCCGATATATAAGTCCATTTAAACCAATGAGAAGCTGCTTAGTGATGCTATACAGGACGCAGGAGGAGGCCTCAAAACAGAAGAACATATATAAGAGAAGAGTGATCCACCACGTAAGTTTACATTCTTTATAAATTCTTTCTCTTCGGTAAAAGCAACAGGATAGTAAACTCTGCCTAAAGATAATACAAACTGGAACAAGAGCCTCTTACACATGTCTGTTTGACTCGCTATTTGAACAGCAACAGCTATGCAACTTACCAACTGCTTGCCAGTATATCATCCACCAAGTTCGCTGGGGCATGCATGCCTATTCGTCTCCGATGTGAGATGTCCCATCTGCTCTGTGAGGTGGTCCATGTTGCGAGAACTGTCCCAGTCATCATCCCCTGATTCCAGCGTCATCTCCTCGGTTTCATGTATGCCTGAGTCAACCTCTTCAGCATCTCCCAATAGTGGGCTGGCAGTAAGGAATTGCTCCCAGAAAGGATCGTTTATGCTTGGAAGCTTCTCGTCATCATTTAAGATATCCACATCTGTATCAAAAGAAAACTTTTCAGTATCAATTCCTGCCAGCTCATCCATGATCTCCCGGTTCATAGGAATGTTTCCTCCAGTAGGTCCTACGAAGCTATGTAATCCATTAGGCATTGCAGACTGCCCTTCAGAAAGTTTCAACATTCCATTAGCAGAATGTGATGGAGCAACAGACCCAGCCCCTGTATTCATACTTGGCATTTCAGTTGTTGCAACCATATCTGCTACAACAGAAGAAGATTGAATGTCAGATGGCACAGAAGAGTGCATTGTTGAATACCCAGAGTTCCTAGGCAAAGAAGGAAAGCCCGTACTTGTAGGCACTTCAGATAGAGTAACTCCAGATATCCTCTTTAAAGAACTCCTGCCATCAAAAGCTTCCATAGGTGAAGAAAAATTCTCAAGCAAAAGGTTCTGGGAGTTGCCAAAAGATTCCAACCTAGGAGACGTATCAAACTTTAAAATCTGCATCAGCATTGCTTTTGCTGCTTCATTTATTAATGGCTGGTATTTAATTATTTGACCATCGTGTACAGCACTTTCACCATCCTCTTTATTTTCTTGCCTAGGCAGCCTTCGTTTTTTGCTTACTCCAACTATGCGTCGATTGCTGTCATTTTGCTGTACCAACTGGGCTAAGAAGCCCGGGCTCTGCATGGCTTTTGCCAAGAATGACATCATCTGTTGCTGCCGCTGCTCCATACCTTGAAGGCGCTGACCTAAGGTGTTTAATTGCTGATCAGTGGCCTGCTGCTGCTGCCTCAGCCTAACCAGTTCCTGCATGAGCACATTCTTGTCTCTCTTGAGCCTCTCAATCTCCTCTTCCAACCCAAATTTCCCCACCTCAATGCTACTCTGTGTTTGAGGCTGCTGTTGTTGATTGTGTGGATGGGTTGATTTTCTCCTACTGATGTTCTTCAACAAGTGTTTTTGGCCTCTCAGGAACCCCTCATTGGCAAACTCCCATTGATCAGGATCAACCTTTCTAAAACCCTGCATACGCAATAAAAGGAGTAAAAATAACAATTTTTAGTTTTTAATGCATAAACACTCACAAGTAGACCCTGATCCAACATTCTCAACAACAAGCCATGAGGACTTTAACAAGATCTAATCAAACCATTCAACAGTGTGACACATACAGTATTCACCGTTCCAATGGAGGACCGATCCATGGGGTACACAAAACTGACCTATACAGGGCCACTATACATTACCAACTTGGTACCGCCGATACAGGTGCTATACCAGGATTATCACTCGATAGAACCAGCGGGTTAAATAGCCACCCAGGCACTCAGGCGAGGCAACGCCCGAGCACCTCAAGGGTGGACCAAGCGATGCGCTTCAATGAGACACCGCCTAGGCGCTTACCTGAACCTAGGCGTCGGGCGCCTCGAGCGAGCACTCGGTTCAAATGAACTAACCGAACCAGACTTGAAGTCTGGTTCGGTTCAACAATGGCTAGTTGGTTCGATGGAACCAATTACCCACTTTATTACCCACAAAAGCCACCCCACGCACCACTGCGCGACCCCGAGCCATCAATCCTAGCGTAGCTTCTACCTCCGCCGTTGATGCTTTCTAATGCTGCCTCTGCAAGGCTTCCTATATTGTCGATGAACGGGTCCGACGACCTAGCCTTCGTCTGCAGCTTCCTTCCGCCACGACTACTTCCATGTGCAGCTCCTTCCACCGTCGAGGGAGAGGACTGCAACTTCCTTCGCCACCAACGAACACCTTTGAAGCTTGCTCCGCCCACAACATCACCATTCGTAGCTTCCGTCGTTGCCACTGCTGTCGTTCGCAGTTTCCTCCGCCACTGTCACTGTCATCCAAAAGTTCCATTGTCGGTAACTTTTTCTCTCCCTCTTAACAGTTCTTTTCTCCCTGTTCGAAAGTTCCACTATTAGAGCGCCTAGCTTCGCTCAAGCAATTACCTAGCGCCTTAGGCATTTTGAGATCTTGGTGCCTAGCGCTTTTTAAATCACTGGATAGACCCCGTACAAGTCTGCACCAGGCGGTAACCACACATAAGTAATGAGGCTACCTAACTAACCATTGGGTAGCTCATTGAAGGGGTTTTGGGAGGCTAGAAAAAGCACCCAAACAGTATCGAATGTTATGCGAGATGTCTCATGCTGACTCTTGCAAAGTCCTACAAATGCACCATATCAATATAAATCTCATCAAATCGAGGACCCCGAACCACTGTCCGTCAACTAGCGTCATTTATTTTGGTGGTAGGAACATCAATCTGAGGTACTGGACTCGTATCCATATTGGATGTACCGATATGAGTCCGAGCAACTTAATTTGATTGCATATAACAATAAAAATAGGGTTTTTTTCTTGATTTCCAGTCCTTTTTTAGGGTAACCTCAAAATCCAGTATGCACCTATGTACAGGTACTGTCCCTCAACTCAAATCATGTACACTGATACAGACCAGTACGAGACTGGTACATGAGATTAAAACCCCTGGATCTAACCATTTTGAACATAACAACATGCAAAAATTTGAGCAAGTCCCAAAACCCACCTTACATACCATTTATTATACAAATGAAACTCAGCAAAGAAAAAGTGCATACATTTACAGCCTCAAGAAGACACCAAACTGTTTGAAGTCTGTTGAAACAAATGACACCACATACCAATATGTTTTGTAGACAAAGAGACCTTGTTATAAGCCTGTTGAAACAACCTACACCTCATATATTGATCCTCTCCTCCTCCTCGCCATCCCACCTTCCCTTTTTTTTTCTCAATGCAAACATATATGCTAGCATACACTGTGTTAGTTCATCAGTATGAATCAGACTCATACCGATTCCAAACCAGGTCTAGTACTGAGATTTAAAACCATGATGTACATAATATATACAAACATATATGTAATTGGCGCTGTCTTTATCAAGTCTTAAAGACTTCTTCCCTAAAAAGGAGTGTTTGATTACTTCACCTTTTTCCATTGGAACACACTGACACGATGACACGATACTTTCTAAACCTATCGCAATTTGTTGGGATGAGATGTGGGCTATACGTGACAAGGTTTGACATACCGGTCCGTATCGGTGTATCGAGATTATCTTGGTACTGGTACAGTATCGGTACTGGGTGGTACATACAGTGCATACCACCCGGTACATAAAAAGATATTATAATATTTTTTTATAATATAATATTATATAATATAATATTAATATATTAAAAAAAGAAAAAAGAAAAGGGTCTCCCCGTGCGGGGAGATGTTCCGTCTCCTTGCGTGGGAGAAAAAGCGTCCGCGGGCGAGGGCAGCGACGGCACGCGAGCAACCCGCGGGCGAGGACAACGCAAGGAAAAGAGGTTCTTCTTTCTTCTTTTCCTCTTCTTTTTTCTTCTTTTCCTCTTCTTTTTCTTCTTCCCTTTTTCTCCCTCAAATCAATCGTCGACGGCCGAAATCGATCGCCGACGATCATTTTTTGGCGGTACCGCCCGGTAGCGGGCAGTCCGCATACCAATAACCTAGTGAACCAATATGTACCGCCCGTACTGGGCAGTACATATCGAAATTGCAAACCTTGATACGTGATATACACACAAGTTTCACGGGGATCCACATGGTACAAGAAACTCATGTCAAGCACTAGAATCCTACAACGAAATTACATTGACTAGGGGCCATTACACCTTATTGGTCATCAATCGAGTCCTCCTCTACCATTTTATTATTGATGAGAAAATAATATGTACTTCTTGAACATCCAAACATGAAGAAGCTTTCAAGGACAGATGGGACACCACCCCCTAGACACTTCTTTCACTAAACAAGACCCATCTATATACGACATTAACAGTTACACAGATTCACTAGCATTCTCCCTCTTAGAACTTCCCCACTAGGAACAAAGATAACTCTACCACCAATCAATCCATCCTCCAAGACCGACATTGGTGCACTTGATTAGCAAATGAAAGCCCTAGACATCTCTTATTTCCAGCTGGTAAGTCGAGACAAACTTAACCACAACAATTTGCTACAAAGTGACCCTAATAACATCTTCAAGTAAGGATGTCAATAGTTGTATCATTATCAAGTTCCAATGCTTTTGGAAAAAGAACCTTGATCAATGATGAAATCTCACTAGTGTTCCTTGACCTTTACCTTGTTCAGGCTGGACCATATTAGAAAAGTTCATTCCTTTGATGACTTCCTCCAACAAATTCGTTCAAGATTTTGTCCAACTCCACAATATGATCAATTTTCGTGTGATTATGAAGTTAACTCTTAAAACAAACACCGTAAAAAAATATAAGTTCTTAGTTGACAATCACTGTTGACCTACAATGCGATCTCGACTTCCTGATGTTCAGCTGATTGAAAGCAATCACCTCAACCAACCATATGACTGTAGTAAAAGATTTGGGATCATATAAAGTGACCCCACTGTGTCTCCTTAATGCTACCTAACCTCTCTAGTGTCACCATTATCGAATAGAATGGCAACTTCAAACCAATGCTTTGATGAACAATGAGAGTGAAAACAGAAAGACAACCACAAAGATTTCAAACCAATAGATGACCAAGAAATGCCCCTCCAACAATATTCACCCAACCAGATGATGATGATTAAAACATTCAGAGCATAGAAAATTTATTGACCAAGTTTATACAGGTCATGGATACATGTTCAAAATATTTAGTATGATGGGCAAGTTGGATGATTGATGGTGTCCATTTAGAGAAATAACGGATGATTGGTAACAGCAGGTCAACAGTCATGTTCATTCCATAGTTAATTTACAAGGTCTGAAAAATTGACCATTGTTATAATATAAAATCTGAAACAAGAACCAAAAAGTTCTTCCATCACAAACTCAAGATTGATGCTTTTCTACAAAGCATAATAATAGGAAAGTTCATCTTAACTTGGCCATGCATGTGCGAGCACCTCCAAGATGTAGTATTTCTTGCTAACCCTCGACAATTGGTCAATTTTATTAAAGATACCAATCATGTTGAGTTAACACAAGCAGGAGAATATTTTACGGCAAGAAAAATTATGTATCATATAGTTTCATTAAGATGAGGAAGAAAACCTATAAAGATTCTCAGAGCAAAGCAAGAAAGTATATATTGTATGTCAAATTTGAAAGAATTACAAATATCTACACCATTGAAAAGTTCCATATAACATGTAGATCTGGCTAAATTTGCTAGTGTATCACCTTGAAACCCTTCCTTTGGCACCATTAAGAAGAATAAAAAACAATACTCAAGGAGTCTAAAACTTACAGATAACATTTTATTTTTATAGATAGAAATCAGTGATAAGATCAGAAACAACAGATTTGTGAAAAAGAACAAGATAAAATAAATATCTAAAAGGAACAGATATAGAATACAACACCAAATGGTATCTCTATATCAAGTAACTAATTAAGTTTACAACAATTTGAAACAATTATCATGTATATTCATCTGAAAGCTAAGCGAACCATGTAATCACTTTCACTACCTCACCAGCTAGGTTCCATATGCTTTTCGAGTTGATGCCAAGTGATGGTTAGACACTTAGACGATGATTAGGTGGCTGCTGACACCCCCAGATCTTCTTATTTTCTTAAACAGCCATCTAATTATAACTTTTTTATAAGCAGTCATTAAAGCTTAACCCAATTAGCCTTGGCAAACATTATATGATTAAGATACTTGTCATTTTAAGTAGGACATTACTTCAAGTAATTTTTTCAAGTAAGATGCATAATCATTTTGAGTAGTACAATAATTCAAGTAAGTTTCTTAGACTTAGTTAAGGCACTTTTTTCTTTAGGCATCCACCTGTGCATCTAAGCCTTCTACCTGGACCTTTTAGTTGATCAGTTTAAGCTTCCTCTTCAATTCAGTCATCAAGGCTTCCTCCATATCCATCCTGTGCTGCTTCCAATTCTCCCAGAGAGTATCACCACAGAGTTCTGAGGATAATCTCTTCATTGAACAAAATAAGGCCTTAATCCATAAATCCCATTTTAACCATCGATTGTTTACATCCCGTGCTACCCTAATCGACTCAGAAAACTCGGGCGCATCAAATCCAACACCCAAGAAAAGAAAATTTCTAACGAATTGAAGGAGACAACCAGAAGATTTCAGGAAGAGAGAAAAGAGGCGTACATAGGTATTGAGCTGGCGCACGAAGCTGGAGAAGTTATTGTGCTTGAAGTACTTGGGGAGGAGGTCTCTCGCGAACTCGGTCGTGTTCCAAACCACGAAGCTGTTGTTGGCGGGACCCCAAGAAACGATGGCGTCCGTCGCGGGATCGTCGACCATCTCGTAAGTCTTGCTCAGGAACGGGGGCGGAGCGCCGCCGTTTAGGCTCGCGTTCGCGGTCGTCGCTGCAGCCTTCTGGGCCCCGCCCCCTTCTCCTCCGACGCCGTCCATCGCTCGTGCCGCCGGGAACCGGTGGGGTATCAGAGGGAGCGCATTCGATAGAAAAAGAATTGGGGCGGGGAACAGGTCTCTGAAGAAGGTATCGATCTCAGGGAAGGGAAGACGGGGGAGGAAGAGGCAGGGTTCCCGGGAGATAAAGGAACCCTAACGAGGAGATGCCGGAGAAGACAGGGATGAAGCCGGAGAGTGGCGGTCACGAAAAAAAATAAATAAATCGATTAATATGTTGATGGTTCTGATAAGAACCCATTTCTTCTTGGGATCCTCTCAAATGATATGGTAAATAAAATACGAGGTAGGTACATCAACTCGCATCGTAACCGTTCACTAATGATCGATGGTTCTCAGAAAGCGATTTAGAATGTGGCTGGTCCGAGGCGAACATGGATTTGAAAGAACTCTGGGACAGGATCCTGACTGTGTAGCACACTCTCCAGTGGAAATATCTCGGACACATATTTTCCACCATTTTTCTTTACTCGCACGTATACCTGCATAGCTATGGACCTCCGCGGGTGGACCGATCATAAGGTATACATCTGGGGAATATTAACAAGTAGCTAAAGAAGTATTATCCTAAATCTAAGACATTTATCAGAACAAAAAAATTAAAATAAAAAAGTATGATACATCATTACTATTACTTTCCTTTGTGTAAATGGCTATTGAAATAACGTATAAATAAGTAATTTACAAATAGTGATTCTTCCCATAGAAGTCTCATCACAGTTAAGTTTTAAGCATTTTTTTAACAGTATAAAATTTCTTAATTATAATCATTGGCAATACTAGTATTGTATCCTTTAGCAATTTATTATGAGAATTTTTCATTTTTCTCAAAAATATACTATTGTTTTTAAAATTAACATGACAGAAACTAAAATGATAATAAATAGAAATTATATATGAGAAAAATGTAAGATGATGCAATATTAGAATTTTTTATAGTTCCTAGAAGGAAAAATATAATATGCCACCTTGAGGCCCTTTCAGAAAACAAATCTGTTGGAGATGATAAATAGTATAAGAACATATTTTGCAGTGACTACCAACATTAATATGGGAATAAAGAATAGCTGATAGGAGATATGAAGTCTTGAATATTGTGATAATATTTAAAAAAACCATTGCTATAGCCAATTTTCTCAAAAAAGTTTCATATATTTATTCAATTATTTATTTATTTATTCCGACCGAATATTTCTTTTTTATTAAAAGATGAAATTAAATTTATCTATAGCCTACCACCCGTTATGATTGTCTCAACTCTTCTCTTTTCATCTTTTATCTATTTTGGTCTCTTATTTACTCTTTTTCAATCGGCCTCGTCTTCCCCTCCATTTTATCTTTGATTTTTTCCTCTTTATTATCATCGTCGCTCACCTCTCCTCCATTGCTCTCACCTCACTTCCCATCTTTCTCCGACCTCTTCGTCTTTTAAAAAATAATTAATTCTTTTATTAGAATAAATAAAAAAAGATGCTAATTAAAAAATAAAAACATGAGGGTTTTTTTTTTTAATTTTCCCATGAGTTATTGTATAAGAATATGATAAGTTGCCTGGTTAAGTAATAAGCATATTAAACTTAAAAACTGGGAAATTTAAAAGAAAAGGATTCACCAAGAATCATTGCTTTCCATACATTTACTTTCCAAGGAAATGCAAATTAAGTCATCTTATATCCTGAATGTACATGGGTATCATTTTTGGCAGTTAAAAAATGAGCCAAGAAAATAGTAATTATTAGTTTCTTTAACGATAAGGTCAGCGATTAAAGGCTTGAAAAACATCAATTATGAAGCTCATATAGAAGGTTGGTTACTAAGTACTTAAACTTCTAATCAAATTTTCAAAAAAAAAAAATCAGTACTCCAAAACACAGCATGACAATGCCATTGGTGTCGATTGATGGGAATAAAATAGGAATAAATTTTGTATGCGAACAAATATTAGCAGACCGTCACACATAGCCGGAATCAAACATAAATCACAATCAGATGAACATCAAGATTTATGTGAAAAATCCTTTCAACTCGAAGGGTAAAAACTACGGGATAAATCAGAGAAAATCCACTATCAAAATAATGAATATACAGATCTCAAGGCTTCTTGCCCAAGCCCAAAGCAATAGCCACAAGAGAATCACAGAGGTACAAAGACTATAATCCTAAGCATGATATCTAAAATCTTCTTAAGAGATCACAGTAAGAATCCACTGCAAACTGATCTAACCTGAGATTTGAATGATTGAGAATAGTTTTTTCCTACCATTGTCTTCTTCTCTCTTAATCTCAACCCTAGCCACTTAATCTAGATTTTAGATTAATATAAGTGAGGTTATGGACTGTGAGCTTCACTAAAGTCCATTATGGGCTGAATTTGGGGTATCTGCCCAATACCGACAAGTATTGATCCAAATCAACAATCTAGCTTGTCTCTTTTGAAGATAGCACTCATCAAAGTAGCATCAAAAGTTGACTAATCTGTGAATAAGGTGTATACAGTGGGATTCCATAGTATGATTGTCCACAAGTAGTACAAATGTAGTTCCTCAAATTTGTTGCCCTCTTGACTTTTGGATGGATCATCTGCATATACACAGCAAAGATGAGTAAGAAAAGACAACAATATTAAATGCTCTGTTTAGGCAAAGACAACTTGAGAATAGTATCAAAGCCAGCTGAAAAGTACACAACTATTGAGGTGGAAAAGGTAGCAGGTGACTAGATGGTGTTTCCCATCTTTTGAGTCTATGAATATTAAATAGCTAATGTTACACACAAACAGTGCCTGCATTGTTGCTACATGATATTAATCATTTAATTAAAATCTTAATCAAAATAAGCTGTCATGTGTCAAAAAAGAAAAAAAAAGATACTCCTCATAGGTTTACTATTTTCTAAGATTTTAGAGAATTTTTTTTGCAACTTACAAGTAACTGTTGTGCTGCTTAATAATATAATAGATGAGTATGTATATGTTTCTGCTATTTTTTGTTCATAAAAATAACAAAATTCACTATATGTAGTATTGTATGTGTGCCAGCCATTATGATTAGATTCATTTACCTGTGATTCAGTCGGACAATCCCTTAGAATAGATAAAGTGGGCATATCAATGAAGCAGATAAAAGAAAATTTTCTTATGTACAGTAAGTACTCAAGGAAGTTATGTGACCATTTCAGAATAGAATTATTACTGCCATAGAATAGTAGATCATATGATCATTGCAGAAGAGATAACAACACTGTTTGCATCCGCTTCTGTACGATTTTTGGATTGAACAAAGTAACCACATAGACAAGAACCAGTGTAGAGATGAGATGCTGCTGTTTGGTGCATGGGAGAAGCTGCATTTAGCAGATCACAGCAACAACTTGTTTTGATGTGTTTTGTTCTCTTCTCTCTGTAATTATCTGGAGCTTCATGTTTGTATGTCTGTGAATTCTGAGGATTTGTGACTTCTTTTGTTTGCCTATACACATTTATATATAGAATTTTATCATTTGCCAAACAAAAACTGCAGGTCGCACTGGCTGATATGAATAGGAAGCACTATTCCCTCAGGGTTTGGCCATGGAAAAGCTGGTCTACTGACAAAACTTTTCCTCTGAATTCAGGATTAAGTACCTAAAATATGGAAGATATAGTAGGTTTCAAGTGACCTTCTTAATGCAAACTTCATACTAAATATTTAACAACAGGTAAGGATGCAATGACTGCGTAGAGACACTGCACAATCAAATATTACAGCTCCAGGCTCAACTTGTATCAAATGGTATAGCTTTTTTGGGGTCTTTCCAAAGACATCAGATGCCACCTGCCTTCTTAAACATAACCTATCATTCACCTAATCCCCTAAGAAGAGCTGGAAATTGTCCTAACTAGTTAATAAGAAACTCCCATTTATGGCATGAATATAGAGATATTAGAAAAAATGCTCATCAATATCAAGACATCACTTCTGTATTACCACCTCAACAGTTCACAGCCGTAAAAATATACAGGTGTAGACTTCAGATATTGTCTCATTTAACTATGCTGTGGAAGTCTTGAGTAGATATATCTGATGAAGGGAATAGCTCTTTATCAATATGTATGGACTTTTTTCTTCATTAGGGTTCCATGGAAACGACAGGAATATGTCATTCTTGATCTCTCATATCTCAATCTTCAAGCAAAGGGCAGAAGAATATTTACAAAGAAAAAGAAATTAAGATAGAAATAAATATTGGAATAAGTGTATGATGCAGCTTTAGCTTCTACTACATCTGTGGGTTTTCGCATCAAGGTTCTTCTGTTCCTTCCTAACAAAGGAAATCTCTCAACAGTGACAAAACTACTTCCAAGACGGAATTCCCCACTAGATCTACTCCTCACCACAGATGTTTCGGTTAATTCAATAATGCAGTGGGGAAGAAAAGAGTGTTATAAAACAAGTAATGAACCCATCTTTATTTGCAGCAACATCATTCTCATGATAAAACAACATCATGTTTATGTCACAGTGTGTTGGTCAAGCTACTTAGTTTTAATCATGTGATCAGAGTCTTTGATTTTTTTTTTTTTTCTCACGTTTTCTAAATCATTAAATTTGATTCAAATGTAGGTCCTATATGAAGAGTTTAAAAAAAAAAAAAAGGAACAAAATGTACTATGCAAGCAGCAGGAGTAAAGAAGATGACAAGCTATTAGATAAAGAATAGCTTGTTTCAGTGGAGAGTTTTGATTCATAATATTTTTTTTTTTAAAAAAGATAAAATATCCTTCAGAAAGAATTACTAGCAAATTGACAAGCTATTATTAGATAAAAAAACAATAAATAAACGAGTACTAGAGAAAGATAAGACTATTGCATGTCACTCTACAGATAAAGCTTTTTAAGAAAGTTTCAAAACTTTCATAACTACAGACAGATTTGATACAAAATCGAAGGTTAAGATTCAAAAGATTATATAAAGAGCTCATAGTTTTCTATCGACCTCAACCTAATGGAGCTCAACAAGATAAGTATAAAATGGGGTCGTAATCATTAAAGACAAAAAGTTCATGGGGATGGCTCCTCCTCCTCATAATCATATAAGGAAGCTCCTCCCAAAACTCTAGAATCTCTATTCTAACCTAACCATTATTAATCTTATTGGGGTTTCTATTACTTCTACTTCAGTTTCAAGTAGGAATTGAACAAGGTCCTTCCTTACTTTGTCTTCCTCTTCCAACTGAACAAAAAAATAAAGTCTTTGCTCACTTATTTTTAACATTAAATAATGGTTTCAGAAAGGTTGTTGGATTCAACTCTTCTATTATCACCTGGGAGGACCTATGGATCGACAACCTCTCCATTTCCAGATGGCCAACTTTTATTAATGTAAGAATTTAATTTTATTTCCAATACTAAATGGATGCATTTTTTTCATCCATATCTTTCTTATCGTTTGTTGAGAGCAAGACATCATTGGAATGATCAATGATAGTCTAGCAGGACCACTATATGGCAACTAAATATTCTCCCTAAGACTTAAAAGATTTTTTTTATTGCAAAACTTGGCATCACCTTCCCACCCCATACATAATCCATGCTCATAATCTTGCATTCCTGCCCAAATGCATGTCCTCACCGTAAACTGTTCCAAGATTCCACCACTTGAGAAGTATCATTGCCAACAAGGGGAATCTGAGCCTCTCTCTCATATGGGCATCAATCTATCTACAGCACATACTATCCATAAAACCCAAGAAACAACTTTTGTCCCTCCCTACACACCTCCACTTATTTACTTCAACAAGTTTTACTCTCCATGTTAACACCATGCAGCTCCTTTACATCATCACATACTGCAATCATAACCATGCAATCATTTCCACAGTAAAAAACAGCCAGCCACTTATGGAACCAAAAGTACAGTTATCTCTCTCTCTCCCTCCCCCCAAAAGACTGATCAGATGAGAAGGGAAGAGCTTTATCAGAAGAAAGCAAGACAATAATTGAGGAAGAGACAGAACAACATGAGGTCTGAAGTTGGCCGAGAGATGGAGCTCTTTTCATCACAACCTGATCTATCACTTCAGATCAGCCCCCCAGACATGACACCGGCATCAGGTTGTAGAAAGCCAGATGAAGACATGGACTTAGGGTTCATGAGGAGCAACAGTATGACCACAGCCTTAATGGAGAAGGCCGAGAGCAACACCTCTGAGGTCTCTTTAGCAGCTCGAAGCGCCAGTGTCTCCACCACCACAAGTAACACCACTCTTCTACTACACCCCCTACCCCACCACCATCACCACCACCTCCACTTCCACCACCACCATCACCACCACCCTCTTCTGCATCAAGGGTACCACCAAGATCTTAGCTTGCTGAGGCCCATAAGGGGAATTCCTGTGTACCAAAACCCGCCCACCTTGCCTTTGATGCCACCATATCAGCAGCAGCAGCAGCAGCTTCTGTGTGACTCTTCTCCCTCTACTGACTTCAATCACTTTGCGACGACACAAGGCCTGTCCAGATCAAGGTACTGGCCGTCGAGGTTCCCCATAAAAAGGAGCATGAGAGGTCCACGGATGCGGTGGACAAGCGCACTCCACGCCCGCTTTGTGCATGCTGTGGAGCTCTTGGGAGGCCATGAAAGTACGGCTTACAATTCTCATTTTCTTATCTCACTATGTACATATGCTTCAAACATACATAGTTGATTTAGATGTCCCTGTTGTTCCTACCTCCCAATCGTAACTTCGTCTTCAACTTTTGAGCTCAGGGGCTACACCCAAGTCAGTTCTTGAGCTAATGGATGTCAAAGATCTCACACTGGCTCACGTGAAATCTCACTTACAGGTAAAGGATTTCCCAGTGTTTGGAAACCTAAAATGGGCATTTGGCTTGCACTCCAAAGGAATGTTTTCCTTTAATCCTTCCTGCCTATTGGTTGAGTATTGTCTCAGCTTTTCTTTTCCTTTTTCCCATCTTTAAGCATCTCAGTTTTACTTGCTTGTAAAAGCAAGCCACTGTTATAAAACGATAAACACATCTGTACATACACACACACACACCATATTCTAACAAATACTTCAATGCTTTATCCATTTGATGTATATATACCATCTACAATAGATTGATGATGTTTTAGTTAGCTTCAGATTTAGGGCATGTAGCCAGGAATCAAAGCCATGATGAGATGTATTATATATACTAGCTAATGTTCTAAAGTTTGTCAAAGAAATGATATGCATTTGCAGATGTATAGAAGCGTGAAGAACACTGATAGACCAACAAATCCTTCAGCAGGTAGCTTTGTTTTAAGTCCTTCCAGTTTGCTTCTAAAACTGTAAACTCGCTTACCAAATAATATGTCGATTAATACTTTTTTTTGCGTTTTGTAGTTCAATCTGATGGTTTCGAGAATCGATCATTTGGAGAAGTTTCAGATGATAATTTGGTAGAAGTTCAGAATCTGCAGAATTCAGAATCATCAACTCATAATGGGAGACCTGATGCACATCATGGAATCGATCAAGCTGGTCCTTGGAGCCATTCTTCCAGGTGAAAATATCCTTCTCCACAATAGTTTGTATGCCAAATGCTTATAAATTTGAATCATTATGATCATGTCAACAAAGGTAACTAAAATGAGGTTTACTACTGCCAAAGTCATTTGAATACTCATTCTTCACTTAACAAATAACAAGTAAATTCTAAAGCCAAATATTCATTTGAATAATTGCTTGTCAGACTATTATTTTATAACAAGAAAACAAATCCATGTGAAAGAATATAAATATAAGGATTCTTTTAGGTCATCGAGTAGGGAAGTATAAAATCATCAACTACTTTCATGTCATATGCTCCACTAATTTGCATAACACATGTTGGATGCCACACCACTCTGCATTGTGAATCCAGCAGAGAATAATTCTACCACACAACTTCCATTTTTCATTAAAGCTAAAATCAATAAATGGTCATGCACATAAGTATAAATATATATAGAACAGGAAAAAGGTCATATAAATTATTAAAACAGCTCTCTTATGTTTTTTTTTTTTTTTTTTTGTTGTCCCTGTAGGCTTTCCTGCCAATATTAACAGACTATTGTATTAGTAAGTAGAGCTTAAAATGTCTGGATAACCATGTCTTCTGCTTTTGTTCTTGCAAACTACTAGTGCTTGGTTGAAAGTACCAAGTATTCAGATATTTTAGTTAGTTTATAGCTTCTTTTTTGTATCAACATAAATTTATCATATCACACATGATATATATTTTTAAAAGCACTCGAAATTTATACGATTTGCCGTCTGAAAACCTTTTGAAGCCGAGTTAGACTAAGGAACTAAAGCTTGTGTTACTCTGGTGTTGATGAATCAAGGTTTTACCTACACAAATAATTAGTGTGCTTGATCTCGGAATTATTAAAAAGGTTTACTAACATGAATTTTGAAGTTCATTAAAACAAATTATAATTCACGGGCCCGATCTAAATCTGGTTGAAAGTTTTAAGGACTTGTGGTGTAACTTTTTAAGATTAGCTCTCCTTTTTTATTGATGTACAAAAGAAGCTTCTCTTTTCTAGAAATTACCAAAATGAATAGCAATTTTACATAAATTGTCAAAGGACACATTATATTAAATTATTATTATCCAATTCTACCTCTTTTTTTTTTTTATGTGACATCAAAACCAAGGAAAAAAAAAAAAAGGATTTTGCAAAGAGGAACTTAAGCCTCCAGTACAAGAGGCTTGATATTTCTTCTAGATGTTTACTTCTCTCCCAAACTAAGTCTCTTACTTGTCCAGATTCCTAATTGCCTATATGTAGATGGTGAGGGAGGGTCTAAACACTTGGTGGCATTGATATCTAACTGGTTGAATGCCTTCTTTTCTTGATAAAGCAATGAGAAAATATAACCCAAAAATGCCTGTATGGGTGTGACTAACAATGCTGTCCTTGAAAAAACTACAAGTAATTTTGGAGAAGTCACTGGTTAAAGCTGAGAATGCATTAATTCATGTTAGATTTACTTGCTATCGATATAGGTAATAAGGCTGCAGATACCCAGAGTCAGATACTGAAGAATGGCAAGAAACATAAGAAATAGGACCAGAACAATATTAAGTTGAGTACCCTATTTGTTTTCAATTTTGAGTTCCAGAATGTAACATAGGGAAGACAACAAGTGTAACAGTTTTAAGAAACCCAGAGAGATTTTTGGATTCTTGTACATTGAAGCTGAGCCTCTCTAGTGCTCATGCTTCAAGGATGACATTGCTAGCCACGCTCAGAGAGAACACATTGATAGAGCCAACAAAGTTTCTGCCACTTGATAGTTGCTACTTCCTAGAAGCTGTCAACGTTGTGTGTCCTATAGAAGCTCTCTTCCGACATTTTTTTTGACTCCACACCATTAAACTTATGCAAAGTGGTCAGAAAAGCGAGGAACACTGTTGCTTGTGTCCAGGATCTAGTCAACATCTGAACCTCCATCATGGTTCCCATTATGGTGCAGTAATCTGTTGTTGTACTTCAGTAGGTTAACCTTGTGTATTGCAACACTATTTTGATGCATGGAATTCTGTGGTGGCTTGGACAGCTGGGGAAGCTTTTCCGATGACTTGGTGAGTGATTCCACCACCAATGGAAGCATGGAGTCCTTCAAGGTATCAGACACAGCTGGGATCCAGTATTCTTAACCTCCCTCCCTCCCTCTTTCCACTACAACCGTGAGCTCTTTCTTTCTTTCTTCTGCAGGAGATGCCATCCGAGAGATTTGAAATGTATTGTGACTTGAACTCCCCGTGCCTCTCGGGGACAACAAGCCAAAGCAGACTTAACCTTGACATCACCCTGGGTAGGCCTCACTGATAAGGTGGAGACAGAAAAGGAAGAAAGCAAGAAAGAAAAGAAGAAGACAGCCATAAAGGAGAAAGATTGAGGCAAAGTTCCACAGAGACTCGAAGCCTCAATCAGTGACTCAAATTGCTTGAGTTGGTGCCTTCCATGCATGTGCACGTGTTCTCTTTCCAGCTTCCCAAGAAAGAGAGAAGGCAATCATGAAGCTAAGCATCTCATATCCATAGACTTGGTAGTGTTGATATAAAACTCGCCCTTCCATTGATTTATTCACTTTGTTTCTTCTTAGTTCTGCATAGCAGATTCTTGTAACATGTACAGGTATTCTCTCACAAGAATGCCATCATATCATTCTGTGGGGAGTTCTTAGAAGAAGCTAATTAATTGCACAAGCATGAATGGGATTCGTAGATATATCAACATCATTATATTGCTGCCCTTCTCTCTCTATGAAGGAAAGGATCCACTATTCTCTATCTGCTCCATTTACAGGCTGTTCACCAATAAGAGCCTGTAAGACTCATTCACGAGGGCTTATATACAACGTTGAGTGCATAAAATTGTATATATAAGGAAAATTAAGGGAAACTTGTAGATTATGTTTTCAGATGAATGAGCAGATGTCACTATCTTTAGCTCTTACAAGGTGCTCTCATCTGTCACAGGAAGTAATCCAGTGCCAAAATAAAGATCAAAGAGAAATAAATGCTTGAGAGGAGCTAAAACTTCATATATGTG
This sequence comes from Ensete ventricosum, assembly GCA_029747655.1. Taxonomy (NCBI): domain Eukaryota; kingdom Viridiplantae; phylum Streptophyta; class Magnoliopsida; order Zingiberales; family Musaceae; genus Ensete; species Ensete ventricosum. The sequence goes on from JAQQAF010000005.1 coordinate 33,471,150, forward strand.
GAATTTAATTTAGAGTTCGAATGGAATCAAAGTGGGTAGGTTTGAATTCCTATGCAGCTTAATTTCTAGCACGAATCAAATTAAGAGGATGATTAGTCTTTAGGAAAAAAAATAATATTAGATTAACATAAATACATGACCTGCAACAGTGCATTTCCACTCTTTTTAAGGTAAGAAATAATCAAGTTGATCCATGATTTTAGTATTTCAAAAAAAAAAAAAAACATATTGTGCCAAAGTTTCATAATGATGTGTTCCCAATGTATCGCTCCAAAGCTTTTTAACTTGATATCCTTAAGATTATTGTTCCAAGAGACGATCCATAGTCTACAATCTTTAGTCTCTAAATAATTATATCCCAAAGTAATGTCAATTTTAAGTTCTTGTTTTTTCTGATTGCAACTCTGATTTGTTAAAAATGGTTGCAGACAAAGATCTTATTTTTCAAACTGATGGTGAAAAAAGAGGTAAAGAGGATGAGAATAGCTCACTATCAGAGTTGACAAGCTAAGATGGATAATAAATCATTTGAACAAAAACCTAAAGAATGAATATTGCATTAATCATCCTACAGCAATAACTCATAATATTTCCACATATTATTATCTAGGAAATTGTTACAATAATCTAATTCCATGAAACGACTGGCTTCCGATCTCATTGATTTGCTTCAAAATAGTCAGTAATAAATCAGTAAATTCTTGCCTCCAATTTATTATGAAAAGGAGGATTGATTGAATCAGCAAATGTTAAGCACATAGAACACATAAGAACATCTCATCTAAGTATCTGTGGTATACAACAAGATAAGAGAAGAGGAAGAAAAGAGATACTAGTAATCCACAACAGGAACTATGAGGACTGTACTATCCCAACTGTTCATTACCAGTTTCATCCTACGCCATGGCAGAAAGGAGCTACAGTACTAGTGAGGAAGAGACGACAGCGATGCATAACAGAGGCGATCGGGAAAAGGACGTGTGAGGGAAGTGGGAAAAGGATCGGAGAGGAGGGAGAAAGAGGCGGCGGGTCCCGCGCGCGCGAGGGAGAGAAAGACGAGCAGCGGGAGTAGAGCGAAGGCGCGGCAGCCGAGGCACGAGAGAGAGGGAGAAGGAGATCATGAAATGAAAGCACTCCATGGCTTTATGATTGGGGCCAGCGGACAAAGGTCCTCGTGTTTCATGGTGACTACACCGCCACTGCCCGTGTTTGACGGCGACCGCACCACCACTGCCCGACATTGATGCTGGGAGCTTTTGTCCATCCATCTGTGCTCTCTTCTATTTTTATATTATATTATATTATATACATTCTTATAAATTATTTGAATTTTTATAAATTATATACATTCTATTTTTATATTATTTTTAATTTTAATAATGCTTTTAATTCAAAAATATCTAAATTATCCCTCAAAAAATTGATCATACTGTTCTCTCTCGTTACAATACTTTAGTTAGTTATAATATTTTGATTTGTCATAGTATTTTAGCTACTATAATAAAAAATATTATAAAAAATATTTAAAAATACTTTAACTGATACAAAATGGGCTTAGAGCATCAATCAAGCTAACTTCAAGCCTTAAAAATTAGTATTATAATGATATATGAGTAATGATAACCAAAGAAACATAATATGATATTGCCTATAGTGGTCTTCAATAATTTTATATTATTTTTAACATATTAAAAAAAATACTATAACACTTTTTTAGAACACTATAAGCAAGCAAAATGGAATCAAAACACGCTAGAAACCTTTTGATATGTTATACTAGGATTCAAATAGATACTTATGAAATTTAGGAACAAGATCACCCAAATAAAAATAAAAAAATCAACTTATTACAATGTTTAGATCACCACAACAAAAATATTATAAATTACACAAATAGATTCCTTTCATTCAATTCAATTACAAGTTTCAAAAATGATTTCGTAATGGTCTACGAGCAATAACAACTAAAGAGATACAATATGATTAATTATAGTGTTTTTAATAACTTTATGTTGTTTTCAACAACTCAATAAAAATAATATAAATATTATTTAAAAAATATTAGAATGAGTTAAAAAAATACTGTAACAATTCAAAACTGATAAAAAAATAGTAAAAATTATATATATATATATATATATATATTTATGTATTTTGGGTATTTTATTAAATTATGGGTACTTATGATCTTTTCTAGGGGAATTATATTTTTATTTTTTGACTATATATATATGTGTGTATGTATAAGAATGGGTTGAATGTATGTATGTATGTATGTATAAGAATGTATGTAGGAACAAGATCACCCAAATAAAAATAAAAAAATTAACTTATTACAATGTTTTGATCACCATAACAAAAATATTATAAATTACACAAATAGACTCCTTTCATTCAATTCAATTACAAGTTTCAAAAATGATATCGTAATGGTCTACAAGCAATAACAATTAAAGAGACATAATATTATTAATTATAGTGTTTTTAATAACTTATGTTGTTTTCAACACCTCAATAAAAATAATATAAATATTATTTAAAAAATATTATAATTAGTTAAAATAAAAATACTGTAACAATTCAAAACTGATAAAAAATTAGTAAACAGTATATATATATATATATATATATATATATATATATATATATATATATAGGGTATTTTATTAAATTATGGGTACTTAGGATCTTTTCTAGGGGAATTATATTTTTATTTTTTGACTATATATATATATATATGTATATATTTATGTATGTATGTATAAGAATGGGTTGAAGTGGCGTACTAATATAACTTATAATTATATGGCGAATGGATAGTTTATTTTAATTAAAACTTATTCGCGTGAAGCATGAGAGACTACTAGACGTTCGGTAATTCCTTCTTCAACATCCCATCCAATTAATCTCATGCGTATTTTAAATTGTTGTTCTTCATATTATTTTTAAACAAATAAGAATATAAGTGTGGACTGAATAGGCATACGGATATTGTGATGATATTAGACATATATACCGGTGGAAGTGAACAACCAACCTATTATAAATGTTTTTTCCTGTTTGACGTCTAATCTAGAAAATAAAAACGTCGACAAAAAAAAATGTATTGCAACGTTTTGCAGAGAATGACTAATCCACTTGTTTTCTCAGATCAGCAGATACTGTGTCCTTCCTACTTAAATACCTGCTCAATGAAGAGCCGGTCAACCCCGTTGTTGCTACATTTATAGTCTTCCATTCCTTATGGCACGCCATGTGGATTAACAACATCTGTAGGTCAACTATATACATACATATATATGATCATCAACTACTCTTCAGGTATGAACTACCACATAGAACATTATATTAAATGTTTTCTTTGGCCTCTTAATCTCGACAACTTTAAGATCTATTGGTGTGTGTGTCTGCCATCAAATAAACATAACCTTTATTTTATCTACGGGTGGACGGCCGATGCATCATCGTCTTGGAGACTGCAACAGGCAAAAACAATACATGGTTTCTTGAGGCTCACAAAACGGCGCCACGTGTCGTCTTCCTGTGGTCGATAAATCCAAATAAAATTAATTACCTGTCAATTTACGTCGGCCACATAAGACATGGGTCGGGTGGGCCCTTCGAAACCAAATTGCTAGTATTGGGGTTGGTGGTGTTTACAAAGCGTATAGTATAGTTGTCGACGTACCGAGGAATTTTGTTGAGAAATAAGGCATTAATTATGATTCTAATATATTTTATGTATAACCCTGGGCCGACAATACTTTGATCTGCTGCATCTTTGAAAGTTTCCAAACGTATTATTGTCACACGTTTCATACTACTACTAGCGGAGAGCTGTGGGACCCACGGGATGTGTCGAGCTAAAACGACGATTGATAACAAATATAGACAACAGCAGATCCGATGGCTCGTCGCCCCCTTCTTCCCGCGTCTTACGTTGAGGACCGTCTTGGACTCGTTCCTCACTCCGTCGCCACCCGAGAAAGCCTTCCACCGGTTCCATTTGTATCGCCACGTTCCTCCGCCCGAAAAGGACAGCGCCGGGACGAACTCGGGCTCTCTCAAGGTCACGTCTTGACGGCCTCTGGTTTAGCAAGTTCTGATGAACGGTTTGTGAGCTCCCCTGAAGCTGCCGAAAACCCTGACTTTAAATACTCTGATGGTAGCCCTCCATCTTCTCACCTCGTAGTCCGTTCTAAGACGGAGAAGAGCAAGATTGTCTGCATTGCTGCTTGCTTCCTTGTTGATACACAGAGGTTCGTGTTCTCTGACCATGAAGTTGATGCTTTGAGCCTCTCTGCGCTCCTTATATTAAGAAAGTTGGGATTTTGGAGATCGTTTTCGTCTGTTCTGTTCTTGGAACTTCTTTCTATATATCTTCTGAGAAAAGCGTTCTTTTTCATGCTTAAACTGATGACATATTTCACTCAGCAATCAAAAAAGGAGACGCTTTACCGTTCTGATTTCTGTCAACTCAAGGTGGGCAATTTATGTCTGTCCGAGATGTATGCAGACATGTAAGTCACAGGAGCTGGAGAAGACCATGACAAATGCGGGAGTTGTGCTGCCACAGTCGTCGATGCCGTCCTTACAAAGTGCACCCAATATGAAGGCAAATGGAAGCCCAAACGGTGATCCGGATGGAAGTGCAGTTTGGTTGAAGGAATATGGCGGCGGCGACGATGGCAATGGACTAATTAGAAGCAAACAGGACAGGCCTCTCTCTCGCAAAATTAGTGTCCCTGCTGCAATCCTAGCTCCATATAGGTAACAAGCACAAGCAGCTAGTTTCTGTAAATTTCCTGACCCTGCTCTGCAAACTATCATGATGGTCCGAATTCCGCAATCCATTCCTTAAGCTCACTGATTGATTCTCACTTGCTCGAATCTTGTGTTGTTGAAGGCTGCTAATCTTCTTCCGGATCGTTGTGCTCGGGATGTATCTTGCATGGAGAATCAACGACAAGAACGAAGATGCAATTTGGCTCTGGGGAATGTCTGTCATCTGCGAGATTTGGTTCACCTTCTCTTGGCTTTTGGAGCAACTCCCCAAGCTTAGCCCTGTCAAGCGCACCGCCGAGCTTGCAGTCCTGATCGATAAGTTCGAAACCGTGAGTCCACAGAACCCACTTGGGAAATCCGATCTCCCAGGCATCGACGTCTTCGTTACGACCGCCGATCCTGACAAGGAACCTCTGCTGGTCATGGCGAACACCGTCCTCTCCGTACTTGCTGCTGACTACCCGGCCGAAAAGCTTGCCTGCTATCTTTCGGACGATGCTGGCTCCCTTCTGACTTTCGAAACAATGGCGGAGGTTGCCAGCTTCGCCACCGTCTGGGTTCCTTTCTGCCGCAAGCACGACATCGAGCCCAGAGGCCCCGAGAGCTACTTCAGCTTGAAGAAGGATCCTTACAGGAACAAAATGCGCACTGACTTTGTCAAGGACAGGCGGAGGATGAAGAGAGAGTACGACGAGTTCAAGGTCCGCATAAATGCGTTGTTCGACATGGTCCGCTGGCGATCCGATGCTTATAATGCTTGTGAGGAGAGCAGGGCCTTAAGACGACATCGCGAGCTTCATGGTGATGAACCAATAGAACGTCCCAAGGTTCCGAAAGCGACATGGATGGCTGATGGCAGCCACTGGCCTGGAACTTGGATGAACTCCTCACCGCAACATACTTACAGCAATCATGCTGCTATCGTTCAGGTAATGATTTAGTGCTGTCAGCAAATTCCTTTGTATGTTAATGGAGAGCTACTACAAGTTTGCAGACATTGGAATCAACCTTCTGTTGCAGGTAATGTTGAAGTCTCCGAGCAACGAGCCAGTGCAGGGGAAGAATGAAGAAAGCAGGTGCCTTGACCTCAGCGGCGTCGACGTTAGACTACCGACGCTCGTTTATGTCGCCCGTGAGAAGTGCCCAGGCTACGAAGACAACGAGAAGGCCGGGGCCATGAATGCGCTCGTCCGCGCCTCTGCAGTCGTATCGAACGGGCCCTTCTTCCTCAACCTGGACTACGACACCTATGTTTGCAACTCGCGCGCGTTCCGCGAGGGAATGTGCTACATGATGGATCGGGGTGGCGAGCGCGTCTGCTTTGTCCAGTTCCCACAGCGCTTCGATGGCGGCGACCCCTCCGACGGCTACGCAGGGTACACCAACGTGTTATTTGAGGTCAACATGCGAGCACTTGATGGCATTCAGGGGCCGGTTTACTTGGGCACCGGCTGCCTTTTCCGACGAATGGCGCTCTACGGATTCGACCCTCCGCCGCCTCAAGAGCGCCATGGTGGTTGCTGTTGCTGTTGCGACCCTCGGAAGCCTAAAACCCCCGGGGGCGTCGACTCGGACGAGGAGAGGCAGGATTTCCGGAGGGAGGACGAGAAGATCCTTTCCACCTATAGGAAGCGGTTTGGGAATTCGGCATCTCTCATCGACTCGATCCCCATGGCTGAGTTCCAAGGCCGACCTCTTGCCGATCACCCGACGGTGAAGTACGGTCGTCCCTCGGGCGCCCTCGCTGTTCCTCACGACCCTGTCACTCAATCCATGGTGGCCGACGCCGTGAGCGTCATCGCATGCAGCTACGAGGACAAGACGCAGTGGGGTCGGCGCGTCGGGTGGATCTACGGCTCCGTGACGGAGGACATTGTCGCCGGCTACCGGATGCACAACCGAGGGTGGCGATCGGTCTACTGCGTGACCAGCGGCGACGCGTTCCACGGGACAGCCGTCATCAACCTCACCGACCGGCTAAATCAAATCCTCCGGCGGGCGACGGGCTTCGTGGAGGTCTTCTTTTCGCGCAACAATCCGCTGTTCATCACGCCGGACATGAAGATCCTGCAGCGATTCGCGTACCTCAACCTCTCCATGTACGCCTTCACCTCCCTCTTCCTCACCGTCTACTGCCTCCTCCCCGTTCTCTGCCTCTTCTCGGGGCAGTTTATCGTGCAGACCCTCAGCGTGACCTTCCTCGCCTACATCCTCATCCTCACCGTCACGTGGTGCATCCTCGCCATGCTCGAGATCAGGTGGTCGGGGATCCAACTCGTGGACTGGTGGCGCAACGAGCAGTGGTGGGTGATAGGAGGAACCAGCGCCTGCCTCGCTGCTCTGTTCCAGGGGATGCTGAAGGTGACGACCGGAATCGTCCTCTCGTCCAACCGCACCAAGAGATCCGCAGATGGCGACGAGTCCACCGAACCGCACGGACTGAAATGGGCGTGGCTGATGATTCCGCCGATCACCATCATGTTGGTAAACCTCATCGCAATCGCGGTCGGGGTCAGCCGCACCATATACAGTTCGTCGCCGGAGTGGAGCAAGCTCTTGGGTGGTCTCGTCTTCAGCGTCTGGGTGCTGATACATCTCTACCCATTGGCCAAGGGGCTGATGTGGAGGCGATCGAGAGGGAAGATGCCGACCGTAGTCTTCATCTGGTCCGGCCTCATAGCCATCACCATTTCGCTGCTCGTGGTCGCGCTTCACTCTCCTTCCGGTGATCACCAGATTGGTGGCTCCATCACATTCCCTTGAGTCACTCTTTACAGCACTCATTTGTTGCGCAGGTTTGGCTTTCAGCTTTTTAATATGAGATTAATAAAATTAAACTAGGATTAGATTCTAATTACGAGTTTCTTTTTCATAAGGTCTAATTACAACCAGATACGATCAGTTATCATTTTTGCCTATTGTTTCGTATATAAAATAATAAGATCATTATATTATTTTATGTGACGATGAGTAATGCTTTAAACATAAATTACATCGAGTAATTAGACATAATAAAAATGTATTAAATGATATCTTAAATAAGAATTCGAACTAATAAGCGGATCAATCACTTAATATTATTTTTTTTATTTTTGATATAAAAAATTATATATCCTTCAGAACATTAATTATGAAGCCAAGAATCCAACACTAGGAATACTAATTCAATTTAAGCAAGTTAAATAGAATTACATATGTATCCCTCCGAATCCACTAATTTATATATTTATTCACTCGAATTTAAGTTTATAAAGTCAAATATTATATATATATATATATATATATAATATTTTCTAATTATATAATTATGGACATAAACGTGATATTATAATTTATTGTATTCAATTAAGTAAGTAAAAACCAATACCTGGTCCGGGTCCTCCTACCGGGCCCTTGGAATGGGCCCCGATTACGAAAGAACTGCCCTAGTTGTAAGTACATCTCGTTTGAGTGGGCGGAGAAGACGGGCCCGAGCTCCTCACAGTGCCTCCCTCTCTTTGTCTCTCTCTCAGGTTTGCCTATGTCCCTTCTTTTTCCTCTTCTTCTTGTTATATATCTACACCCCGATCTGTGTCCCTATGCCTTTATCATGATGTTCTATTTACATCTTAAGGCTTGGTTCGAAGACGGAGGAACCGTGAAGGCGCTCCTCCTTCTCCACATACCTTTCTCTGTCTTTTGGATATTCTTTGCGCTTGAAATTTGGTGTAGGAATTCGGGAAAGTTTCATATTTAGGGTGAGTGGTGGTTCTGCTTATTTCTTCTGTTCTTTTTAATCCCGATTCGTACCTATTTTTTCTTTATTAGTTATATTTGCTTTGGATTTTCTAAGCCCATCCAAGGAAGAATCGTAAAAATTCTCCTTTTTCTCCACCCCTCTTTGTCTCTTGGGTGTTTTGTATTTGAAATGTTGTTTGACTAGGAATTATGAGAAGTTACATTTTTAGTGCTTAGTGGTTGTCCTGCTCGATACCCTCTTTGTCTCTTGGGTGTTTTGTATTTGAAATGTTGTTTGACTAGGAATTATGAGAAGTTACATTTTTAGTGCTTAGTGGTTGTCCTGCTCGATATTTGCTTGTTATTGCAATGTATCTGGAAACATTGGTAGAAATGCTTCCGAGATCAATGGGGTTTCTGTTGTTATTACTTAGTCATCAACTGAGAGATGAAACTGTTTGGTAGTGCAGAATATAATTTGGTTTGGCTACTTGGATTTGGTTGCCTGTGAGGGCGATTAGAATGAAGCATAAAGAACTGTCTGTTCCAAAAGAATCATCGGGTGAGAAACAATATTATTTGGAGTTATGATTGGCTAATTCTTTATACACCACTTGGATTATTTGTTCTTTTCACTCCTTTTTCTTAACCCCTTCTCCATATAGTTGCTAATATTTCTATCTTGTTTATGATGGATCTGTATTCTATTATCTTTTTTCATACCTAATTATTATTTTTCTCTGCTCTTCTCAGTAGTTCATACCTAAATGTGTTAGGTAAAAAGAATATGAACAGCTACTAGCTTCATATTGAGATCCTTCTGACTCCTCTCTTCAATCACCTGTCATCCTTGCTGATGCATTTTTCTTTCCATGTTAGAACCCCTTGCGGATTCTAAGCTTGAGGTGATCTCTATAGGGGATCGACCTTCTTGGAACTCTATAGGGGTTCCTCCCTCTTTGGTTTTTTGCACAAAGGCTGAAAAATAATTGATCTATTGATAATGAAAAGAGGGGAGAATACAAGCTATTTATAGGGCTTCTAAACCCTAACTCCTAATAGGACTCCTACTCCAACCAACTCCAACTTCTACTCCAAGTAAACTGAGACTCCTACTAAACCAAGACTCATCTTCCCTTGAACTCCTAACCCCTAGCCAACTCCTAACCATAATGTGGCTGGTGGTTATAGGGGTCTCCAACTCCTAATTTTATTCTTATTCCACCATAGAGAGTCCAAGCTAAGTGAGACTCTCCCCCTCTTGCCCTAGCCGACCTCTCTTAAGAGGAGGAGGCGGCTAGGAGACTCCCATCCCATACGGACTCCTCCCTACCCTTAGCCAACCAATTATTTACTAGGGGGTGGCGGCTAGAGTAGGGTTTATTACATTCATGACTCAATTGACTCTGCCACGTATCCAACTCCGACTCATAATCAGACTCCAGTTCAGTCGAATCCTAACACTACTAGGATCTGGGCTGATTTATTATAATAGATTTAAATCTTCTCTTAATCGACCTAATGTCGGGTCTAGGTTGGCCAACAAGGCCCAATCTAAGGACTCGACTCAATCGACTAGGACCCGACTCAGTTGGGGTCCTAACAGACCCGTCCTCTTCAAATCAACCTTGTCCTCAAGGCTGAGACTCCATGATTTTGGGTCCTGATCTGCAGCTCCTCATGAGGCTTCCTCGTGGTCCCTATAGATGGCGCACCATGCTCTTGAAATCTAGCATTAGTAGTAGTGTCTGAATGGTGATGCGTCACGATCCTATGCAATCATCAGCTGAACTTGGGCCTCCTCATTAACTTGGGTGTTGGGTGGATAGATCTGGGTTGAGTCATCCTCTCTAAACTTTCATTTGTAGTGAGATTCCTGGAGGATCAGTTGCAATTTTAAATTAGTGTGCAGATCCAATTCACAAGTTACGACTCCAATGTGATTTCCAATTTTGTAGGGTCCAAATAAATTGGGAGACCACTTTTGTGAGTCTCGAGTCTTTATTGATTCTTGTTGGTAGGGCTGAAGACAAAGGAAGACTCAGGCGTTTGTCGGGCAGCTGTTTCTTTCTTGCACGGGCTGACTTGTGGTTGTTCTTTAATGATAGCCAGACTTTCCTCTGAGATGGTGGTTGCCCTTTAGTAGAGTCCATTGTAATGCTCGATCTGAGTTTGGAGGGAGTAGAAGCTGCAATTTTTCAGGACTTATTTTCATCTCCTCTTTCTGCCGCTGACCTATATCATGCCAAGCCACAAATTCAGCATTAGTTAGCATTTCCTCGTTGTAGATTGATAGCTTCAGATGATATGGAGAGAGGGCTTTGCCGATGTAGGCTAGGGGTCGGCCATCTTGTATGTGGATAACACAAATTCTAGCTCCTGATGCGTTAATCACAAATACTTTGTCAAAGTCGGATAAAGCTAGCACCGGCAATGAGTAGGGGCTGCAACTTGGCCGGATGACCCTTGTTTTAAGCATCTCATTTTCAATCCTCTCTATTTCAGCTTCCTCGATGTGAGGATAACAATATGGCGGAGTGTTTGTTGCTGCTTTGCCCGGTAGAATCAAAATTTGGTGGTCATGCCGTTGGGTAGAAGGTAGGTTGCGTAATTCGGCGAAGACGTCTGAAAATTCAGCAATCAATTGGAGCAAGTTTGGGTCTTCATTTTTTGTTGGCTCCCTCATATGTTGCTGCTGGAGATGTATTAGGAGGTCGCTATTCACTTTGTGCAAGACCTTCTCCATTCGTTGCGTTGAAATCGTCGTCACGTTGCTTCCGCGTTTCCCGCGTAGGATCACCTGTTTCCCATGGCTGAAAAAATTCATGATAAATTTGGAAAAATTCCAGGAAACATCACCTAACGTAGTTAGCCATTCGATGTCGAGCACAACCTCATAATCGTCGAGCGGGAGGAGGAAGAAATCTGCAATTATCTGCTGGTTCTGCAGCAACAACTTCACCCGTGGGCACCTGCGGTCGCACTTTAAAATTCGTCCGTTTGCGACCTTAACATCAAACTTGCTACAATCCTTGATATGTAAGGCTATCCGGACAACAACCTTATTGTTTATGAAGTTATTAGTGCTCCCGGTGTCAATGAGAACGATGATTGATTGTTGTTTAAGAAGTCCTCCCACTTTCATCGTCTGCGGGTTCGCGTAGTCGGCAAGAGCATGCATCGTACAATCGGCCGACCGTTGTTCTTCCTCCGTGACCTCCTCCTTATGCTCCTGGACCTCCTCCTCTAAATCTTCAATGGGTTCAATCAGAAGAAGGCGTCCTTTTTGCAGCGATGGTCGCGGCTCCACGGTTCGTCGCAATGCCAACAATGGTCCTTCGTGGATCTGTCGCGAAGTTCTTCTCTCGTCAATTTCTTTGGCAGCACGGTTGGGAGCAGGGGGTACTGGAGGTTTATATGTTGTTGGTTTAGGAGTGGTTCTCATCCTTCGAGCGTCTTGGTTGAGTCGCTCCTTTTGGATTCGAGCGACGGAAACTACGACCATCACGGTGCAGCGCTGCCACGCTTTAACTTCTCCTTTTATTTCCGGCTTGAGTCCTTCGATGAATGTCCCTAATAATTGTTTTTCAGTCCAATCACGAGCGAGGTAAGATAATTCCTCAAACCCGATATGATATTCTTTGATCGTGGAGGTTTATGGGATCTTCGTGAGTTGTTCGTCGATATTTTCGTACTTGGTCGGGCCAAAGCGGTTCAACAGCGCGTTTTTGAATTGTATCCACGTCGGGGCCCTCAGGGGTGTATTCAAGCCAATTGTACCACTGAATTGCATCTCCTTCGAGGTGGTTGACAGCAGTGTCCCCCATGGAATCCTCCGATATTTGGTAATAGTGGAAGTAGCATTCGACGAGCAAAATCCATCCCGTCGGGTCTCCTTTCCCATCGAGGGAAGTCCACCCTCATGCGTGACTGTATCACGTTCGAGGGCTGTCCCTCCTTCTCTGAAGGCCTCTCTGAACTTTCTTTTTGTTGGAATTTTGTTGGGCTCGCAGATCGGCCCAACCCGAATTCGGCGTGCGCAATCTTCCTCCATACGTGATTCAAGCCGTGATTCAAGCGCCTCCAACTTGGCACCCATCAGATCTACCGATGCCATAACTTAAGATCCTAGATCTGCAATGTCAAGGTCCTTCTCTTGCTGTTGGGTTAGTGGTATGAACTAGTTGGGTGGATTGATGGCCAAAATAGGTGGTGGATTAAGGGTAGATGGTTGCGGTTTGGGGCTGAAAGGTTGTTGTTTTTTGTTGTTGTTGGGGCTGTGGTTTGGAGCTACTGTAGGGGTCGTATAGGGGGTACAATAGCTGAGGTTTAAGGTTAGAGGAATGGTTTAGGGTTGCTGTTGATGATAGCAATGGATTTAGTAGGGGTCGGGTGTGGATGCAGCAAGTAGTACCGAAGGTAGTGCAACAAAAAATTTCATCAAAGAGGGTGCTGTTGATGCTGCTGTTTGGGGCTGTTGTAGAGGCTGTAAGGGGGGTTTGATGACATAGGTTTAGGGTTAGAAGGGTGGCTTAGGGTTGCTGTTGATGGCAGCAACCGTTTTGGTAGGGATTGGTGGCCAAAGGGTGATGGATCAAGGTTGCGGTTTAGGGTGCTGTTTGGGTTGTGATTTTTTTGGGGGCTGTTAGGGTTGGCTGTGGATTATGGAAATAGGCTACGACGGCTGCATCTTAAGGCTAGAGGGGTGCCCTAAAGACGACGTGATTGGTGATAGAAGGATGGGTAGGGTTTTGGTGGTTTACAAGAAGAAGAACAACAAAAGGTATAGTAGCAGAATTTTTTGTCGAAAAAATTTCAGCAGTATAGATGCAATTTTTTCCAATGGTTTGAAACAAGGATTCGAGTAAAACTCAATGGGAATCTACTGGTTAGGGAAAGGTAATGTCAACAAAAATTTTGTGGAAGAATACGACAATAAAAGATTTGGCAAGATCAAAGATTACAGAAAGGTGCTGCGGCAGATTTTTACGTCTAAAAGGCAGCAGTTTGGACGTAAAAGATCAGCGGTTTATATCAACAATTTTTCGATGAAACAAAAGGAAATCCGCTGTGAAAGAGTGCCAAAGCCGTTGTAAAAAACTTGTGGAAGATTGGATAAAAAAATCGCAGCAGCAAGGTCAAAACAGATAGTTGTATGCGGCTGAATTCTGCAGCGCAACTTTCGTCGCAAAGATGGAAAGTTTGGAACGAAGAGTTTATGCAGCAAGATAGGAACAATTTTTTTGGTTTTTTGGATGAAGGATAACTAAATTGTAGCAGCAGTAAGGTAAAAAACCAGAACATGTTGCAATTCGTGGGGAGATCAAAAGACGATCTGCGGTAGTGGAGATGACGACGGAATTCGGCGACGATCTAAGCAATTGTGGGAATTGCTTGGGTGGCTGTGGAAGGGCAACGAGATGCCAAGAACGCTGCTCTGCTACCAAGTGTTAGAACCAAGGTTTTCCATATCGATTTGTATCGCCCGTACCGGGCGGTAACGCCAAAATCGACCATCGGCAGTTGATTGAGGGAGAAATCGACTGTCGCGGTCGATTGAGGGAGAAAAAGGGAAGAAGAAGAAGAAGAGGAAAAAAAGAAAGAAGAAGAACATGATTAGAAGAATACCTCGCGTCGTCCTCGTCCTCACGTTGTCCTCGCCCGCCCACCGTCGCCAGCCCGTGGGCGATTTTTCTCCCACGCGGGGAGAAAGATCGAGGTGACTTCGCCCCTTTTTTAATCTTTTTTAAGTATATTTTTAATATTTAATATTATATTTAGTATAAATATAATATAATATTATAGTATATTTTAATATACCAGTATCGGTACAGACCGGCAAGTAAAACCTTGGTTAGAACCCTCGTGGATTCTAAGCTTGGGGTGATCTCTATAGGGGATCGACCTCCTTGGAACTCTATAGGGGTTCCTCCCTCCTTGGTTTTCTGCACAAGGGCTGAAAAATCATTGATCTATTGATAATGAAAAGAGGGGAGAATACAAGCTATTTATAAGGCTTCTAAACCCTAACTCCTAGCTGGGCTCCTACTCCAACCAACTCCAACTTCTAATCAACTTCTATTCCAAGTAAACAAAGACTCTTACTAAACCAAGACTCCTCTTCCCCTTAACTCCTAGCCCCTAGCCAACTCCTAACCATGATGTGGCTGGTGGCTATAGGGGTCTCCAACTCCTAATTTTATTCTTATTCCACCCAAGAGAGTCCAAGCTAAGTGGGACTCTCCCCCTCTTGCCCTAGCCGACCTCTCTTAAGAGGAGGCGGCGGCTAGGAGACTCTCATCCCATAAGGACTCCTCCCTAACCCTAGCCAACCACTTCTTTACTAGGAAATGTCGGCTAGATTAGGGTTTATTACATTCATGACTCAATTGACTCTGACCTGTATCCAATTCCGACTCTTAATCAGACTCCAGTTCAGCCGAATCCTAACACTACTAGGATTTGGGCTGATTTATTACAATAAACTCAAATATTCTCCTAGCCGACCTAATGTCGGGTCTAGGTTGGCCAACAAGGCCCAATCTAAAGACTCGACTCAATCGACTAGGACCCGACTCAGTTGGGATCCTAACATTCCATCATCCAACTTTTGGATAATACAATTAAAAAATTGTTTTAGTGATCATATATCCTAAAATTGACATAGAAGTTGATATCTATGAATACTAAACTACTATATGAATTATCTAGCCCTAAAATTCTTCAACTTCACATTCAATTTTTATTGTTTCTAATAATAAAACGAAACTAGTCTTCATCTTTAGACTCTCTTTTAAATGAGGAGAGCTGAAACACTACCATAAAGTTTTCTCAACTATATCATCATAAATCCTAATACTTAGAAAATGTGACATTTATGCCACCCACAAGTAAGTATCAGCTCGATAGGATGTGTTTCATCAGAATTAATTTATGTTGCATATGATCAGCATACTTTGGATATGTTAACTTTGATGTACCATCCATAGCGGCATTAATTTTGAAGGACAAAGACACTACCACATCAAACTTTTTTTTTCACATTTTTCCATCGCAGTCACTCACACCAAAACCATTACCCTAATAACTTCACCTCTTATTTCACTCACTTGTGGTTTTGTAATTGGCCATGGGTAGGGTACTCATTGATTTCACCATAACCTGAATCCTAACTTGAACCCGTCTGGTTATCAAATTAGTTAGAGCCAAAACTGGTTTAGGTACCCACTCTCCTACCTGAACCCATGCCAAACCAACCCAAAGGATAAGTTGGTTTAAGCAGGTTGGATAGGTGAGAGGACTTGGTTAAGAACCTGATCTGCTGCCATTATCATTTAGTAATAGAGTGGAAATGGGTAAGGTATCCATGAATTTCAGCCTACCCAAACCCTACTAGGGTACTATTTCAGCTTATCTTTTCTACCTGAAACTGATTTAGACAGGTCAGATAGACCCATGCACCAAAAAAAGGGGAAAAAAGGGACCCACTGCTGCCATCCTTATATTTGTGACTTTCTGCGCCTCTTACATCTCACCGTGTACTTCCCCTTTTCTTCACATGTTCTTGTCATCCTGCTCTATGTGCTCCTTACACTTCTTAGATGTCGTCCAACTTTGTCCCACAGTCAAGAAAATCTCACACTGTTTCACCATTGAATCTTGCTTCCATCTTCAATTCATTCGCTGGAAAGATTGCTCTAACTGTGGTATCTACCTCCCTTTTCAGAGTTAAAAGTTCAATCTCATCCGACAAATTCGGTTCTCTTGTGAGCTAAAGAGCTATTTTGAGATCAGTTTATGCAGTTTACCCTCTTTTTCATTGCCACCTTCTTTTGTGCTTCTTGGTTTCTTTTGCAGATTAGGGTTTGGAGGTTGGATCAACAAAGTGGAGTAGAATGATCCCTATCCTCTGTTTCTTCCTGATTTAGCACATGATTTAGAAGAATTTGATTCGTTGGGAGTAGCAGTTGGAGGGGTCATTTGATTATGGGCAGAAGTGAGGCCGACACATCTGCCAAGGCTCCAAAGACATCTGCAGCTCAGGTACTCAGATGTCATCCTTGGGGTCTAAACATCTCTCTTTGGATTGTAGTGTGCTGGAAAAAAGATCAATTTTTCTTTATTGTTATTGTTTTAGGAGCAAACTCCTGCCACTAGCTCCACCCCTGGTGTGACCGTTTACCCTGACTGGTCAAGCTTTCAGGTGGTGCACCTTATTTCTGTCAATGAAGTCTTTCATCTTGCACTTTAAATGTTCTTGCTGCTTGATTGTTTATGTGCTTTTGGGAACTAATCAAGTTGCATTGTTTTTCATTCCAATAGGCATATTCACCGATTCCACCACATGGATTTTTTCATTCTCCAGTGGCATCGAGTCCCCAGCCCCATCCTTACATGTGGGGACCTCAGGTGCCTTTTGTTATTGAATTATTCCGAGGATTGTTTTGCTTTGTGGGTTTGTTTTGAATATTTATCTTTCTCTACGTTGGATGAGTCTCAATATATCCTTTTTTCAGGCATTTTGAAAGAAATGATTAGTGAATTATGAATAATCATACTAGAAAAACTTGTATTCTTGGTCAATTTCAGTAACATGAAATATAGGAGTCAATCTAATTCATATTTTGTGGTAACATCATGTCAATTACATGATGTCAGAAAGCTATATAGGTTATAAAGCCTCTTGAATCATTGTAATATGTATAGTCGCAGGTGAATCATACGCTAAGAACTACTAATTGTTTTTCCAAGATCATTTTGTGACTTTTTTCTATAATATAATGGCTAGATTTGGTTATTTTGTCTTGAAACCCTTGCTATGCTGAATCCATGCGGAAAGCAAAGAAGGAAAATCATGCGCTGGATCATTCTTTCCCTACAGGCAAAAGCTACTTGTTGAGTTGAAGTTTAGGTTGGCCACCTCAGTTTACCTTACTCACAAAATTTGCCATTGCTTATACTGTTACTATTTATCATCTTCACGAAGTAATAATAGAAAAAAAATAGTTATCTTGCATGGTATCTAAATTTTTCAACATGCTAGCAAACCTTCATTTGCAGCCTTTTGCTTGCAGCACCTTATGCCACCATATGGGACTCCACCACCTCCATATGTGATGTATCCTCCTGGAGGGTTATATTCTCATCCATCTATTCCTCCTGTATGTTCTTTCAAATGATACCTGACTGCAATCTATCTTACAAGAATGTTTTTCTTTCCCATAATGGAATTTTGTTTGATACTTCATATTCTGCAAATGTTGAACAGGGGGCACACCCTTTTAACCCTTATGCTATGACATCTGCAAACAGCAAT
The DNA here is from genome assembly GCA_029747655.1 of Ensete ventricosum. Classification (NCBI taxonomy): domain Eukaryota; kingdom Viridiplantae; phylum Streptophyta; class Magnoliopsida; order Zingiberales; family Musaceae; genus Ensete; species Ensete ventricosum. The sequence continues at coordinate 33,488,968 of JAQQAF010000005.1, forward strand.
GCTGAGGCTTCTGTGAGTTATTCGCTGTGCCAACCAACCTTTTATCTTATTTTTCAACTATATACCTGGACTAATCAAAATAATTGTAATGTATCATATCTCTAGGGAGCTGCTCCTGGAGTGGAAATGGATGGTAAGTCATCTGAAGGTAAGGAAAGAAGTCCCATAAGAAGATCCAAAGGAAGTTTAGGTAGTTTGAATATGATTACAGGAAAGAACAACAGTGAGCCAGGTAAAACAGGGCAACCAGTCAATGGAGCGTTCTCTCAGAGGTACATCAAAATCTAGGCTTGATTATCATGACTTTAGTTACTATATTCAGGGTGACACCTTTGCACAAGACATTGTCTATTTCTAAGATAACATGGTTTATGTAGTGGCGAAAGTGGAAGTGAGAGTTCAAGTGAGGGGAGTGATGCCAATTCTCAAAATGTGAGCATTTCTTATGTTTTTTGATGTTTCTTCTTCTTTTAATTTTAATTTAATGTCATGGTTTCTTTACCTTTCTTGCAAATGGTTGTCTTCTTCTTGTCCCTTATCTTAGTAGGTTAGTCTTAAATTGTTTCACTTACTACCTGGTGCTTCTCCTACTTTGATGTGTAGTAGGTTTTAGTTCCTATAAGTTCATCTGGAAATTATAACCTCTACTGACACTAGGAGAAGATACGGGACTTCTCATATCTTTGGTTACTTTTTCCATCATTGATGTTATTTCCATACAAGTGTCCTTTATTAATTTGGTTCAATACTCTGCATAGACAACTGGGCAAATTCATATTTGTGTTGTGTCTCATTGGTCTCCTGTCTTTTATGACTTTTAGTATTACAATATGTCTTGATACTTTTAACACTAGCTATTAGACATTTATTTATAGTCTAACAGTAGATCAAAGTACGCATTCACCTTACTTGATATTAATTTGTGATGAACTCATGATGGTTTTGGCTTTATATAAATATGGAAGCTAGACATGGTTTAGGGGAGTAAAGGATACATTACTTGTATTACTTGGTTGGAGAAAGATGCTCATGCAAATTTTATTTAATTTAATAATTGATAGTGAACCATATCAGTAGAAGAGGACTGATGTGGTTACAGAAGAGTATTTTCTCTCGTGTGAAAGCACATATAAAAATCAATATGAGTTTGTGCGAAGGCTTCCTGATTCTTTAAGAATTGGCATGTTGACAGAAAGTTGATGTGGATTTAGTTAAGTTGTTTTTTCTATCTATAGATACTGTGGTTAGATACTGTTTGTTGATTAGAAATAGTTGTGTAAGGAGAGTAAAGAGAGACCTAAAGATTTTACTAGAAACATTAAAAACATATTTTAATCCTATTGATTTAACTAGAGATATTGCTTTATGTGGAGCTTAATGACAGGAAACTATTTATGTATTGAAACCCCAAATAGTTGGGTCATTACCTGTTGATATTGATTAAATAATTGTTTGCATTTGCAAATAAGAACAAATTTGAGGTTTTTTTTGGTTAAGACTTACCAGCTTAGACCATTCACTTCATTGGTTTCCACAGGATTCACACCCAAAGACAACTGGTGGGCATGAGTCGTTTGGTGGTAAGTGAATGCAAATATATTTTTGCATATTTAATTTTATTATCACGTTTGCCAACTTTCAATTTATTTGCATTACAACAGAGGCTTCCCAGAATGGCAATTCCGCAAGTGATTCTCAGAATGGTGTTACTCAAATGCCATCACAGACCATGTCGAGTCATCCTTTGTCTATGGTGCCTATGTCAGCAACTGCACCTGGGGCAATTGTTGGTCCCACCACAAACTTAAATATAGGGATCGACTACTGGGGTGCTCCAAGCTCAACCCCTGTTCCGGTGCATGGTAAGATTCCTGCAACTGCAGTTGGAGGGGCTGCAGTTCCTGGTGCTCCATCTGATCTTTGGTTGCAGGTTTTCCCTTGCTCCTTTTTTAGTTGCAATTGCAAACTACTTTTTTGGTTATTAAATATGTTTCATGCTTCTAAGAGTGTTATAGTTTCAATGTTGTATATTCATAAAAGAGTGCATAGATGATTTAATGCTTCACAAACTATTCAAGTCTCCTATGTTCCATATTTACAATAATAACAACAACAACAATAACAAAGCTATAAGTCACAACTACTTAGGGTCGGCTACGAGGATCTTTTGTCGCCATTGAGATATGCAAAAAAAATCATATATTTAGTTAAGTTCATAATAGTTACATATTTATTTATAGTTTCTATTGAAGTCTCTTTAGGTCTTTCTCTATCTCTCCTTGTACCACTTATATTAATTATTTCACCTATTCTAACTATCATATTTGGAGGTCTTCTCAACATATGCTCATGCTATCTTAAATAATTTTCTCTCATCTTATCCTCTATCGAATCGGTACCTAGTTGTTCTCATTTTACCAAGCTACTCCCTTGTCCTCTAAACTTTTTCAGACCTCAATAGGGATATTATCAAGCTTCACACTCTTAGCTATTTTTATCTTCTTCAATGTGTCTTTTACTTTATTAAGTCTAATTTTACGAATAAATCTATAATCTACCAGTATATTCATCGTTAAATCTAAGTCCTATTTGGAATATTTATTAAATAATTTATAAAAATAATTTTTTCATCTTTCTTTAATCTCGTTATCAGTAACAAATATTCTTTGATCTTCGTCTTTAATGCATCTAATATTACCTAAACCCTTGTACATTCTTTCCCTAGCTTTAGTAATACGATATATATCTTTTTTACTATCTTTGGTACCTAATTTATTATAAAAACCATCATAAGCTTTGTATCTTCCCATACTAATTGCTTTTTTAGCCTCCTTTTTAGATTCTTTATATCTTTTAAAATTTTTCTTATTTTTATAATTTTGCCAATCTTTTAAACATTATCTTTTAGTGAAAAATATTTTTTGAACTATCTTGCATCATCACCAACTCTCTCGTAAGGTTACACCTCTATCTTTAGTTTCACCAAGAATCTTCTTTGTTAAGCTCCTAATCTTATTAGCTATCGTAGTCCAAAAAATATTAATGTTACCCTTATCTAAGTTCTAAATCATCTCCTTTTCCATTTTATTCTTAAAAGTGTTTAAATTATCGTCTTTAAAATTCAACCATCTAGTCCTAGTAATTGTTTTCACTATTTTTTTCTTCTATTTTCTACAGTAAATAACTAATACCATCAACCTATGTTGATTCATCAAACTTTTGCCTGGTATAACTTTACAATTCATATAAATAACTTTATCTACCGTTCTAGTGAGGAGAAAAGTCTATTTGACTATAGTTGTGACTACTCTTATAAGTAATTAAATATTCATATTTTTTCTTAAAGTAAGTATTTATAAGTATAAGATTATACGAAGTTGCAAAATCTAAAATTATACCATCATCTTCTTTTTTCTCCTTATAACCAAAGCTCCCATGTACTTCTTAATATTCATCTATGTTTTTCCTACATGACCATTCAAATCTCCTTCAATTATAAGTTTTTCGGTTATAGGCATTCCTTGAATGATATTATCTAAGCTATCCTAAGATTCTCTTTTGGTTTGATCATCCAATCTGACTTAAGTGGCATAAGCACTAATGACATTCAAAACATTTTATCATTTCACAAATTTTAGAACTATAATTCTATCTCCAAGTCTTTTTACATTACAATATTATCTTCTTAAAATCAAGGATCGTCGTTTCGATCTGTATCGCTTGGTACGGGCAGTATGTACCGGTCTGACAGTTGGCCGGTATACGGATCGCCCGCTATCGAGTGGTACCGCCAAAATTGACCATCGGTGGTCGATTGAGGGAGAAAAAGGGAAGAAGAGAAGAAGAGGAGGAGAAGAAGAAAATGACATGAAGAAAGCAGAACAGGATACATACCTCCTTTCCTCGCGTCATCCTCGCCCGCGGGCGATTCTTCTCCTGCGCAGGGAGAAAGATCGAGGCGACGTCACCAGTTTTTTTCTTTTTTTTTTAATATATTAATATTATATTATATAATATTATATTATATAATATTATATTATATAAATATTATAATATATTTTTAATGTATCAGGTGGTACATACTGTGTGTACCATCTGGTACCGTGTATCATACCATATTGAGAAAATCTCGATACGTCAGTACGGACCGGTATGACAAACCTTGCTTAAAATCCTTATCAATAATAATTCCTACACCATTTTTGTGCTTAATTTTATAATATATCAAATTTTAAATCCAATACTATCAATCTTTTTAGATTTTTCTCATATCCACTTAGTCTCTTGTAAGTAAATAATATTTATTTTCTTTTGATCATTGTGTCTACCAATTCTAATCCATTCCCTAAAAGTGTTCCTATATTTCAAGTTGCTAACCTAACCCTTTGTTGGGACTAACTTTACTCCCATTGGTCTAAAACAATGAGAGAACTCTTGCCTACTTTGCACCATATCCGGACTCCGATGTGATGGGTCGCTTCTAGGTGACCTCCTTGCCCATCATTTGCAATTCGGGCCACCTAGGTGGTGAAAGTGCCTCGCATCACTTCTGGGTGATGACCTAGCTTTATACTGAAATCGGTTAAGATCCATATTCATGAGATATGATATAATTTTATGCTAGTTATCAATAATCTAATGTAACCCTCCACCTTTTTCATCCGGGATTGGGATCGGCATTAGCCGTGTTCTTAATGTCAATAGAAGGCATCCATATAATGTTGTGTGTTGTTCACCAGAGTTTGAAAGGCATTTCTTTTGGAAAAGACAACTATTGTAACGATTAGGAAAGTATCAAATGACTGTAAACAACATTGCTTTGAACATTTTTAGATGCTACCTATAGATTTCTGGGCAGTAATGGTTTTGAAAAAGGTAAAATAGCAATTGGAGCAGTTACAACACAAAGATAGATACCAAGGTATGCACTTAAAGTTAAATATACAGAAAGCTAAACAAGACATTAGCTTCATTTTTCCGAACATGTAGAATCCAACATGGTACAAGGGCCACTTCTATTCCAATAACTCACCTTAGATGTTACAAACTCCACTTCTATCTGCACATAATTTACACCCACAATCCTGGTTCTATAGGAGATGCAGACAGTTGATAATAATATCCAACACTGCCGATCTAGCATCGGGATGAGGTTTGGACTTGGGGATAATGAAGTAAGACAGAAGACAAGAAGTAAGACTAATTCTAAAATAATCTCCTACCGAATGTGCATAAACAGTGAACCATGCACACTGCAACCTAAAATGTCATCTTTTCATGAAGGGTCAGATTTGTCTATATTGTTCAGAATGGAAAGGAGATGGATTAGGCTGCACATCATTGTCGTGGCCGTGGCCTTGAATCTTCTTCTGCTTATCATTTTATTGCCAAAGAAATAGTTGCTTGAGGACTAGATAGTTTCATTAAAAATTTCCTTCTCCCCTATTTGTATCTCAAATAATATCATAGCTCAGATATTGTTCTTGCTGTGTGCTTGTGAGCGTGTGGATGTAACTATGCCCATGTGTGCATGTGCAGATGCATACAGGCAGCCGTGAGTATGTGCATGCTATTTACGTTATAGTGCTAGTAATTTTATTTTATGTAGCTTCTCAAATACAGAGATCAACTGTTTATTTAATATTTACCTCGAGTTTAGGTTCTCTGAAACAAATGCTGAAGTGCTTAACTAGATTGACTTGATCTAGCAACAGAAAGTAGAGTTATCTTGGTTAGCATGTTTTTTCCATAAACAATTTTGGCTACATTCAGGACGAAAGAGAACTTAAAAGGCAGCGAAGAAAGCAATCAAACAGAGAATCTGCACGTCGGTCCCGATTACGTAAGCAGGTACAATTCCACATGCTTTTCTTTTTTTTGCAAATATTAAACAACTCTCCAACCTATGAAGATAACAGTGTCATTAGTGGTTAATGATTTGCAGGCTGAGTATGAAGAACTGGCTCAACGTGCCGATACTTTGAGAGAGGAAAATGCTTCCTTGAGGGCAGAGCTCACCAGGATCAAGGAGGAGTATGAACTTCTTCTTTCTCAAAACACATTGCTTAAGGTGATGAGTCTTATTTTCCTTTAATACGTCAATGATGTCTCCTAAAATCCATGCTGGCTTATTCTAGCAAGTAGTGATTGTCAAAGCAACATTGCAGGAGAAACTTGGTGAAGTAAAGCAAGGTGCAGAAGATCAAAGTCTTGATGGAAAAGAACAACGTTCCGGAGACGACAACCCGAAAAGCAACTTAGATTCCGATGCTCAAGCAGCAGAAACAGAGCAAGGGCAGAGTGGCGTCTAGCCCCTCCCTGCTCGAGATTGGAGACTAACCCTAAAGGACCCGCACGCCCAGATAGCATAGCATGGTTAAGAGCCGAGCATATTATCCAGTTGTTGCTGTCAGTTGGTATTAGGTAAGACTGTCACTACTAATACAGATATAGATAGGATGGGTAGATCCAGCTTCTTCCTCTTCTGTCAGCATGGCTAGTGACTCTTCTCACTATCCTATTTGTATGCCTAACCGTTGATTGAATGTATTATTGCTCCATGAGAAACTAATTATTGCTAACGCTGGAATGTTAACTTTCACCTTATTGTTGAACAAAGAACCTGTGTTTTATCATATCAGGTGTTTAAATTGAAGAGAAGTCCGAGCATAGTTCATTTAGGATGTACAACAACTCTTGCCAATTTACAGCCTTGCTAATGGATTGATGGGTACTCAAAAAAACATTTTAATGAACACTTGTATGCTCTTCTATATTTATGCCAACATTTCTGCAACAGTTGGTCTTAGTTGCAGTTTGTTACTCGTGGCGATACCAATTGCAAGACATCTCTAAATATGAGACGCAGAAGAAATTACAGGCGAAGGGACCAACTTCCCAGAAGATCTTCTTCATTCATAAAAAAGTTTCATGTTGAGGTCAAAAGTATTTTAGCTATTCAAAAGGCAATAGCACAGACCATCAAAGTCTTACGGTTGTAATCTCAACAAATAAGTCTCGTTCGTTCGGTTCGTTCCGTTCAGTGTCGTTAAGACGTACGATTTACACTTTTCTCATCAAAAGAAAAAGCCTTTGGTCCAACTCGAACTGAGCTGCATTAGATGGATCCCCCTTCAGCATCATCAGTAGTCCACCAAAAGAAGCATAGAGTTCCCTGAAATGAAGCAAAACGACTAATTATACGAGAGAGAAGCGAAGTGCAACACCGTCAATCTAAAGTTCAAATCAGCTCAATGAATTACCCGAGCCCGACTGTAATCATAACACTTCACCAGAACATAAACTTAATTTTATTCATTTGTATAATTAATGCTATTCCTTGACAGAATATATATATACGTATATATATATATCTCGACCACCGCATATTTAAGAATTTAATCAAGATGCGACTGCCAGGATGGAGTGAATCAAGAAAGACTCACTCAAGATATCGGGAAGGCCATGTCAGCTCAACTATTTGAGGCCAGCTACATGGACTCAAATATCACTAGTTAAGGCAAGAGCATAAAATGAATTATATACTCGACAATAAATGCATATGAAAATAGAAGTATGATAAAGATGAATATCTAAATGACTCATCAGATCATTGAAAATGAAACTGATTCAACTTGGAGGGTGATTAAAATAAAATGAGGAAGACAGATGGGAAAAGTTCTAGCTTCCATGTTAGTCCCTTTTGCTAGTCATGTGCATCGCAATAAATGACTAAATTGAAGCATAACAGACTCTACCATGTCAGTGTAGGAAAAATTATCTTCATCAAGCCTCAACAGTGAGACAAAGTCTAAACCTTGTTCGGCTAAAGTTCGATTCAGGTTCCTAATGAGCAGTTCCGAATATGGAAAGGTTGAGATGAATAAAAGATGTATCAGGCACATGGTATTGTAGTTATTTTTCATGAAAATGCCAGTATGGACGATTATGATAAAATAGATGGTCATGGAAGAAGCCTGCATCATCACACTGCAAGTCACTAAAAGAATATTTAAGGTGAAAAATAATGAGGTTGATAGAAGAATTTTGCCAATAAGTGATTAGCTTAAAGCCTTAAACTAACATTCCATGCTGGTAAACGACATACAAGATAACTCTAGTGCAGATGCAGACATAAGTTACATGTGCATAAAAGTAAAAACTTGAAAATCCACAAAAAAAAAACGATGTTTGCAGCATAAATCTAAAGAAAATAATCCACGCCGAAAAAAAAAGAAAAGACTAGTACATGCATCTTGTATGACTGCTTAAACAGTCTTGTACAGTATATAAGTTAAGTACATTTCACTGCACGACCCTGAAACATTTGCTAAATATTATCAAAGATTTTGCATCTGCATCCTTTATCTAAAACCAATTCAAAGACTTCATAATTACTTGACTTAAAGCAGCACTAGATTTCAATCTTCACGCTTATTGCCAGAATGTTCAGAGAAAACAATAATGATAAAAGAAAAAAAACTAGAATTTTGCTCTATCTTATAGAAATTTTTGATGACTAAGGGAAAAAAAGGAAGGGATGATCTGAGAAAAAGCGTACACTTTAACATTTGGGCCTCCAGAAGCCTCTTCTGATATTTTATACAGTTTCCCATGCATAACATACTCAAATTTGTCGGCAAGTGACTTTCTTCCACCCTGAGAAGACCCGATTTTTGTGAGAATCAGTTATGAAGTAATAAAATAAAAAAAATAACTCCACTAAAAATATTCAGCTTGTACCGATTTTCAATCAGATCACAACTTTAAATGATTAAGATAATGTCTGAAATTTTACTAAGGTATGTAACAATAAGCAGCAGAGACAATCACTAAAGGTGGAATTATGTTTCTTAGCATGGTTTCCTTCTGGGCATTTTGAAGTTTTGACTGACCAAATCAACCCCAAATAAAAAATACAACTTGTACCGGTGTATAGTAGCCTGTATCAGGGGTTCCATCCAGACTAAGAGTTGGAGCTAAAACCATAGTGAATTTATCCCCAACTTGAAGAGGATAAATTTCAGTATTTACATCTAGCTGCATATGCATATCAAACTGCTCACTGCGTGCTTCAATCCGAGAAACTGAAAAAAGAGAGAGAAAAAAGTATCCTTGTGTTAGATATAAAATGGCACTGAAAACAACAAGGTCATAAGCAATTTAACTCTTAACAGAAGCATAAAAAAGAAAAGAGGATCTTATTGAATTGGAAATGATTGACATGTAACAAAATTCACTTCAACCAAGTGTGGAATAAGTAAAATATAATAAATAAATGGATCAGCAACCTGGTAGGAGACTTGCAGTTTATTTTTAAACCTATTATATAATTAGGTAGCACCATATGCATTGATAACATAAGAATCTTTAGCAAAAATCAACAACAGCATAAAGTGATGCCTGTGATGTTAAAGACCATTAGTTTGAGACCACATGCGAAACCCACTATCAAAACAAAATTTGTTTTCCCAATTGTGACTATGACTAAAAGAGAAGTATGTTGCCACCTGTGTAACTTCAAAAGAGATTGCTCCACAAGTCACATACATAAAAACCCAAATCAATAGTATATCACATTCGATACAAATGCTGACCAGCTGCCACCAAAGTATCCTACCAACCTGTGCCATGCCACACGATACTCTGGCCCCACAATCATGGCCACCTAAATGTAATCTCTATATTTTGGATCATTTCATGTTTAAGGAATCTCAAGTTAAGGTTTACTATAAACAAAGGTTTGCAAATTTAGCAAGGAGGTTTAAAATTGGTATGGCATGTCATAAGCGCATGATACCCGTTAATCCAAGGTACAATCATCTTCCATCACAGAAGCTATTTTCCTGTCAATTTTTGGTCACCCTTTAATCTAAGGTACAATCATCATCAATCACAGAAACTCTTTTCGTGTCAGTTATTGGTCAGCTATAGCATATAATTTGAAATTGAGAAAGCTCCACAGAATATTTGGCAGAACTTCATAACTCAATCCTAGGAACCAGTGATAATAGGTCAAGAAGATGGATCTATGCTAGAGAACTTGCTTCAGAAAAGAAAAGAGTAGTTAACAGCATAAAATTCTACCTTATCATTTGCATTCAAATTAAAATTCGAAACAAAGTCTGTTTCATACTTCTTAGACCTGGGAAGAGTCTACCAGAAGGGGAAATTAAAAGCTCTCTCACAAAGAGAATCTTTTATTTCAAAATCATGTAAAATTTAGGAGATGATAAGATATAGACTGAATACAATATGTTAGTTACTACATGAAACTTCAAGAATGTTTGAACATGGACCAACCCTGCACCTATTTCAGTTAACTTCTCCTCGCAGTTTTCTGAGACTAGCTGGACTCTTACTCAGATTTTGATTGTACATTGTTTTTAGATTCAAACTTGCATATTTGCAGAGTCTGAGCCATATGAAGAAGTACCAAAACCAAACCATTAGATAACAGAGCATCAAATTTTTGACGAATCAGCTACAATCTTCAAGATATTATTCTGCAAATATCCATCCATATACACTTCTCTAATAACAGCTTCGAGAAGCCAAAGTCACCACAACTCTGATTCCATCAAGTCTGAAATACTATCCAATCAAATAAAAGAATGTAAGATACCTTTATCAAACTTTTTACCATCCGGTTCCAGTCTGGTCAAAGTGAAAATGTCTTCAAAAAGAAGCTCCACCATCTTTCTGCAGGACCGATCTCAGGAAGTACCTGAATCGAAAATATTTAGCAACGCAATAAGTTGAAATTAACTGGAAAAACCCTTTCAGACATGGTTAAGCTCCTCTAAGGAAAGTCATCACATGCTAACAAGACATCCACGCCAGCATGATAAACTTATTAGTAAGTTCTACCCTTTAATCCATCAAGTACGCCACATGCATGCATACCTTTCCAAGAAGATGAATCTTGAAAACTTCCTATATATATATAAATATAATCAGTTGAAAAAAAAGAAGAAATAAAACTGCATATTGACACAATGTGAAAGAGCCTCGATCTCACAGATGCATAGAAGCAAAACTCTCACTTTATTTGGTTGTGAGAAGAACGAATGTATCTTGCAACGTCGACCGCTAATTCCTTCAAATCAAGTCCAAAAAAATTGCCTCTTTATCGTTTAACAAGCAAAAAACCTCTTCATTTCCGCGAGTCTTGCGAACTCCCATTTTACCAACAGCCAATCACACAATCCAGGTTTAGGAATGCCGACTCAAAACGTGTTCTCTTGTGTTCGACAACGAAGAGAAAGGCAAAGATCTTAAAGACCGGATAGAGATTAAAATTCTCTGATAAAGACGAGAACGAACGACACTAGAAGTAATATTACCGTGTGTCTTCGCTACCGCTGTTCGGCGTCGCCTGCACGCTCTGCCGATCATTCTCGACAGGGTTAGGGCTTTAAGACGGGACTCGAGACGGGTTGGGGGCATTTCGCTTTGCTTTGAGATTCGGGATAGTAATCCTGGGCCGTACACATTGTTGATGGTGGATTAGAGTGGTTGTTTATTGTATTTGAATGATATATGAGTTGTTTAGGATCACTAGTGATAATGGAAAGCATAAAAATAACTTTGACAGAAACAATAAAAAAAAAATATAATTGCTCTTCATATTATTAAGGGCACGATAAGTCTCATTATATATATATATATATATATATATAAATTTAAAATTTGATGGGGAAGAAGGCACCATTTTTGTGCCCACAAATATGATAAGATACTCTCTAAAAGAACTTGCACAGGTAAAAGCAACACCATAAAGACCTGTAGAAGCTCTTGGCGAGCAATGGCTAAAAAACTGATGATGGAGAGTGGTCGGTCGTGTAGCTGAGAATTATTTGTTGCAGGATACACAGCTTTAAAGATTCTGCAGAGAGAGGCCAACATATCAAAACTATATACGCAATCAGGAGGATCTTTCTCTTTGTTCATATTCCTGCCATAACCCATGCATTTCATATCATGGACTTCATACCAGAAGAGAAAACAGAGTTTTAGACAAGAATTACTTGAAGCATAATAACACCAAAAGAAGCAATTGCATAATACATGAGGTGCTTTACAACTACTTTTTATCGTTCCTAATTCATCGATGGGAAACCAGCAGAAAGTTTATAAGACAGAAGGGCTTGGAAGTGTAGCATTAATACATATAAAAGGCGTATCTACACAAGTGGCTGCAGACAGGCTTTTGTTAGTTAATCGCATGATCCTCGGATGTATTACACTCTTCAAGGAGAGTGATGATATTATTTTCAGGTGCACTAAGAGTCGGTGATATCAGCCGTTTTGCTGGATTCGGAGTAGGGTTTGCTCGGCCATCTTGGGACTGGAGGTGTGATCCATCCTTAACAACTGGCAAATCAGCCTTCACACGGGCAGTAGCCGAAGTTCTTCTTTCTTTCCATATTCTTCCATCCTGAAGTTGAAAAATATACATATTAGGCAATGAATGACACAATAAATAGCAGTTCTAAAGCATTTTTCAGATGTCTGATTGCACTTCCGCTCATCCAATGACGACCTTATTATTTGCCAAACTAGTGGACACTCGGTAACTATATGTCAAAAACTTCATATACTTGCAGAAGTTGGCATTCTAATTATAACTCCGTACCAAAGCAGTTGGATATTCCAGGAGCACCAAACATGACTTGCAACCCAGCTTCGACACATGCATTTCTAGGAAATTCCCAATTTCGCATATCTTGTAATATTTCTTGTCATCTTCATCATGGTCTAAGACTTTTTAACTTTATTTGCGTGTTTCCATGGGTTATCCATCAGATACATGAAGAAACTCAATACACAAGTATTCATGATATTAAATAATCACATCCATCCACCCAACAGTTAACAATAACTTTATGAGCACACCCATTTCACCTAGATATCATTTATTACTACAACTCCTGTCTAATCTAGGGACCCAGCCAGCTAAATCTTTTCCCTAAGAGCATTGATTTGAGCCATTAGGATCAACTGATTGCACTTAACTATGATTTTTGTCCAGTCATGCATATCTGAAAATTGTGATCCTTGCTAGCAAGAGGTTTGCTTTATAAATGGAAAAAGGCACTAAAGATGGTCGAAAGACAAGGACACAAGAGAGACCAAGAGTCATCAAATGAAGAATATCAGAATTGCACTTTGCTCAGTGAGGTTCCGATAATAGTCTAATTCTGGTGCAATATGTAAGTTCAAAATTTGATGTGTTTGATGGGTACTGTATTCAGTGGAACAGCAAAATTGTCAGTGTGAAGGTGATGCAGACATGACACGTGCAGTGAAGTAATACGATAATGCCAAAATAACCTGCTTTATGAAAAGCATGTTGGAATACAATATCAATGTTAGCATATAGCATTCAACAGCTTTCGTATATACTCAAACCAAAAGGGAGTTATCGGTCTTAGACTCTAAGAAATAAGTTTGAAGAAAATAATGACATTTAAATTATTACATGAGGTAGCACAGGCTTTCCAACACTAATAATTTTAAATAGATCTAAGTGATAAATAAGGATTCACTAGGGTAGTTGCACAATTATCCTTTCTTTTTTTCCTTAAAGAGGATCCTATGTGAGAATATCTTTAAAAGAAACTATATTTAAATGTTCATGGGTAGGCAGAAGGAAAACATATGGGAAGATGATTTAATTGGAATTTATTGAAAATTATAATCAAATAAATACATAATTAAGAAGATAAAACTATGACCCTATTTAGACAAAAAAAAAAAAAAGGGTCCAAGAAATGAGAAATCCTCAACCCTACCACATTATCTGAAATTAAAGCCTCTATGATATGGCCAATTTGATATAACTGGGAATTAACTTTTCAAATTGATATGATTAAATTAACTTTTCTCTTTTATTTAATAGGCACCATAAACAATATTAGTAAACTTGCATTACCTATTCTTCTCATTTATCAAACATCTGTTAACAATACCTTTTCATGTTGAGGCCGCAACAGGACATGTTTGTAATACACCACAGGAGCTAAAATTTATTTAAATAAGCAAAAGAAATATAATGAATGCTGAGGCAAATGTTTAGTGAATTTATAATGAGTAGTTCAGAGATGAGTCAATGGAAAAAGTTCAGAAGTTGAAATGGAGCATAAAGCAAAAAATACATCAAAACAGAACTCTTTTTGTAAAGGGTGTATTTTTGCAACAATACTCTTGAAGTTGTATGGATATCGAATAAATACATGGTGGCTTATTAAATAATTTTACTAAATCCTTGATAGGAAAATGATGTCATAAAGGACTTGAAAAAGTAAACCACAAATATGAAAAAGCAAGGTTCAGTGATTGTCTACTGATACCATCATGAGATTTTAAATTTGAAAAACTTTCACACATCTATTATATGGAAGTCAGAATTATTTCAAACTACTCATAGAATTAGGTATGACAATTTGACTAAGACAAAAATGTATATCAGGCAGTTGACCAGAACAAGGGGCATTTGTTCTCATGGTAGTGCATATCCAACTACAACAGATGTTAATTATAGATTCTCGTGCTATAATTTCACATAGCTCTTGCTGATCCATAGCAGGAGCTTCACATCTTTCATGCCCTTATGGTTGTTAATCCTATCATCAGGTGATGACATGTTCGATATAATAATTATGAATCCCCATGATGATCCCAAAAGCCCATCATTTTTCTTACATGCAAGACCTGCAATCTTTGATCTTCTAATCATTTGGTAAACATACGTAGATGTTGACATAATATATTCATTAGAGTCTTAAACCACTGAAGATCACATCAAAACTCATACAGCAGCAACATAATGACTTTCCTGATGAAAGATTTAGGATGAAATTAAAATAATCTATTTCTTCATAATCCAAGCATAATTATTGGCCACTGACATGCTGGTCATATGTATCCTACTGGATGGAATGTATAATTGGAATACCTTGTCCATTATCTAATAACAGAAAACAAAATGTAATGTCCAAGAGTCAATCCAATAACATGTTGGGCTGACAAGATTCAAAAGGAATATAAAGGTCATTGACAAAAGTGAGCTGCAAAACACAAAGAAGCATGTAGCAAATATTTTTGGACATAATTATCACTATAAATGACTATGAAGTATGGCATAGTCAATCTTTGTTTCTCTTGGATAAACCATCATCAAAAGAAAAGATGCTGCAGTAGGAATGGTTATGAAGAAGGATAAGAGTGAAATGGCAATAAAATCACTCAACTGCTACAAAGACAGATTTTTGATGGAGTAGAATACACCATTAAAGGGATCCAAACCTACATTTAGTATAGAAGGTTCTGGTAGCGGGCAAGTTATTGGCTGATCACAGACAAGGGGCTCAGATGGGTGCTCAACTGGCTTGAACTCAACTGTCGCTTCAAATCCATGGCCGACAGCAGCCGGAGCAGAGCTTCCTTCCTCCATGTTTGGCGACAGTGTGTTCCTCGCATCCTAGTACAAAAAAAAAAAATTCAATTAAAGTTGGAAGAGAATGTAATAAGATTTCCCTGATAACCCAGCATATGCAAGAGATCAGGCAATATAGCAATTCCTCAAATAACCATCATTTTTCTTTAGATCAACGCAAGCTTAGTCCAACATTGACACACAGAATCAAGTTCCTTCTTTTCTTAAGGAAATAACAAACTAGAACTTAAGATAACAAACGTTCATGTTTATTGTGACCATTTTTCTTGAAAGAGATCAGTCGAACAATCGAATTCAAGCAACCAGTTTCTCATAATATTTCGATTTAGGGGGAACTGGAATTTCTCGACTAAAAAGAAATCAGAAGAAGCAACAGAACAACGAGACGATAAGCAGTGGAACGACCAAAAATCCAGCACAAATCAATCTATTTTTCTTGAAAACCCCAGCAAAAGGTTCATTTTTGAGGTGATTGGCAGGCTCACCATCGCGCTTTGCGACCGGCGGTGTCCCCAGCCACCGGAAATCCGAGAGAAAATCCCCACCATCCTCCTCCGCCTCTTGCTCCTCCTCGAAAGCGCCTGGAAAGCTAGAAAGCGCCGACAACTGTGTGATCGAAGGGCTCGAGGTAGAAGTAAAGGTGAGGGGGTGGTGATATATGGAGAGGTGGAATGCACTAGGCGGTGACACGACTCGTGATCGATCGCCGCTACAAGTCGTCGGAAGGGATCGGGTCACCTCCCGCGAACAGGGGAAGGTGGCTAGGGGTGAGCTTACCCTCGTCGTCAGGAGTCTTCTTTAACCCTTGGCCTGGAAGCAAAAGGAGTGTGGAGCGGTGAGGAGTTGGGAAAAGGTTAAGCTAGTTGGTAGTTTACTTTATTCCATTTCCCCATGCTAATAATGTACACTTGCAAACTATTCAATTATGTAAATAAAAACACATAATACTAGAAAAAAATATATATATATAAAGAATAAAAGGAGTAATTTTATGGTGTTTGTGATGATGATAAGCGCCTTTTTACTGAAGTGATTTAGAATGGTTATTAAAGGTCACTCATCTTGATTACTACAATCAAACATGCTAACATAATCTTCTAAAAAAAGTGAATCATCTAATGACCCTATACTTTTTTATTTATTACCTCCTCTATCGATTAAAGAATTAAGCTCTTAGAGTCCTTTGAATTTAGAATTAAAAATAAAAATAAAAAGTGTATAGGGCTGAGGGATGATGGATATATGATGGGATGGATAGTGTTTAATTCAATTTGCATGATGACACAAGAAAAGAGAAAGAAAAAGAACACAACATTTGGAATGTCTGCACTTCATTCATCAAAATAATCTCTTTATTTATGTGGAATACATACACCAATCATAGGGGGCATGGGTTTGACTTAATTTTATGTTGACATAAGGTATGGGAATAAGGATGGTAATAAATAGATAATGACTACTTATCCAAAGTCTTATCCTCCATCCTCCTCAGAAAGTGATATCCTTTTTAAAAAGCTTCCTTCATACACGAACACGTTGTACTTTATTTTCCACCAATATATGTGGGGACTCAATTAACATTCAGTTTAAAAATATCTCATATTATTATAGTGGTATCGGATGAGCAAGAATTGAAGTCTATAAATATATATATATATATATATATATCAAGGGTATATTGGATAAGAACATTAAAATTTAAATGATTCAATTAAATATTAAATATATAAGACGTAATTTATGTTATAAAAGAAAATATATCTTATATCATATAAAGTTATATATCAAATTTTAAAAATATAAGATAATAATTTATTGAGTCAATTTTTTTTTGAATAAAGTTAAGTGATCGATTGTATAGAATTGAATCAACCCCTGAGATTAGGATTAAAAGTGATGTGTGAGTAGGTGAAGTCGATGTCGTGATTAGGTATGATTATTATGAGTAGCTACGATGATTGGGAAGATAAAGCTCAAAAAAAAAAAAAAAAAAACAAAAACCCTATTGCAATCATAACAATGATTGCAACACCCACTACTTCAAGCAATAACGATTTGGGCAAATAAGGTGGGGATGGGAGGACTTTGTTGATGCATCTGACGTGAAGTTTCTTCATGCAAACGAAATTAAATCACTCACGTCCTTTTCTTCGTTGACAATGACTCGATTATTTCTCCATGTTTATATGATTGCTTCTTCCGTGTTTTATTTATTTCATCTTTCAATTACCAAAATGATTTTATATCGTGCATAAAGAAATATTAACATGTCGTCTTATTTTAAGGATGATCGTTCGAATCAACTTGCTACAATAAAAAAAATAAATTATTTATATAATAGTGATCTATTGATCATTTATAGTAAGTAATATTAGTGATTCTCACACCAATCGACAGAATTAATAAAATTAAAAATATACACATAAATTACATACTTCCACTTTTTTTTTTTTTTTGACTTACATCAAAATAATAAAGATAAAATGAAAAGAATATATTCTTGAGTGCAAGTAAAAAATTATAATGCCTCTTTTTTGGAGAAATTATCATTATCAAGATAATTAAGAATGTACATGCTTTTGTAAAATCTTTTGTGGAGTTTAAAGTTAATCGTATATATACAAAAAATGATTAGGATTGTTTAGTGGTTGACAAACTTTGTTAAACTTAAACTAGAGAGAGGCGTTAGCTGAACATACTTCTTAGATCTCATTTATCAAAGGATTGCACGGCCCTACTGCTTCTCGTCCTTCAACGGCTGAGGGTAGGAGGAAGAAGACACCGATAGAGCCATCTCCTCGCCAAGCCGCAACCAGAGGAGATCATCCAGGCCTGTGACGCCATCCGACTTCTCTTTGTTGCGCCTCACCGTCGGCTGCTCCTCGGCCTCGTCCAGGGCCACCTTCACCGATGATCACCCATCTCCCAGCCACGGCGCACCTTCGTCGACGCCCTCAAGGACTCCCTCCGCTCCCGTCGCTCTCCACCTGCATATGACTATTGCAGCCCTGCCTCGGCGCTTCGCCTTGAACCCTCTCTCTCTCGTGGCCACTACATCTGCAGATCGGACCCCTGTTCTCTATCTAGCACCTACCGAATTACTATTCTTTTGCTTCTTTGCTACCACTGCTCCTTCCTCCAACTGAAGCTACATCACATCAAACAATCGTTAGCCATACCATCTCGCCTCGTGCTAGTGTTACCATCTACAAGGTCTGTTGGTCAGCGAACCATCCTCTTCTTCCCTTCCTCAGTAGTGCGATAGAAACAGAGGACCCTCTGCTTGGCCTACTCTCCAGCCTTATAAACTTAAAGCATGAGGGAAGTAATGTTGCTGACTACTTACAACATATCAAAATGATTATCGATGACTTGACTTTGATAGGTCATTCCCTAATTGATGAAGAAGTTCTTATCCACACACTTAATGGACTGTGTGCAGAGTTCAAGGAACTGGTAGCAGCACTTCGAGCACACGACTCTCCAATATCATTTGAAGAGCTTTACAACAAGCTCACACACTTTGAAGCTTACATAAAGTGTGATGATAGGCTGTCAGGACCTCTGCCAGGGCCTCCCATCACAGTTCAGTTCAACCAAAAATCCAAATAGCAAAACTGTAAATACAACAAGCATGCTTCAAAAGGTGTGGCAAACTTTCCTCCTACTTCCATGGGCACCACCCCGTCTCTTCCTCCTCCACAGCCTCTAAACTTCAACCATCATCAGAGTGCTTCCTTCCAGCCACGTCCTCCTCCTCCTACGTTTCATCAACCGGTCGTCTGCCAGTTGTGTGACAAAATCGATCACTCTGCAAAAATTTGCTAGTCTCGACCTCGCTTCCTAGCTTCGTCAACCTGGCCTCAGGCAAATGTAATGACTACTCCGTCTGCTAGTTAGTCCAATTGGATTATGGACTCTGGTGCTTCCTACTATATCACTTCCGATCTCCAAAACTTATCGATCCACAACAACTATGGCATAAATGAAGACATTGTCATCGGTGATGGTAAAAGAATTCTTATCACTCATACTAGCTTTACGATGCTTAATTCACATACCACTTCTTTCACACTTGATGATGTTTTATGTACACCCCACATTAAAAGAAACCTTATTTCTATTTCTAAATTTTGCCAACAAAATCATACTTCCATTGAATTCTTTCATGATTATTTTCTTATCAAGGACTTGAGCACGAGGGCATCCTTGGTTTTGAGGCCCGAATAAAGACAACATCTACGAATGGTCGTTAGCCTTTTATCTCACTTGACCTACTGCTAACACCTCTACTACTGCTTCGGTCGATATATGACATCAACGTCTTGGTCATCCCTCGACTTCTATTCAACAAAAATTACTTTCTCACTATTCTATTCCTGTTTTTAATTCTAGTACTATTCTTACTCACTGTAATGCTTGTCTTAGCAACAATAGTCATCAACTACCTTTTGGTACATCCTCTATTTCCTACTCTAAATCATTTGAGATTGTTTATATTGATGTTTGGGATCCTGCGTCAGTTGTCTCCCTTGACATGTTTAGATTCTATGTTGTCTTTGTAGACTATTTTACAAAGTACACATGGTTATATCCTCTTCGTCAAAAAGTCTGACATCGTTGTTGTCTTCAATTTTAAGAACTTAGTTTAGAACTACTTTCAGACTACCATTAAAATTATCTATTTTGATGGCGAGGGTGAATATCAAGCCCTTACATCTTATCTGTCCGCTTGCGATATTCAGCATCTCAAGTCTCATCAATATACTCCTCAACTAGTTGACTCTACTAAACGTAAATATTGATATATTATTGAAATTGGTCTGACAATGCTCCATCAGGCTCCTACGCCGTCTACCTTTTGGTCCATAACGTTTCAAACTACTGTATACCTTATTAATTATATGCTTACTCCTATCCTACAATATCAATCACCATTTGAAAAGCTATTTTACAAACATCCTAATATGCAAACATTAAGAATATTTGACTGTTGTCCCATTGGATTCCTATGACACATCTTCATCCTCTCATGCATCTTCGCCAGATCCACACACTCTTGTTACTTCTATTCCACAGCTTCCTCCTCCCTCCCCTCCTTCGGATCCTTCTCTTCCTGTGCAATTGTCTCTAGAACCCCAACCTTTATCTTCACCTCGCCATGGTACTTCTATCATCCTTCAGCCTGACTCAACATGTGTTAACCCTCAGCCCCTACCCCCAATACTATTACAGTCTCTTAGTATCCAATGCAAACTCGTTCCAGGAGTGGTGTATTTAAACCATGTCAAGTTCTTGACTTACATATTAGCACTAAAACTTTCCTTGACTCTACTTCACCAACATCTTTTACTCAGGTCCAAAAATTTCCACATTGGCGTAAAGCTATTTGTGAGGAGTATAATGCTCTCCTTCATAACGCTACATGGATCCTTACCCTTTCTCACTCCATACAAAATACTATCGGGGGCAAGTGGGTCTTTTAAATTAAGTGGAACCTCGATGGTTCGATTACTCGCTATAAAACATGACTTGTGGCTAAAAGATTTCATCAACGACTTGGTGTTGACTACATCGAGACATTTAGTCATGTTGTCAAACCTACTATAATCCGGCTTATCCTAAGTCTGGCAATCTCCAAAGGCTGGTGCTTATGCCAATTAAATATTAACAATGCCTTTTTACAAGGGACTCTCACTGGAGATATCTTCATGGAGCAACCTCTAGGCTTTATACATCCTTATATCCACAGTATATTTATAAACTCCAAAAGGTCATTTATGGACTTCGTCAGGCTCCACGAGCCTGGTGTACTGAACTTGGTCTATACTTATTTTCAGTTGGCTTCATCAACTCTAAGTTTGATATCTCCATATTTCTACGCCAATAACATAGACGCACCATTTATCTTCTAGTCTATGTGGACGATATTATTGTCACAGGTGATGACTCTATGAAGGTTCAGGAGTTTATTAAGCAATTGGCCAATAGATTATCTCTTAAAGATCTTAGTGACCTTAGTTATTTTCTCGGTGTAGAGGCTACATTTACATCTTTTAGTCTTTTTCTTTCATAGAGAAATTACATTTAAGATTTACTATTGAGGACGAACATGCAGGATGCAAAAGAGGTTACAACTCCCTTATCTGCTAGTGAATCACTGAAGTTATGTGATGGTAGTCCTGCTACAGACCCTACTCAGTATCGACAGATAGTTGGCTCCTTACAATATCTCGCTCTTACCCGTCCAGATGTCTCCTTCGCAGTTAATAAGTTATTCCAATTTATACATCGATCGTCTACTTTACACTAGACTGCTGTCAAACGCATTTTGCGTTATCTTAAAGGGACCATCGATCATGACATATTTCTTTGCAAACAATCTCCCTATCAGCTCCATGTGTTTTGCTCATGTTGATTGGGCCAAAAATATTGATGATAGAACCTCTATATCTGTGTATATTATTTTCCTTGGTGCTAATCTGATTAGCTGAAATTCTAAGAAACAAAAGACAATTGTCAGGTCTACTACTGAAGTTTAATATCGTGCTATTACCACTACTGCTATCGAACTTAATTGGATCACCAACTTACTTAAGGAGCTTCACATTCACTCTGATTCTACGCTTATTATTTATTGTGATAATATCGGTTGTACTTACCTTTGTGTCAATCTGGTTTTTCACTCCCGTACGAAGGCACATTGCTATTGACTTTCATTTTGTGCGAGATCAAGTCGTCCGTTAGCAATTCCATATTTCTCATGTCCACACGGTTGATCAACTAGTCGACTCCCTCACGAAGTCTCTGACCCGTAAACTCTTTTCTTTGCATCAATCCAAGATCGACGTTCTTGACAAAAACTCAATCTTACGATAGTGTGTTAGTTGAACAGATTTATCTAACTGAATAAAAAAAATCTCATTCATTAGTTAATAAAAATCTTTCATAAATATATATTAACAATATATGATATATGTCATTTTTTTTATCCTCACTTTCATCTTCAACAAGAGAGAGAGTTTTGGATCCACCATCGCTGCCAGTATCTTCTCTCCCACTCCTTATCACTGCTTATTATATTACTCTCCTCTTTGACCGTTCATGATCTCTCTCTCTCTCTGCCCTCATGGCATTGTCTCTCACTTCCTCGCCATCATTATTATCTTCTCTTCCACTCGTATTATATTGCTCTCTCTCTTTCTCTCTCTGGTTGATGCAATATGTCAGTTTGATATCCCTCTCGAGTTCCCTCATGCAGCAAATATGCTGTCATCTATCAATTACTTTTTGTGTTGCCGTCACCATCCAACCCAAGTCTTCCCCACCACCTCTTTGCTCCACCCATCAACCCAATGGCTTCATAATCTTTCCCATCATCTTGTTTAGTCCTCCCATCCTCTCTCTTTCCTCGCCATCCGACGATGTAAGGGAGAACAGTTGCATCTAACACTTTACATGATCGTCCTTTAACCCACCATCATTGTAGGATACATAAACCTCTTTTCTAATATCTATAGATTGTTAAAGGCATAACTTTTTAGCGATTAAGATTGTTTTAGTTAACATATCTAGTGCTTTTAGTATTCTTTATATTTAAAAATATTTAAAATATATAATTCTATTTTTAAATTAAAAATATTTATGATCTGATTTTTTTTTTTTAATCAGATCAGCAAATGATCCAATGACCTAAGACTAACCAAGTCAATTCCTAATCCCTATCTAATAATTCTATAACAATTTCCTGTCTCCAAAGTGTAGAAATCTTCAAATATAATTGAAAGGCATTGAAAGATTATTCTTTTTTGACTCCAAAACTTGATAGCGACATCCACAAAAAAGAAAAAAAAAATTGACATCATGCATTAATCTGAGGTTTCTAACCTTTAGAAGAAGATTGCCTGTGCTATACTTTCTCCCTCGTAAGCAAGTCCATTCAAAATTGCAAGCTTGGGTGATGTGTGTGGAATTGAAAGTAAAATGTGAGGTCTAGCATAATGTCACAATTAGTATTTGTTAGAATATAGAATCTTATTTAATTAGATAAAATATATTATAGAATTAATTAAATATTAATTATGATTATCAATCAATATAAAGAAACTTTACTTATGGTAGGATTCCTTATGATATGATCTTGATGAAAGAGATTTATCTAATTATTTATCCTAAACTTTCTGTTCTCGTTCATATATAGACGATATCTGCTATGGACTAATAACAAGATTTAGAAGAGAGATTAAAAATTTATCCTTATTTCTCTTTAGTCCATGTTTCATCATTTATAGTAACCCTGTGAATGATAGGAAAAGAGAGAACTAGAGTTTGGCTCATTTTGTGGATCTATATTATTGTTGGTTGCTGATTGGATTACATAATACGTTCTCACATCATATAAGATTTTTTGAATGACATCAAAAGATATGCATTCACAATCTTCATATATTGTTATTTGATTTTAGTTCTTGACATTAAAACTTTTTCGATATAACAATAGTATAATTATAATTTTTATGTTTACGAGTGGAATCAAAGCATATTATTTTAAAATCAAATATCTTAACCATAAAAATATATCATATCTATTTTATATTTAGATCTATTTGTTAACATATTTTACTTGTGAAAAGATATTATTCGATCTTAATTATATGATAAACAATCCATCAATATTATCAATTTATTTTTCTATCTCGTTCATCTTATCGCTTACTCACATATGATGCAAGATTATTCACCTTACATATATAGAATTAGGGATGTCATGCTGCCTATGTTTGATCGACGAGTTACTATCAACAACTTACCATAGACAACAAGACTGTTGAGGATGACAACCTCTATCGGTTGTCGGCCACACACAAGATAGGTGACTAGTGCAATCAGTGATTGCTATGTGCAGTAGCCATGGTAGTGGAAGTGTTTGTGACGACATAGCTACGTGGGGCGGTGCGCTACCTTGAGTGGCACACTACTACTACCTACGACAGCAGGACTAAGGTCAGTGCCACAACGTGCGGTAGCACAAGGAGGCAACATCCATTTTGGGGCACTAGCCATGACCAATGGGGGTGCCGATAGATTACTGACTACACAACAAAGGTGCCAACTTGGAAAAGTATTTGTAGTGACTAACATTTGTTGACCACAACTGACATCGATTGGAGGTCACAGTTCACAACTAATATCGCAAGCACTTGTGTGAAGCCATTAGTCATAAAGTAGCCATCGTCGATCGATATGAGGTCGCCTAGTAGTAGTTGTGCGATGATTGTGTGTGTCAAACTATGTGATTAGATTGTGTGGCTATGAGTCAACATCGTGAAGGAGATCACGTGATTATGAGTCGATGACACAATCACACGATGGGCAACGACACTACTTTGCATCATCGATTGTCGATGAGGAGCATGCACTCAAGGTTGTGGTCGAACCGGTGCAAAATCATGTGCAACCATTGCAGGGAAGTAGAAGAAAAGGAGTTTAGGTAGAAGAATTAGTCAAAATCAATTTTTGACCCAATTCAATTTATGACCTAATCTATTGCCTCAATTCAATTTTAATCGGGTCAAAATTATTTTTTGATCGATCAAACTTAATTCTAACTTGGTCACAAATTTGTCCAAATTGGTTTTGACCTGATTTTAACCTATCTCAATTAAATGCTTAACCAGAAGCTTAATTTTGACCTAATTTGAGATTTTGATCATATTTTAGTTTTGACTCCCGTCAACATCTAACTTTACTCTAGATCAGCCTTGTTTTTTTTTTTTTGGTTCAACCTAATTTTAATTGGATTAATTGGGTTGGCTATTGAGTCTACTCTGGACAACCCAATTATTTTACTCTAATTCTAATTTACCGAATTTGAGATGTTAGATTATTTATACAATTTTAAAAAAATTATATAAATTATAGATTTCTTTTATAATTTTTCATATGATATATTTATAAAATTTTACTTGTGATAATTAAATTTTAATTATTGTTCTTGGATATTTATACAATTATTCACTTGCATATATTTAAAATTATTAAATAATATCTTTTTATATAAAAGCATATTTTATATTTTATTATGATTATTGTCATAATATGTGCTTTGTTTTATGTTCATTAATTCTTAATAATTATTATATTATTATTAACTTTTTTATATAAATTATATTAAATAATATTTAACAAAATATTATTTGTAATTTATATCCTTAAGTTTTATCTAACTACTAGTTACGAAAGTGACCTAGGATGATAAACTTATGGGGTAGAAATTATAATAATATATTTTATATTATTATATCGATCTTATAGTTACCAAAGTGATCTAAACTAGTAATTTATAAATTTATCTTAAAAAGTTAATCATAAATGATATTAAAAAATATTATTAAGAATGATACATATAATTATGAGGTTTAGATAATCTAAGAGAAAAGTCTACTTCGAATAATTATATAATGGAGTGAGATGACACATATAAGTTTAAATTATATAACGAAGTAAGATGAAACATATAACTTGTTATAACTTGTTGTTTATGATTGTATATCCAAATATAGTAATAGTATTTTATAAGAACTATATCAGTCCTCCATAAATAATTTTGGATGAATATTAGATATATCAAAAGTGAAATATGAATGATATTAATAGTTGATCATAATTTAGAAACTCAAAGTATTATTATTATTTTATATTTTATGGTGGTATTTGCTTCCATATTCATGCTTTTAGTGTCTCTGGTTCTAATTATTCCTAATGATAAAATATGTGTAATTCATACTAGGTGTATATCTTAACATAACATTAATTTTTGAAATGACTCATAGACTTTGATTAATAAAGACACTATGAAACAAATTAATACAATGAATGTTTGGGAAAGATTTAATAGGCTTAATCTAATGTTTATAAGAACAAAAATTACAAATAACATAATGAATTTATTACCACGTACACCTAAAGCATAATAAATATTTAAGGATTATTTAAGATGTATTTAAATTTATTGATAAGTTATTGATTGATACATTAATGAAGAAATTGACTACGACTTAATATAATGTTATTCGAGAGATTCATGATCATATCTTTAATATGACGAATACGACTATAAAACTTAAAGCATTAAGTATGAATGTAGATGAGTCTTTCCTCATGTAGTTAATTTTTAATTCTCTTCTTTTTTTGTTTGCCCATTTAAGCTTTACTATAATATAAATAAGGATAAACTATACTTAAATATGGTGATTAATATGTGTTTAAGAAAAATTTAGGTTAAGGTAGGAAAGATCTCATAATGATTTGACTACTATTTAAAGAGTTGCTAATAGAAAAAAGGTTAAAGCGTTATCCACCAAATAAATTTGTCAGGTTTTAAAATACTAAGCAGATTAAAGGAAAAAAAGTCTTCACCGTAAATAAAAAAGACAACCTTAAACGTAAAGTTTGGTTTGAAATGAAAGATATAAACTTGACCTTTGTATATTTTGAATAATACATTATAGAGGTTCCTTCTAATATTTTGTATATTGATTATGGTATTCAACTCATATTGCCAATGATATGCAAAGATTTTTGTTAACCTAAAGACCAAAAGAATATGAAAGATCTATCTTTATGGTGAATCAACTCAAATCAAAAATAATAATAGTGAGAACTTATCGCGATTGAAGGTGAGTCACATGATGGATCTTGAGGATACATATCTTGTTTTTACTATTTTTAGAAATTTAGTTTTTATATCTAGAATTGATAGGTTAGGATATTATCTTTCTTTTGGTAATAATAACTTTAATATTTCAATGATTTAATAAAGGTTAGCTTTGAAATTCTATATAATGGTTTGCAATCAAATATTAGATTAAAACATAGTTTGAATGATGAGAAATCTTCTATATTATGGTATACACATTTGTGACATATTTTCAGGAAAAATTGAAGTATTAATAAAAAATAATATTTTGAAAGATTTAGATTTTATTGATTTTGATATTTGCATAGATTACATTAAGGGAAATCAAACTAAGTGCATAAAAAATGATATGAGAAGTAAAGAACTTCTTGAGATTATTCATACTGATACCTGTAGACCAATTCATATTTTTTGGTTAAGTAAAGAGATATTTTATTATATTTATAGATGATATATTAAGATATCATAATATATATATAATATATGAAAAATCTCAATTTGTTTACAAGTGTACATAAATGAAGTTGATAGATAACTAAATTAAAAAATTAATATTGTTAGATCTGGTAGTGAATTTTATGACAAATATGATGAATTAAGTCATAATCCTGATCCTTTTACTAGATTACTAGAAATATAAGATATTTATGCTTAATACACCTTATTAGGTTTGTCATGATATAATGACTTTGCTAAAAGATAAAATCATATTCTTATGGACATAATTAGGAGCATGATAAGTTTTTCCTTTTTACTTGAGTTGACATGGGGTGAAACTCTTACGATAACTATTTATATTTTAAATAAGGTTCATAGTAAATTGATTCCATCAATTTCATTTGAGCTACTAATTGGTTTGAAATATTTATATATTTGAAGTAATATTATAAAGATAAAAAATCTTCAATTTACAATAAATTGAGTCCAGAAACTATATTTGGGTATTTTATGGGTTATCAAAAAAATTCTAAGGTACAGATCTTATTATCCTAATTATAGTATAATAATAGTAAAATTTCATAATATTAGATTCCTAGAAGATGACAACATTAGTGAGAGTGAAAAATCTGAAAAAATTAATTTGATCTAGAGGTGATACATATTGATGAACCTTTGTCATTTCTTATTCGAGAAGTTAGTGTTTCTCAAATCACTGAATAAATTGATGAGAGTGAATATCAAAATAATATTGATAAAATTTCATATGATATTGATGTGATTGCTAATGATCTTGTACAACAACCATGACCATTAGTTCTGAAAAGATCTTAAAGGGAAAAGAGACCTACCAATTTTTATAATTGTGTAGTATGTTTAAAAGAATCAATTTATAACATAGGAATGAAAAAAATATCCTTATCATTTTCATAATTTATGGAAAGCAACAATTTTGAAAGGTAAAAATATGATGCAATAAAAGAAGAGTTGAGATTGATGAACCATAATTATGTCAAAAAACTCATTTAGTTACCTAATAATTATAAAAAAGTTGATCATAAATCGGTCTTTAAGACAATATAACTTAAGGGGCAATATAGAATGATATAAAGTAAAACCTATACCCAAATATCTTTCTAAAAAAGAAAGATATCGATTATAACAAAACCATTTCTTTAATTTATAAAAATGATTCATTAATAATCGTTATGATATTAGTAGCTTATTATGATATTAAGTTATATCAAATAGATGTAAAAATAGAATTCTTAATGAAGATCTAGATGAGAAAATTTACGTTGAGCGATATGGAGGATTTGTAGGAATAAAAAGAAAAGTTAGGTTTACAAACTTAGAAAATCTATTTATGACCTTAAATAAGCTTTAGATAATGATATATAAGGATAGATCTTAATGATTATTAGGATAATCTCACAAAAGATATATTGACTGAGTCTTACAGAGTTTTAATATATAACTTTGTTTAGCTAATGATACATTTATTACTAAGGGTAAAAAATTCAATGAAAACTACTGTATGAAGAATGACTTGAAAAAAATCGAATGAAGCATATTCTTATATATATGCAGTCGAAATCTTTTATATATACTCAAATCTGTATAAGATCAAATATTAGTTTTGCAATTAGAATATTAGGAAATACCATAGTAATCCAAGAATGAAACATTAGAAAGTTATAAATAAAGTGATGAGATATCTATAGTAAACAAATGATTACATGCTCACATTGCAAATCAGCTTGAAGTGTGGGATCTTTAAATGCTGATTTTGTGAATTACCTTGATAATAGTAAGTCTACTTTAAAATTCATATTCAAGTTAATTAGAGGATAAATTTCTTAAAAAATATAAAATAATTATTTATTATATTATTAATAATGGAAGCTGAATTTATGACATATTTTGAGACTATAAATCAAGCCTTATGCTATAAAATTTTATCTCAAGACTTGGTGTGATCGACTTAATTGTTAAACTACTAAAGATATTTTATGATAATATTATAGTAGTTTTTTTCTCTAAGAATAATAAGTTCTTTAGTGGTTTAATAGACAACTTAGAATTATTTGTTAAAGTTTTATAGCCTAAAATATTTAAATAATATATTTTTAGAATAAGGTTTGTGAGCAATTGATAATAGATATGATGATGCATATTTAATTAAATATTATTATTGATATTTTTCTATTGGTTAGTTAAAATTATTTATTTCTATTATCATAGGGGTTATTATGGATTACATTAGTACATAGAAGAGAATATAATATTGATGATAAATGAGTGTTATGATTAGTATTAATAATTGACTTAATATAATATTATTATATTTATTAAAATTAATGGTTTATTTTATAAAAAATCGTGGCTACATATAAGATACTTTTCCAAAACTTTCAAAATCTAATTAGATGATATTATTTTTAGATAAATTTATTTTTTAATTTAATTCTAAAATTTTTATATCTTACCAATAAATGGATCGAGAGAATGTTAAATTATGTGATAATATTTAATTGAGTAAGATATATTATAAATCTGATTGGGATTTTGATCATGGTTATTAATCAATAAAAAAAAAAATCTACTTATGATAAGATTTCCTTGGAGATGACCTTGATGAAAGGGACTCTCATAATTATTTATCTGAAGTCTATTCAAGATCTACTCTCATCTTCATCTAATTTCAATTTTATTACTTATAATGATCCTATAAACGATAATAAATAAAAAAATAGTTTAATTCATCCTATAAATTTGTGTTATTGTTATCTGTTGATTGAATTACAAAGTGCGTTCACCGATCAAATAAGATTTTATGAATGACATTGAAGGGTATTTACTTCTAATATTGATATATTATTATATGATTTTAATTCTAGATATTAAAATATTTTCATTTTGTAATAATATAATCATAATTTTTATACTTACATTTTAATATATACAAGAAGATTTTGATTTTCGTTATTGAAATTAAAAAAATTATATAATAATAATTTTTATATTTAAATCTTTTAACATATACAAGAAGATTGCGGAAGGTGCACCAATCCATTTTGAAAGCTTATGTGATGTGCATGGAATTCAAAGTAAAAAGTGGCTTTGGAAAAACTCCAGTAATAATGTATCTTGGAGACACATCTAATAAATAATTCTTTATTTATAGACGCCGATGGTCACAATCCAAGTTGTCCACTTTAAAAAGCCTATAATAAGCAGACATCCTTCCAAATTAAAGTAATATAAAGAACTTTTATGCTTAGAATGTCTAAAGAAGTCAAGTCACACTTCATTTTGTGCAGTCACATCCTAAAGAGGGTCTCTCACTCGTCGTTTTGCGTGGTTGTAAAAGCGCCGACGCATGTCGGTTCTCACTCACCTAACAGCCCTGTGATTGAATGCAGAGGGATCAGGTATATGGGACCCAGCTCGCGGCAAATCGCGATCCTGGTACGCGTCAGGGGGGACGGAACACAAAGCGATGGCCGAAGTTGGGAGACGTGAAGGCCGACCGGGACGCTCGTGACCGTTCAATGTGGCGCATTACCGCCGAGTCATCAACCAACGCGTCCGTCCTCCTTAATTTATTTTATTGTATTAGAACAGATGGGGCCCGCGAGATCGTATCATACGTGTCAGCATCCCAAGAGGGACTACTCAATTTCCGTATGTACCCACTCACACACTTGCCTTCTGATTGGAGGAACCGAGGCCGCGTTACCACAACGGTAGCGTAAGGACGGGAAAAGTATTGCTCTCCAAAAGGTCGGACATGACGGCCGCCAAAGCAGGGAGGGGCCCAACTTAAAGAGTAATGATATGCCGACACGAGGAACACGATTTGGTGTGTGTATCAACAGCGCCCCAGCCATGTGACTGGAGCGGGCCCACGATACGGACGGCAGGGATGGAAAGCCACTTGCGTGTATAAATAAATAATATTGCCGGTCGACGTTTATGCCCATCCGAGGAATAATTTAATGTCGTCGATTTGACCCATTTGCTTTTTGCGCAGGGACACGCCCGCGTCCAACCTGCAAAACAGCATTGCTCGTCCACCCCATCTCTACCCGTAGCTCTATCGGTGAGCTGTCCTGTCGTGCCAGCATCAAGGATTGTATATATTTCGTGAAGCACAGCACGAAGCGCGAGGGCTTCAGGTTCACGTGAAGCCTGCCGAAAGGACTGACACGTATGCGGATTCTGCTGGTTGGGATCGACAGTTGCCCGTCTCGGGGTTGATATAACCGTACCCCTTTATTCCCGGACAGCATTCAAAATGGGAAAGCGGGTGGCCTCTTGTCAGATAAGGCAATCTGCTTATCTAAAATGATAAGTTGTCAACTCATATGCGGCCACCACCAGATAGACTAACGTGGGGCTACGCGGACTCGTCTTTTTTTTTTTTTTTTTTTGCACCAATTCCACTCACCTATTAAAGTCAAAAAGAAATCAAGCAAAAATATGAGGAGTGAGATTAACAGGTCCTAAAATTGAACAACGCCTTAATTCTGCCGGAAAAAGGATTTTGATGACTTGCGTGTACCTTAAAGGCCGTTAATTAAATGACTATTGTGCTCCTTTTTGATGTTTACCCCCTGCGATTCTGACTTATTTTACGAAAATAACCTTGCGTTAGCGTTCGTTAGTTCAGACTGACGTGACGTGATGCTGGTAGAGAAGTAATTTTGAGAAATGTAAGGGCCAAATGGTCTCGAAACCCATATAAGCTACACAAAGGTCACCGGGAAATATATATATATATAACGAGAGAGATAGAGAGAGAGAGAGAGGTGAGACAGAGTGACAGAGAACACGGCGGCTGGAGAAGAGAGAGAAGAGAAGAAAGGGGAGAAGAAAGAGGGAGGAAGGTAGGTGGCGGCGCGAACCTCGAAAGTCTAGAGATCTAGAGGAGGTTTCTGTCTGGAGTTTGCTTTAAGTTTTTGAAGATTTCTATTTTCACTGGATTCCTGAGGAATCGAGGTTCAGATCGAAGGTTGATTCTTAGGGATTGGCGAAGAGAGCTCTCGTCTCGGTTTGGATCGGCTCTGGATCGCTCGAGCGACGTTCTTTGTCGGCCTGGATGGCTGCCCTACAGTGGTATCTTCCTGTTCTGTTGTGATTCATGGTGGTTTTTAAAGTTTGGTTGGATTAAAAGTTTCATTACTTTTTTGGTGGGCGATGCTTATACCGAGCTGAGTTTTCTTGCTTGAAACTGTATCTGATTTTGAATACAGTTTTAGCAAGCTGAGTTTTATCTGTATTTGATTTGTTTTAGCAGCTCAGATCTGTTCATCTAACCGCCGCATCGTCAAGGAATTCCTTTGTCGTGCTTGAGTGGAACACTTGGGACCCAATTAGATCTTTGAAGCAGTTATGATAGGACGGACAAGAAGAAACATTTATCTGAAGGCTACGGAGTATTTAGTTCTGAAATTCTGATCAGAAGCCGCGCTTCCTTGTTTGGATTTTAGACCTTTGCGCTGGAGCGGTTAGGGGTTCCGGGAACTATGTCTTCCTTGAGCAGGGAATTGGTTTTCCTGATACTGCAGTTTCTGGATGAGGAAAAATTTAAGGAAACCGTTCATAAGTAAGCTTATATTTCTTGAACCGTGTGTCGTTTCAGGGTATTCTTTCTTTCTTCCATTTAATTAAGCTACTGGTTGAATTGTAGGTTGGAGCAAGACTCAGGCTTTTACTTCAATATGAAACATTTTGAGGATCTGGTTCAAGCAGGGGAATGGGATGAGGTTGAAAAATATCTTAGTGGTTTCACCAAGGTTGAAGACAATCGCTATTCCATGAAAATCTTCTTTGAGATTAGGAAGCAGAAGTACCTTGAAGCCCTTGATAAGTGAGATTTTGGTACTCATTTGAAAGTTCAATTTTCAATCTTAGTTCACCTCTTTTTTTCAATAATTTATTTTGTGTTTGTACTCAGACACGACAGGGCAAAGGGTGTTGATATACTTATGAAGGATCTCAAAGTTTTTGCCTCTTTTAATGAGGAGCTATTCAAGGAGATTACCCACTTGCTTACCCTGGAGAATTTTAGGTAAGCTATCAGTGGTGATGGCTTCTACAACTTGGCACAATAATTTGTGTATTACCTTTTTTTTTAAAAAAAAATTGGCAGACAAAATGAGCAGCTTTCGAAGTATGGGGATACTAAATCAGCCAGAAATATAATGCTTATAGAGCTTAAGAAGCTTATTGAAGCTAATCCTTTGTTGCATGATAAGCTGACATTTCCACCATTTAGAGCTTCTAGGCTACGGACATTAATCAACCAAAGGTATGCATTTCCTTTTCTTATATATTTATTACCAATACCATGCCCTTCACAATTACAATTTCTGTGTGGATGACAATAAGCAAACAATTTGGTTATAATTTGGCAATATAGACTTTTTTCCCATTCAAGAATTTGTTTCCTAACATTTGTGGCATCATTTTGGTTTATCATTATGCAGATAATTGTTTATTTGCTCATGTGTGTTGGTAGCAAATGATTGACATTTTAATTTAAACCAATTATCTTTTTTCTTGTTTAGTCTTAATTGGCAGCATCAACTTTGCAAGAATCCACGCCCAAACCCTGATATTAAAACACTTTTTTCTGATCACTCGTGTGCTGCTGCTCCTGCCAGTGGAGCTCGTGCGCCTCCACCTACCAATGGTCCTCTTGTTGGAACCATTCCCAAATCAGGGGCATTTCCACCAATAGGTGCTCATAGCGTAAGTGGGATATCAACTCTGCTGACATCTTATTGTTGTTTTTTCATTGACTAATGTTGACTTCCTTATGTATGCAGCCATTTCAACCAATTGTCTCTCCTCCCACAAGTGCTATAGCAGGATGGATGACAAATGCTAACCCATCATTGCCACATGCAGTTATGGCACAAGCCCCTCCAGGTCTTGTGCAGCCTCCAAGTACAGGTTTTACCACTTCCAAATGCATGCACTACTTAGTGGCCTTGAATATTTTACAGTAGGTTGTAGATTCACTACCTTGTCTTCTATAGCTGCTTTTCTGAAGCACCCAAGGACCCCTACGAGTGCTCCTGGTTTGGATTATCAAACAGCAGATTCTGAACACTTGATGAAGAGAATGCGTATGGGTCAATCTGACGAGGTATGGAAGAGAAAAATTTGAGCTCTTTCATGATGCTTTGTTATCATTTTTTGGTTGTTGTACTAAGATCTGAATTGATTTGGTTAATTATGCCTGAGTAACCAAAATGATTTCGATAGGTGTCATTTTCTGGTGCATCTCATCCACCCAATGTTTACTTCCAAGATGATGTTCCAAAAATTGTAATACGAACTCTTAATCAGGGTTCGAGTGTCATGAGCTTGGATTTCCACCCTTTGCATCAAACAATACTTCTTGGTAGTTTCTGGAACCATTTTATTCAGCGAAAGCATATGGTTATATATATATATCTGTATATTTGTCTCAGCTGTCTTTGCTTCATAGTTGGAACAAATGTTGGTGACATTGGCATATGGGAAGTTGGGTCTCGAGAGAGGATAGCACACAAAACTTTCAAGGTTTGGGACATTGGGTCTTTTACTTTGCCCTTGCGGGCACTTCCTCAAGTTGAACATTTCTCTTACCTTTCTTTTTCCTACAACAATGTAAAATTTTGATTCATTTAGCTTTTTGTGGAGTATTTAAATATCTGTCTCTGTCTAATTTGCAGGCTGCACTAGCGAAAGATGCTTCAGTATCTGTCAATAGATGTTTATGGAGTCCTGATGGATCTATTCTTGGTACAGAAAGCAAAACTTGATCTGTTTTCATTTGATTCTGATTCTACATGATGTAATCTGAGTTTCACTGCATGTTCTTTTTTGCTCTAACTCAGACTGTATCCTCTATGACCTCCTATAGGTGTTGCTTTTTCAAAGCATATTGTTCAGACATATGCTTTTAGTTTAAGTGGGGAATTGAAGCAACATTTGGAGGTAAGTGAAAAGGTTGTTGGTTTGTGAGCATCCATATATTAGCATCTAACTGCTTGTTGTATAGATTGAGGCTCATGTAGGTGGTGTTAATGACATTGCCTTCTCCCATCCCAACAAGAGTTTGTCAATAATCACATGTGGGGACGACAAAACAATCAAAGTGAGCACTAGAATATATTCTTCTACTTGCACAGCATGATGAAAACTAAAATGCATGTCTCTTAATTTTTATTACATGAATGGCAGGTGTGGGATGCCATTACAGGACAGAAGCAATACACATTTGAGGGCCATGAAGCTCCTGTCTATTCTGTATGCCCACACTATAAAGAGTCTATCCAGGTTTGATCATATCCATTAAGATAGTTTTGCTAGATCCTCAGCTTGCTGTAGTTGACATGTAGGTTTGGTCTCTTTGGTTTGATTTTTGTGTTGGATGATAGCTGGTAATTGCTCATTCAATCATAAACCTATTTAGTGTTGATTTTCATAATTGTTCATTATGCAGTTTATTTTCTCTACTGCCGTTGATGGTAAAATCAATGCATGGCTCTATGATTGTTTGGGGTCTAGAGTTGACTATGATGCTCCTGGGCATTCGTGCACAACAATGGCATACAGTGCAGATGGAACAAGGTGACATTTGCCTCATGAACTAATGCTGACATTGCAATTAAAGTACTAAGCTTGGAGAAGTTTCAAATGTCTGCATTCTGTAACATGGTTCAACTTGTGTGGTATCCATCCTTCAACTTATCAGTTTCTCTTCCTCCTCGTGTGTTATTGTGCATAGTGTTTTCTGTGTCTGAGAAGCTTGGTAAATGACATCTGTATGCTGCAACAAGTTTCAGCTCATGTGTTATAGTTGTCCTTTTTCATGTTAACCATAGTCCTTTCCCCCTCTTTCTTGAGTGTTCATGTTCATACATTGGCCATACAAGCCATTGATTTAACTTCTGGATCATTCAGATGTGCTCAACTTTATATATTATCACAGGTCACTGTTGAATATTGACATTCTTGTCCTTTAATCTTCTTGTAGGCTTTTTTCTTGTGGAACAAGTAAAGATGGTGACTCACATTTAGTTGAGTGGAATGAGACAGAGGGAGCTATTAAAAGGACATACTCTGGTTTTAGGAAGCACTCACTAGGAGTTGTCCAATTTGACACAACTAGAAACCGTTTATTGGCTGCTGGTGATGAATTCATGATTAAGTTTTGGGATATGGACAATACCAATGTTCTTATTACAACTGATGCAGATGGTGGATTGCCTGTTAGTAGTTGTCTTTTGCTATTTTGCTTTGACTATACTGCACATGAAAGTTTCAGCCCAAGTTTCTTGCTTTTCTTCTTCAGGCAAGTCCTCGCTTGCGATTCAATCGTGAGGGTTCATTGCTTGCGGTTACCACAAGTGACAATGGTATTAAAATCTTAGCTAATGGTGATGGGCAAAGGTTGGTGAGGATGCTCGAGATGAGGGCTCTTGAAAACTCTCGAGGTGCATCTCAACTGATCAATGCCAATCTAAAGGTATTCTTCATGCCAACTGTTTTTTTCAGAGAAATGATCTCTGATAGATGTTCTTGAGAGATATCTTGTTACTCTTTGTAGAACATATCTGTTATTAGTTGATGTGTTGTGCAAATGCTGGAGTTTTATGTAATACACAAAGGAATATTCAGTCACAAATGGATGCATGCGTTATTAAAATATTGGAGTAGAAATTGCTTTATTTACATCCTGTGCTCTAGTCAATACAGATTCTTGAGCCTAGTAATCAATGTTAAACTAAGGGATGGACTGCTGATGCCATGTAGGTAGATGAAAATTTGTCCTGTAAAGGTTTGACATCATCCAACGGCATGGGAAAATTCAAGCTTTGTATGAAGCCAAAGCAAGGCCCATGACTTGATCAAATTGGTTCAGATATGAATCTTCTGTTGTTTAGTTTTGGTTCAGTGTTTTATTTAGTTTCATTGGAGTTATTCTTGAGATTGGGTCAAATCATGTGTATTATTATTCATGCTTCTGTATCATTAATAGTTGTCATTTCACATGATGCTACAGAAACTGAGTCTTAACTCTTAAGTCTTCGTTTAGTCTTTAAGTTTAGATGTCTAAGTGATCTAATTTCCTCTAGATTTTTAGAGTCATAGTGGGATTTTGATTAGCTTTGTCATATATTTGCCAAAGAGGCACCTGTTTCCTTCTCAAAAGGATGGTATGTGAATTTAGATAATTAAAAAAGTTTATTTGCTTGCTGGCCCTGGTATCTGTCTCTTCCTTGGTTCTCTGTCTGTTTATTCTTTTGCTCTCTAATTTGATATGATTATTACCCTGCTGCATATAAAAATCCTCTACTCCGATAGAGAGGCGAACTCCTGTCCTGGTTTGATTTAAATAGATTACTGTTTGGTTTGGAAAAAAAAAAATCTTTCTGTAGGGTTGTCAGACTTTTCTGCTTTCAAATATTTATTCTTTTAATTTTCCTCCTGCAGATTTGCATCTTTTGATTAACCATATTATTGATCTGCTTCGTATCAATATTTTTGGAATATTTTTGTTAATATCTTTTCATTAACCATATTCGTTTTTTTTTTGTATTCCGTGCCTTAATAAGAAAATAGCAACCAGAAAGGTTTTTGTATTCTGAATTACTTCTGCTCCAGTATCCATGATTCTGGGGTTCATCTGAGTTATGTCCTGCATCAAGAAGTCTAAACATTTTCATGACTAGTATGCCATTTAAGGTAACAAAGTTGTCAGCCAATTTCAAGATTGCATATGTCCAAATTTATATAATGATATATATTGCTATGTTAGTAATCTTAGAAAAAGTACTTTGTAGACTGATGGTAGATTCAAGTGTTTGGGAGATTGTGTTTCTTTCAAATTCTTAAGCATTTATTCGATCTACTCAATATTTCATTCTTTGCTTCATGCAGCCCCAAATTGTCAGTGCACTGGGAACTGTTTCAAATGTTTCAAGTCCTATAACAGCTACTCCTGAACGAGCTGACCGAATCCTACCAGCACTGTCAATGAGTAGCTTAGTGAGCTCACAATGCATTACCAAGTTTTACAATAGCTTTCATCAAGTATTAAGGGATTAACTATGAATCAAATAACTGCAGGCTGCTATGGATAATAATAGGACAGCTGACATTAAGCCAAAGATCTCAGACGACACTGACAAGATAAAAAACTGGAAGTTAGTTGACATTGTTGATTCTGCTAACCCGAGAACTTTGAGGTTGCCAGATACATTAGTGACCTCAACCAAGGTATGTTTACGTTTCCCTAAAAAGAATTATGGATATCTCTTATTGGATTTTGTTAGAGGGAAGAACAAGTATGAGACATATTTCCTTGAAAATGTTCTAAAATCTTTTTGCTTTCCCTGGTGATTGTTATTGGTTGTAATTTTTTTGATTTTTGTAATTAGAAAGTGCAGAGCAACCTTAATGGCAACCCTGTAACAAAATATGTTTTTGTAGGATACTATATTCAGACTATAGGTGTAATGCCTGTATTCTGTTAGATGTTTAAGATGCTTGGGAGAGGGTTTTTCCTATGCTTTTAGCTACTATACAATACATAAGGGAGTAGCAGTTGTAAATTGGTCGATCAATATTAAAGTCTTGCAGACCATGCCTGCAGTCATCATCTGCTTGTGCAATAGATGTCCTGTGTCCACCCCCAGCATGTGTCCAAATCACATTTTTACAGCCTACGTATGATAGATTTTATGTGGTGTGCGATGCATTGGCACTGTATTGATAAGGCACACATCTTTTATAGTCTACACCATGCTAGCAATCTGTTGACATGGCATATGCAAAAATTTTCTTCTTTCAGCTGCTTCAGTTAGATCTTTTAAATTGAATTATTTCCTTATCATCTTTCATAGTAGTGAATATGATAGCTGTTGGGTATGCTGTAGTCATGGGTCTCTTGAAAAACTCAACAACTACATATGTTTTATATTGTAAAAACTATTGCTAATAATCCATTACACTTATTTGGATCCCAATATACATAAATGTTGCTTTATGAACATACTAGAAGCATATCTATCCATGCATGCACTCTGTGTTTTACAGATCTTGTGTTACCACAGTGATGTTTAGTTGAAGAAATCATGTTTTCTTTTTCCTGCACATTTATCTGTCGGAATTTTGACTGCCGTGCTACGGACTTAAAGTGTTGATCTGTTGACATTATAATCTTTTGATATGCAGGTTGTTCGTTTGTTATATACAAACTCTGGGCTAGGAGTATTGGCACTTGGTTCCAATGCTATCCATAAACTCTGGAAATGGACACGTAATGAGAGAAATCCTTCAGGCAAAGTCAGTAATTATCATTTATTAGAATAATTCATACACTGTTAACTTGTTTTCTAATTTCTTCTTGTGTTAATTCTCTAGTCAACTACATCTGTTGCCCCTCAGCTGTGGCAACCATCAAATGGTATTCTTATGACCAATGAAACAAGTGATAGCAATCCAGAAGAAGCAACTGCATGTATTGCTTTGTCCAAGAATGACTCCTATGTTATGTCTGCATCTGGTGGAAAAGTTTCCTTATTTAACATGATGACTTTCAAGGTATGAGGAATTTTTAAATTCTATGTGCAACTTTTGTACCTCAGATCAGTGAACATACTTTAGGAGCATCTTCCCGTTGTCACTTCACACCAAAAATGTTTCACAGGTTATGACAACATTCATGCCACCCCCACCTGCAGCCACCTTCCTAGCATTCCATCCTCAAGACAACAACATTATTGCAATTGGAATGGAAGATTCTACGATTCAGATATACAATGTTCGATTTGATGAGGTGAGCAATCTCATTTCTTTGTATTTGCTCTATGAGTATGCTCCGTCTGTGTGTTCCTTCAATCAGACTTAAAACAGCATTTCCAGCATCCTATCACATTACCAACTTATCACAAATTTGGCTTCTTTATACGCCCATAGGAACTTTCTTATTCAGATAAAAAATAAACATAAGATCACTTTTTTTATATAATTGTTTAAATATAATGGGTATATTTTGCCTTTCATGATCATGGAGAGAACTTAATAAATTTATTTGTTTCTTGTTTCTTTTCCCATTTCATGCATGCTTGTAGGTTAAAATCAAGCTCAAGGGTCATCAGAAAAAGATAACTGGCCTAGCATTTTCGCAGCCGCTAAATGTTCTCATTTCTGCAGGTGCTGATGCTCAGGTGTGCAGACCAAATAATATTTATGCTTTAGTATTGTGCTTTGAACTTCTACTAATGTTGAATAGAGGAATCACTAGTTTCTTATCATTAAATTAATTTTTAAAAAAAATGCCATTTGCATTGATTTGGCTCTTAACTATGCAACTTCTAGTTCTTATGGGTATTATCAATTATAGTTCTTATTGATTTTTAAGCAGGTCTTATTCTAGGATAGGACATTTTCTTTTACTTCAGCATATTCTCACTCGAAAGGGTTGTTAACTGATGAAGTGAAATGGCAGCTCTGCATGTGGAGTATTGATGGATGGGAAATGAAAAAGTCACGATTTATCCAAACACTGGCTACTCGTGCAGCTACAATGATTGGTGACACCAAAATTCAGTTTCACAATGACCAGACACATCTCTTAGTTGTCCATGAAAGCCAACTGGCAATCTATGACAACAAGCTTGAATCTTTGTGCTCGGTTAGTTCTTGTGCTCTGATCATTGTAGCTCTGCTAAAAGAATGCATGGGAACCATGTTAACAAGTCAGTATCTGTTATTGCTAATTTCTTGAATCTATTAGTTATTCATGTTTTCATATGCTTCTCACTTTCCTTGAGGGCACTTCTTATACTTCATCTAATTTCTGGTTATAATGAGAATACAAGTATCACACAGCATGTTTCCCAGTAAGGCACTCAATCTATACTTGGTAGTGACTATATTCTTAGGTCTGTTATTACCCATCTGATATTTAAGAAATTTACAGCACTGTTGGAATTTCTGGCTGAGAAAATGCCAAGCATTTTAGATGCTTTTGTTTAGATCCTAATGATTGTTTGTGTTTGATATGCTGCTGCTTCATGTATGTAAGTTCAGAATGAAGAATCACTTCTATCTTTAATAATAGATAACTGTTGTTCAAACCTTTCAATTTCTATTTGCTAGATTATGTGGTCACGTTTAATTGGATAAGGTATATGATGGTTTTGATTGGATTCTGATTAAGGTTATCGACCAATAGAAAAAAAGTCCAATAATGGTAGGACTCAAGGAATGCAATTTCCGGGCGGTACATACCGGTCCGCCAGGTTACTGGTATGTAGACCGGCCGCGACCAGGCGGTACCACCAAAATTGACCGTCGGCGATCGATTGAGGGAGAAAAAGGGAAGAAGAAGAAGAAGAGGAAAAGAAGAAAGAAGAAGAAGAGAAGAAGTACCTCCTCGCCCGCTTGCCGTCGCTGCCCGCGGGTCGCCTATACACCGTTGCCGCCCTCGCCTGCAGGCAATTTTTCTCCCACCGAGGAGACGGAACGTCTCCCCGCGTGGGGAGAAAGATCGAGGCGACGTTGCCCCTTTATTTTTTTTTTTAATATATATAATATATAATATAATATAATATTATAAAATATTATAATATATTTTAATATATCAGGTGGTACACATAGTACCGAGATAATCTCGATACACTGGTACGGACCGGTATGTAAGACCTTGGTAGGACTCTTATAATCCTAATAGGAGGGACTCTCCTTATTGCTTATTAGGCCCATTACTTTCGTCTATAAATATACAAGATCTCTTACGGACTATATAAAGAAGAGAGATTACATTGCAAATCGTTACGGACTATATACTGACTTATATATCCTTGTAGTCCCTATTCCATTGCTTATAGTAGTCCTATGAAGGATAGAAAGAGAGGAGAAGGCGAGTCTAGTTTTCATTGCAAATCGCATCCTTCGGATCGGGTGACAGTGTGTTTGCAGATTAGAGAAACATATTCTGAATGTTATAGAGAGGTATGTATCCTAAATTTAAACTATTGTTGATTTCAGATTCTGATAAATTTTTTTGCATAACAATAGCATGATTATAATTTTTATACTTACAATTGTATCAAAACCTGTTTTGAAATCAAATATCCTATATCATAAAAGTATTAGATCTATATCTTATATTAGATCTGTTTTCTGTTATCACCCTTTGCTTGCGAAGAGTGATTCGATCTACTTTCTTTATATCGCAGTCACCTGCTTGTGGGTTATTAAGGTTTCTTGCCCACACAGGTGGAATTATGGATAGAAGGTTGCTGTTTGATCTTGGTTGACGGGATACATCAACAGTTTACTATCGACAACGATGCTATGAAGGCCAGTAGCCTGCCAATGAAGGGTAATCCAATCTATTTTGTTTATCGTAGTCGCCTGCTTACGAGCGATGAAGGTTTCTTGCCTACACTGTCACGGATGAAAATATAAAGAGGGTGCTCGATGTAATGCTCATGTATGTCCGTGTCTTTCGGTCTTTGTACATGCTTTGTACAGCAAGTAGTGGGCTAGCAGTAGACTTGGTAGCCCTAGTTTGGTTAGCTTTCGTGGTCGTTTTCAGCTTGTAAATGAAAGTTGTCATATGGACACTTGTGGGGACTTCGGTCTATAATGGACCACGATCCTTTGTATATGACCATTCAGAGTTTGTAAGGTCCATAGTTGTAATTTTCATTGGCTATATAAAGTGTTTGCTGAAATGGTTGCCTGTGGATCCTATGGGAAACGCTTTCTCTAACTCGTTTTCTCTTTTATAGGTCTTAAGGGATTATAGGAGGTTTCTGGGAGGTTGACCTTTGCGGATGGACACGCGATGGTGCCGCACAACTTAGGCAAAACCAGCTAAGTTCGTGACATTTAGTATCAGAGCGGGATAAGCACATGTTGAAACACTTGCCATGCAAACGTGGGGGACCTAGCTGGGCTGCATGGAGGGCATCTAGTTGTTGGGAAACCTCAGCGAGTGCATCACATGCGCAGCGGAAATCAAAACAAAAGTCGGTTTCCCACGCAGATCAAATCGTCGTGCAAAAGATTGGGGTCGCGAGAAAAATCGTAAAAATCGAAAAACCGCAATGTGTGAGAGATTAATTTTACCTAGGGAGATCGTATATCCCTATATTCTAGATCCGGATAGAGAAGATAAGGAGGTCAAGCGTCCTCCTCTCTAGCGGTATCCACACGATGGATCTCTACAGCGAAACTCCTTCAATCTGATCTTGCAACTCTTGCTCAAAGGGAGGGAGGAGAAAAGGAGGTGGTGGCTAAAGCTGTAGCCTATCAACCATGAGTCTCCCCTCCTATTTATAGAGAGCCACCAAAAACCCTAGGTCTCTTACCTTAGTGGGTATTAGATCTCCATCTAATTACCCACTAACCTTGCATTATTGGATCTCTATCCAATAATCTCCTTATGCCTATAATTGAGCCTTAATCAAGGAGCCCATCAACATAGGGTCTCATCTAATGAGAATAGGGGCCTTCATCCAATCCTCTATTCGCTGAAGCATCCACCATATGTGTGACCCTCTAGGCCCGATACCGAGCTGGCCGTGAGTCACTCCCATCAGAACTCTTTCTGATATAGTGAATTATTATCCCCATAGTAATTCACTCGACTCATCGACTATGGACGTACTAGGCCACTACGCCATAGTCCCCAGACGATACAGAGGGGATCAAATCCATCAGACCTGTCTGTCCACAGTTACCATATATCTATAATCCCTCATCCAAATAATATCCCAGAGACCGTATATTGGACATGATACTGTCAGGTCACATACGAAATCAGTTTGTCTTGCTCTATTCGGATTCTACCGGAGAACTCCTCTCTCAATCCGAATGATCCTGGCCAGGGATTTGTCTGAGCAAGCATATATGAGATATTCCTCTCGTGATATCGAGAGTGGATGATCCTCTATTGACACTCAATTGCCTTCGTAAGGTTGGCTACCAATCCCGATAACCAGCTGTACCAGATCTGGAACTTTCCAAACCTGTAAGTCTGGCGTCAAAGAAAGGAGTACTCATACAAGGCATCCTTGGTGTCTCAAGTCTAAGGACCAGATACACAACTGAGACTATGGAATCACTGTCTGACATTAGGTATCATTTACCATACAATAT
This sequence comes from Ensete ventricosum, assembly GCA_029747655.1. Taxonomy (NCBI): domain Eukaryota; kingdom Viridiplantae; phylum Streptophyta; class Magnoliopsida; order Zingiberales; family Musaceae; genus Ensete; species Ensete ventricosum. The sequence continues at coordinate 33,533,745 of JAQQAF010000005.1, forward strand.
TCCATAAGCGGATCAATCAGTGAACTCATTCTCTAATGAGCACCTGTACTATATCCTTAGTGTCTCCACACAAGTGGCTATGAGACCAACTGCCTCCATCATATGGACAGGTATATAGTGCACCGATCTATCCGGTTATCTCAATGTCTCTCTTGAGTAATATATGACCGGAATTATTTAGGATCTGTGTTTTAAGGTGAATCGATCTCATTATCGTGATCTCATCACGATCCGATTCCCATTGTACAGAACCAAAGACATCACAATATATATGTAACAAATAATATAATGTGAGAATATGCTAATATTAATCATAAGCAAAAAGATCATACAGCGTGTCATACAGCGTGTCATACATGCCATCACTCACGTGATTGGCTTGCAGGGCACCTGTAACCAGCACCAGCACGTGCGATCGTTTAGGGGGGGGGGGGGGGAACAGACATTGAGATGTAGAGAAAGGAGTTGCTCAGAGGAGCGGGCAACCGAGATTAACATATAGAGGAATGACCAACCCTTACGTGAGAGGCACCACGAGGACAAACAAGCTAGGAAGAATATGTAGCGCACAAAGGTTAGGATGGCTGAGTTTGAGCTACGGCTTGATGTTGGCAACCAAACTTGGTGGTGCTTAAGGCAAGCGGGACGCTTGGTAAAAGATGAGACTGTGCAAAGTGGGAGGTGTTGCACAACGATTGAAAGAGTTGTGCAAAGCTCATAGAGGTAATGGGAATTGCTAACTCGAGGAATTCGGTACTCATGCAAGGGCTTGTATGTGGACGATTGGGTGTTCGTGGCCATCCTAAGGCGATCGAAACTCGGCGTCATAGAGCATTAAAACTTTCTCTTCAGCATAGAAAGGATACATCCGTAAGAGGCTAAAGTGTGCAACAAGTTCAGCATGTTGTTAGGCTTTGAAGGGTGCAGTGGGGGTTGTATTGGTGAAGAGTTGCAATCTAGCAAGTGCATTTACGGGGGCAGAACAATGCATAGTTTATTCAACAAGGCAGAGTAGTCCAAGGGGATGGTGATATTTGAAACTTCCAAAGGGAAGAATGCGAAGAGTAAAATTGCTCTAACGGGACAAATTTCCAGGATGGATAAGTCCTAGTTCTCTAGAGGGAGAATCATGTGCAGTGGATCATATATGTTAAGGAGGAGTATCTCAAGACAACTCCACAAAGCTCAATGGGTCGAGTGAGCGACGAGGAATTGTCGCATGATCTCGCATGAGGTAATGCATTGGTGGATGCATTGCAAAATCAAGTTGGCTCATCAAATGAAGGCACACTTAAAGCCGATGTGAAAATCGAACTCAACAAAGTGCTGGCTCGTGGAATTGTGGGCGCGAGGGCCACCATCAACTCAATACAAATCGAGGGACGGAACAACTTGGGTGGAACTTGGTGAAGTATCCAAGCCATATGAAGAGAGTCGACGTAAAAGATGGAACATGAAGCGGAGGCACTAAGCTTTCCTTGGACAAAGGTCAATGACATGAACTCTTGTAGAGGCAAGAGTGAGATCATATCGTTCCATGGGTTCTTTATCCTGATGGGGTAGACTCATCCTTCATGGTGGTGCCAAAGACGAAGGAAACTTCGAGGTGTTGGGAGACAACCCAGCGGGAGCATCACATGTACAGCGAAAGAACATAACAAAAATGGTTTCCCACGTATATCAAATCGTTGTGCAAAGATTGATGCACGAAAAACCCACAAAATCGAAAACCGCGATACGTGAGAGATTGATTACCTAGGGAGATCGTATATCCTTAAAAATCCAGATCCAAATGGAGAGGATGAATCTTCCTCTCTAGCGGTATCCATACAATGGATTGTTGCAGCGATGCTCCTTCAATCGCAACCAAAAACTCGCAACTCTTGTGTACCTTCTCACAACACTCGTGGAAGAAGTTATGTTATCTTCTTTGCTGTCCTCTCGCAGTAGGGAAGGGTTGGTCGGCTGAGAAGATGAGGGAGGGAGGAGAATAAGAGGCGGCCAAAGGTGCAGCCTATCACTAATATGCCGCCCCTGCCTCCTATTTATAGAGAGCCACTAAAAACTCTAAGGATCCTGTCTTTATGGGTATTGGATCTCCATCCAATTACCTACTAATCTTGGATTATTGGATCTCTATCCAATAATCTCAATTGACTTCTAACTGGGACTCATGCAAGGAGCTCATTAGTGTTGGGTCTTATCCAATGAGAATAGGGGCTAATTGGATAACTCATATTTAATCCTCTACTCGCTGAAACATCCACCATATGTGTGTGACTCTCTAGGTCCAATACCGAGTTGGTCGTGAGTCCTCCCTGTCATAACTCCTTCTAACTCAATGAAATGTTATCACATAACAATTCACTTGACTCATCGACTATGGACGTACTAGGTCACTGCGCCATAGTCCCTAGACGACACAAGGGATCTTATTCGTTGGACTTGCTGTCATCAATTACCATGTATCTATAGTCATCCATCTAATATCTCATAGATCGTATATCGGGCATGGTATTGTCAGGCTACATACAGAATCCGTCCGAGTCTCGCTCTAATTGGATTCTTCCAAAGAACTCCTCTCTCTATCCGAATGACCCTAGCTAGGGATTTGTCTGAGCAAGAGCACAAAGGATATTTCTCTTGTGATACCGAGAGTGGATGATCCTTTATTGATACTCAATTGCCTTCATAAGGTTGGATACCAATCCCGATAAACGGTTGTACCAGATTTGAAACTTTTCAAACCTGTAAGTACAACGTCAAAGAAAGGAGTACTCAAACAAGGTATCCTTAGTGTCTTAAGCCTAAGGACCAGACACAATTGGAACTACAAAATCGTTGTCTGATGTTAGATATCATTAACTATAGTACTATACAACATTCCGTAAGAGGATCAATCATTGAACTCATTCTCCAATAAGCACCTGTATCGCCTCCATCATATGGATGTGTGTATAATACATCGGTTTGTCCGGTTATCTCAATGTCCCTCTCGAGTAACCTATGACTGAGATTATTTAGGATCTATATTTAAAAGCAAATCAGTCTCATTATCATGATTTCATTATGATCCGATTCTCATTGCACAAAACCAAGAGCATCACAATATATATATGCAACAAATAATATAATGTGAGAATATGTCACTAATAATCACAAGTAAAAAGATCGTGCAACGTGTCGCATATGCCATCACTCACATGATTGGCTTGCATGACACCTATAACCAGCACGAGGCACATACACCTTGTCTTAGAGATGCATCTGACGGAAGAACTAAGGTGGTTCAACTTGCAGAGATGAAGTTGGGATCAGAAGGCCTTAGCATAGGGCAAAAGGATATAGAGGCAGGTACTCTTGAAGAATATGCCATATTGCTACTATTCTAGTTGTCATGAAGAAAGCGGTGCACAACAGAGATTATGTTGGTGGGGGATATAGGCCCAAGATCCAAGTAATGTTGTACCATTTTCAGCAAAATCTGTGGACTTCGAGAGCTACTAGGCGACAGACTATCCTATAGCGATGCTTTGTTCGGGTGTGACCCGAAAATAGGTGGGTGAAGGTTAATTGCCAAAGGAGCGAACACAATAGGAGGTGACAGAGGCCCTACGATGTGCTGGCAGAGACCACACATGGAGAGATCATAGTCTGAGTTCATCCCACAAGAATCTGAATGCAATGGAGATGTCATTATGACGTGACATGGTGCAGCGGATCGTGGTGGAATAGTTCGAGGCAATACAACACACGCGGGAAAAGTCCCGTGAGGGACGTGATCATGCGAAGGTATGATTTGGAGCTACTGGGAGCTTCAATTCAGTGCGACAAGAAGGGCTATGGATTCAAGGAGTGAATGCTATGATACCGCAGAGGCGGGTCTTCTGTGGGTGCATTAAATCTTACATCGGATGAAAGCCTTGATCATTAGCATATGGGGACTGTGTACCACTAAGAGAGAATTCTGAGTGCAAGTACCAGTGAGTCCCATGAGGGAACTTGATCATACAGAGGTATGATCAGAGCGGCTGGAGAGTTGGACCGCTCTAGTGCTTATATTCGCTTAAGGGAGCCCAACAAGTCATAGGACAAGGTCCGAATGTTGCTACCAAGGAAGCTAAGGAGAACGGAATTGGCACGAGCCCTGCAATAGGATGACAGAGGCCATACATGAGAGTTGTAGTCTAACCCTACTACTATAGAACAAAGGGGTCCAGCCTATAAACAAGGAATCGACTACTACCTAGCAATACCTTAACTCTAAACCGGGAAGCCAACTCATACTGATAAGTTGATCTCTTTATTAGAATAGAAAGTAGAAAGACAAAGTATTAGACTAAGGTGTTGGATCCCTGTTCTATAGGTATTTGTGTTCGGATTAGTGGTTTGTAACTGTATAAACAGTAGCTCGAGTCTTGGGAGCAACAGTTCTATTCTTATAAGTAGTCGTTACAGAAACTAGTCCCCACTTGAGCACTTTCGGGTCGGGGTGCATCGACCAAGGAGAACTGCTCGGAGAACACAGAGGTGCTGAAGTAGGTGGTCGAAAGGGGTGAGGAAGCGATGACGAGTCCAAAGGGGCTCAACTACTAAAATACTAAGCGTCGGTCATAATGGAGGTGGACTCAGAGGAGTGCCACAGTGCCACAGAGGCGGATCTACCGAACGCGAAGAAAGGGATGCAGATGCGAGACAACGGATAGTAGTGCCATGGGCTTAGCAGCGTCATGGTACCGCAAAGGTGAGACTTCCATGGAGACATCGATCCCTTGCTCTCATGGAGGGAGAGCGTTGGTCGTGAAAGGGGTCGAGGAGGTGGAGAATGCAGAGGCAAACTTCAAGTACCAAGACAAGGCTAAAGGGTAGAGGCCTAGGAACTTCATAAGACCTGTGTCAATGAGCTTCTCATTAAGATTGCTAAAAGTGGGGGAACTTTGGGTTGATGCAAGAGTGCTCGACCAAGAAACAAAGTATACTATACCTTTTCGACTCAGAGGAGTAGGCGGTGAAGATGATGGAGAAGACGGTACAATCTCAAAGTCGACCAAAACTATCAAAGACTAGCTCCAAGTTGGGGTGAAATTTTACTTTCTTTGGGCAAAACTTCTTGCATTCCGGAAGTTCGATGACAGTGAGAAGGCAAATCATAGTAGATAACTCAACGCAATGAGTGCAAACACTTCGAGTGCTTCGGAAGTGTAAGCAAAGAGTGGGCGAAAACTAGTAACCAGCTTAATGCATAAAGTACAACCTCAAGGAGGTGGGCGAAGTCAAGTAACCTTTGCCTTCTCAACTCTTAAGAGAATGGGCGAAATCGAGTACCCCAGTTCTCTTATTTATCCAGCAAAGGAGCTTTGCGCAAGTTCAAAGACCCTTCGAAGAAACCTAATATAAGACAATAGTTGTCAAATCCTCACCATTGGTGATCGGTGCTACTGAGAGTAGATTGTCCGTTTCATTTCCCAACAGAATATCAATCGAAAACTGAAGTATTGCGAACCTACTTAGAAGTGACAACTGAGTTGAAGAAGAATCGATGGGCGAATTTTGTGAAGGAAGGACCTAAAAAATTTTAAAGTCTATGAGACGATGCTTGTTCCAATAAGCATCCACCTAGTTTAAACAACACGAGACCATTGCGATACTGGTGAATAACAAGAAAGGTCTTTTCCTTCATCAAAACGATCCGCAGGAATCAACAAGGATTAGCACAACTCAACCGACCCCACACCAGGGTCAGTCATTGGCAAGTTGAAGCAGCATGGTGGATCAAAGTTTGACTACTCAACAACAGCGGTTAAGAGCAACTAGGAAAGAAGAGGTGTGTTGCAGCCAGAGTAGAAGATTGAAGATTCAGCAGAAGGCGAGGACATGCAGTGTCTGTAGCAGCTTCGACGAGGACGATGAAGGAATAAGTGGGGGAGAATGTCACGAACAAAAATATAAAGAGGGTGCTCGATGCAATGTTCATGTATGTCCATGTCTTTCGGTCTCTGTACATGCTTTGTATAGCAAGTAGCGAGCTAGCAGTAGACTTGGTAGCCCTAGTTTGGTTAGCTTTCGTGATCGTTTTCGGCTTGTAAATGAGAGTTGTGTCATGTGGACACTTGTGGTGACTTCGGTCTATAATGTATCATGATCCTTTGTGTGTGACTGTTTAGAGTTTGTAAGGTCTGCGGTTGTAATTTGCATTAGCTATATAAAGTGTTTGCTGAAATTGTTGCTTGTGGATCCCTTGGGAAACACTTTCTCTAACCCGTTTTCTCTTTTGCAGGTCCTAAGGGACCATAGGAGGTTTTAGGGAGGTTGACCTTTGTGGATGGACACGGGATGGTGCCGCACGACTTAGGCAAAACTAGCTAAGTTTGTGACAACACAGATAGAATTATGGACAAAAGATTGTTGCCTGATCTTGGTTGACGGGCTGCTTCGACAGTTTACTATCGGCGATGGCGCTATAAAGGCCAGCGGCCTACCTTGGTCACTAACCCTGTCGTAGGCCACAACTATGCAGGTGGCAGATACAACAGCGACATAAGCCACAGTAGCACTACGTGCGATGGTACATGAGGGGACGATGTTGAGGGTTCCACGATAGGTGGTCGTCGATGAGCGATCATTTGAGTTGGCAAACGACTTGCTATCCATGACGTTACAAGATATGACTGATTTGCTTTATCACGAACCATGTTGTGGGCAACAGACTACTATCGGCAGCATCATAGGGAGTCGTGGTAATAGGACTCTAGCCGCTAGCATTGATGTGTGCTGGTTCAGGCGGTGGCCTAAGGTGATGGTGGCATTACGACATTGGGCTAATGAGTCGTGATGGTGGCATTACGACATTGGGCTCTATAATGAGTCTCACGACCATTGTAGAGTTGTACCACAAGTGTTAATAGAGATCAAGGTAGCAATGGTGGTGCGATAGCCTTGTTGAGGGTGGTTGTCGCACAAGGTCATGGCATGTTATGATAAGAAGGATTGCCATTGTGTGTCATCACAACGATGAGATTTGGCAATGGAAGCATCACTGGAGGTTACTGGATGTTGCGGCGAGATAGGAGGCATCATGGCAAGAAAGTGTTGTCGCGGATGGTGCATCATGACGACGGTCATCAACACCGACTTGATGGCAACCGGAGACCACTATGGGTGTTGCAAATGATGTGCACAGTGGGATGGTTTTTTGTAGACATGTGCTTGTCCGTGTGAGTCATCGAGGTCCGCGACGGTAGTTTAGGTGCTACTTGTAGACGCATTGGAGTGGAAGGCCGAGGGTCATGCAGTGATCGTGTAGCAGAGATGCCATTGTGAGATGGTTGTGCATAGCACTGGTTGGGCATAGGCAGCCAGTAGTGCAGCGCCTCTGGTGACGTGGAAGGGCTTCTTGGGTGACGGTTACTTGGGTCCTCCTCCTAACAACGACGCGAAGGGTGGTTGATGAGGCATTGCAATGCAACACATAGGGTAGACAGTGGATTGCTGCACTACGGCAAACGACAATGATTTGGATGGTTTGCTGTGTTGCGGACGGCGACACGATCAATGGTGCATTATTGCTAGCAACGGCGAAGAGGATGTCGCAGTTTGTGCCGCGGAGAAGCCACAAGGAAGAACCAATAGCAGGGAACGGGTCCTACTAGGATTGTGGTCAAATCAAATTTGATCAAATCTTGCCCTAAATTTGATTTTGATCCAACCATAATTTTGACTTAGTCAAAATTTAATTATGACCTCAAACCAATCTTATGAATTTCGACCTAGTCAACCTTGATTTTAGCTTAATTTAAAAAAATTAATTTTGACCTTGGTCAATCCCAATTTATGATCAGATTTCATTTTGACCATAGCATGATTGGATTTTGACCACAGCCTAATTTAGACATGATTTGGGTCGAATTCAAGTTTTGACAGATTTTGATCTCGGTCAACCTTGGTTTTGATCGAACCCTAATTTTGGCTAAAATAAACCTTGGTCATCTCTGATTTTGACTAGCCTAATTGGGCTGATGTTTGACCCAAATATATGATCCCAATTTGGGTAGTCCAATTTTAGGCTCTTCCAATTAAATAGGGTTAATTGGCCTAATTTAGGGTTATATATTGTATTAAAAATATTATAAATTACAAATTTCTTGTATAGTTTTCTCATAAGAAATATTGGTAATTTTTTTATTTACTTGTGGTACTTAAATTCCAATTATTACTTTTAAATATTTGTGTGGTTATTCACATACATATTAAAAAATTATAAAATAATATTTATTTTTCACATAAAGTCATGATTATTATTTTATCATGATTATAGTTTTTAAATAAGTTTTTTATGCTAATTAATATTTAATAATTATTATGATTATTATTTTATTATTATTGAACTATTTTTGCATGCATTACATTAAAGAAAATTTAGTGAATATTATTTATAATTTATATTTCTATGTTTTTTCTAACTTGTAGCCGCTAAAGTGACCATTGATGATAGGGTTATGGATTGTAAATCACAAAATATTTTGCTATATACATGATATTTAAGATGTATTTTATATTCTTGTATTAGTCTTATAGTCACTAAAGTGGTCTAGACTAATAAATTTATAAAATTTTATTATAGAATTAGTCTTAAATGATATTAAAAAATAATATTCATAATGATACATAATTAGGAGATTTTGATAATCCCAAAAGACTATTTGCTTCGAACAATTATGTGATGGAGTAGGATGATACTATTTTTAGATATTCTTATAGTTTAGGGTTGTATACTCCAAGGTTTTCCGTTTCGAGTTGTACTGCCCGATACGGGCGGTATGTACTGGTTCGACAGGATATCGGTATGCGGACCGCCCGCTACCGGGCGGTAATGTCGAAACCAGAGTCTCCCTGCACGTGACGAGGCGATGCCTCGTCTTCCCGTGCGGGACGAGGCGACCCACCTTCCCCACACGGGACGAGGTGACGCCGCCTCTCCTCATGCAGGAACGAGGCGACGCCTCATCTCCCCCCGCGGGATGAGGCGCCGCCTCGTCTTCCCGTGCGGGACAAGGCGTCGCCTCGTCATCCAACAGGAGAAGCGCAGGAGAACGAGGCGCCGCCTCTTCTCCCCGCGCGGGAGAATGAGGCGTCGCCTCGTTCTCTCGCGAGGCGAGGCGATGCTGTTTTTGTTTTTTTAATATATATTATATTAAATTAATATTATATAACATAATATAATATAATATAATATAATATAATATAATATAATATTATATTATATATCAAGGGTAGCAATACTATTTCACATAGATAGTATTAATTCTTTATAATTATAAAATTGTGTGTAAACACTAGATATATCAACATTTCGCCTAAAGGTGAAATAAAAATTATATCAATAGCTCTAATATTTGTTAAAGACTCAAAGCATTAATATTATATTATTTTTATTGTTAAAGTAGTAATTTCTATTATATTGTTGTGCTTCTAGTGTATCTATATTTTTTGGATTAAATTATTATAAATGGTTTGTGTATATATAATTTACACTAGATATGTTAGACCTCTGAACTTGTTGAGAGGATCATATAATTAACTACTGAAAATTCTATAGAATAAATAATTGAAGTCAATAATTAGGGAAGGTTTACTTGAGCTTAGCTTTATAACAATTACTGATAATATTTAGATTCTATTGCAATATACAACTTGCACAATAAAATTTGTTAACAAGCCATTGACTAACACATTAATGAAAGAACTAATTAGAGATCAATATTACAACATTCTAGGATATATCCTCGATATGACTGACAAAGCTAAAAAGTTCAAGATATTAGATATGATGTGTTCCTTTTTGTACAATTTATTTTTAGTTCTTTTCATTCTTAGTATGACTCATTTATGATTCATTACAATATAAATAAAGGAGAAATTAAACTTAAATGAGCTGATTAATATACGTATTTAGGAAGAATTAAGATTAAAGTAGGAAATGTCTCATGATATTTTGCATACTCATAAAGAAAGCTATACAAACTTTATATGTTTCGAATCAAATATTATAGAAGTCTCTTCTAATATTCGGTGGATTGTATTTGATTCTTCAACTCATGTTATTGATGATGCATAGGATTTCATTTTAACTCAAAAAAGCCAAATGAGCATGAAAGATTTATTGCTATAATAAATCATTTTAAGCGATAATTATGGTTACTTATTGCTTACATTTAAAGATGATTAATTTGATGGATCTTGAGGATGCATGCATATTCTTATAATTTTAGAGATTTAATTTTTTATTTAGAATTGTTAGGACATTATCCCTTCTTTTAGTAATGACAAACTCAGTGTATTTATGATTTAATAAAAGTTTATTATGACGTTCTATACGATGGTTTGTACTGAATTAATGTGAATTTTAAATTTATAACGACTCTACACTCAAATGTTTAAAATAAAATGTAGTTTCATGAACTCCTTCGGATTATATATACTTACATCTATGAATCACTCCATGTTCCCTATTGTATGAAGAAAGAAAATTTATCATCTTTAAAGATGACTTATCAAAATATAATTATATATATCTAATTCATGTAATGTCTTAGGCTGTTGACACCCTTTGGTGTATATAAATAAATTTAAGAGATAATTAGATAGAAAGATTAAAAATTATCAAATTCGATAGGGGTGGTAAATTTTATGAATGAGGATCAGGATTTTGATCCTTTGCTAGATTCTTATAGAATAGTGAATCAGTGAAAGTACTGATCTTGAAATTTAGTATTAGGGAAATATAAATTGATACTCCCTTTATCATTTTCTATTTGAGAGGTTGTTGTTTCTCAAATCATTAATAACAATTTGATGAAGGTAAACAATAAAAAAATATTGATAAACTCCTACATGTTGTTGATATCACTATTGATGAACTTGATGAATAACCGCAATCGATAGTCTTGAGAAAATCTTAAAGGGAAAGGACCTATCATTTTATATAATTATGTGATATATGTATAAGAATTAGATTATGACACAGGAATCGAAAGGATCCCTTATTGTTTTCACAAGTTACAAAGATGATTGTTCTGAAAAGAGGTATGATGTAATAAAAGAAGAGTTAATATTAATGGACCGGAGTGATGTTTGGAAAATCATCGAGTTATCCAATAATTGTAAAAGAATCGGTTGTAAATTGGTCTTTAATATTAAACATGACTCAAAAGACAATATTAAATAAGATAGCTTATATTATTGACATTATGATATTTAGGAATAGATCTCAACGATTATTATATTTATCTCAAAACGATATATTGATTGAGTCATGAAGAGATTTAGTATGCAACTTTGTTCAATTAATGATACTCGTAGGTAAAAATTTTAGTCAAGACTAGTGTCCTAATAATTTTAGTCAAGACTAGTGTCCTAAGAATGATTTAAAAAGAATCAAATAAAAAAATATTCCTTATGGATATGCAATTAAAAGTTTATTATATGCTTAAGCTTATAATAGACCAGATATTAGTTTTACAATAAAGAATTCAAGGGTAGATGTAGAGTTACCCATAAATGGAATATTGGAAGACTGCAAATAAAGTAATAAGATATCTGTAAAAGATAAAGGATTATATGCTCACACATAAGGGATCGAATCAGCTTGAAATGATAAAATTTTCATATATTCATTTTGCAAATTACCTCGACAATAGGAAGTCCACTTTTCGATTTATATTTATATTATTTAGAGGGGTAATTTTCAGTAATGGTATAATGCAAATTATAATTTCGAAAATAAAAGTTGATTTCCTAGTATGCTTTGAGACTACTAATCAAGCTTTATGATTGCGAAATTTTATCTCAGGATTTGATATGGTTAAACTCAATTGCCAAGTCACTAAAGATACTTTATGACATATCGTAATAATTTTATTATTTAAGAATAACAAGTACTCTAGCAGGTCTATGCATCATGGTATAAATGACTTGATCTTTAGAGAAAGAGTCCAAAAATAACTAGTGTTAATTGAGAACCCGAGTTTTATTGTATTTACTACTGAGCCATTTACTAAGGCCTTACAGCCTAAGGTATTTAAGGAACATGTTCTTATGATTGTGTTTTTGAATAACTCATAAAAGATATGATGATATATATTTGAGTAGGCATCATAATTGATATTTTTTTCTTACATAATTAAAATTATTTGTTTACATTATCTTGTTCATATTTATGTATGTACATATTATAGTTAAATATGATAAAAAGATTGTCTTGACAAGACAAATTATGAGGATCGTTATGGACTGTATTAGGAAAGACTAAGAGTATTGTAGTACATCAAAAAATATATGACAATAATGATATACAATCATATGACATATTGATAGTCAGATTTAATGTAGTATTATTGTATATATTGAACTTATTAGCCTGTTTTACAAAATTAACGGTCACGTGTAAAATGTTTTTCAAAATTTTTCAAATTCAATTAACGAAAATTATTTTTAGATAAAATTTTCTTGTTGATTATGATTTTAAATTATTTTATATCATATCAGTTAATGGGTTGAGTGGGAGAATATCAAATTACGTGATCTTGTTTAATTGGATAAGGTATATTATCGGATTTTGATGATGATTATCAGCTAATAAAATAAATATCCGGTTATGATAGAATTCCTTATTGGGGATGACTCTAATGGGAGAAACTCTTCTAATTGCTTATCTTAGACTATCTACTCTCGTCTATAAATAGACACGACCTCCTAAGGACTATATGAAAAAAAGAGATTACAGATATACTCCTATCACTCCTTAGTCCCTATTTCATTGCTTATATTGATCCTATGAAGGATACGAAGAGAGGAAAGATAAGTCTAGTTATTCTTACAAATCACTTCCTTCGGATCGGATAACAGTATGTTTGCAGACAAGAAGAAAGGTATTCTAAATGACATCGAGAGGTAAACATCTTAAGTTTAATCTATTGTTATTTGACTCAAGGTTCTGAATACGGTACCATACCGGTGTACCGATCAACTGTCGGTATAGTACATACCGAGCTGTACCGAGTATATCAACACACGGTATAGTAAGGTGTACTGATGTACTGCCCGTATCAATCCTCTATTGGATCAGTACGTACAGAGGAGCAGTACGGTATGGTATTTCAAACCTTGATTTAACTTCAGATTTTGATATTAAATTTTTTTGACATAACAGTAGCATAATCATAGTTTTTATGCTTCCACTATTAACTTACAATATACCTTCTACCAGTGCACTTGTAAATTTTTTTTTTTTTCTCCTGTTCAGTGGTTACCTAGAGATGCACTACCAGCACCAATTTCAAGTGCAGTGTATTCATGTGATTGTCTACTGGTGTACGCTGGATTTTGTGATGGTGCCTTTGGAGTTTTTGAATCAGATAGCCTGAGGCTTCGTTGCCGGATTTCACCGACTGCCTACATATGCCCATCCATTTCCAGGTTATGCGAGTTGCTTTCAGTGGATTTCATGTGCTAAGTTGGAAATCTGCAAGGCTTTGTCTTTTGCATGCAAATGTCATTTCTGCTTTTTTTTTGTCATTAGAACATTATTAGCAAGTACTACCTAAGTTATGCAGTGAGTAAGGTATTTATAAAATCCTCTATTCCATTTAAGTAAATAACTGGTGACTTAATCTTTGATGTTTCATGCGCCGTAAACCTTATATTAGCATGTCCTACCTAAGTTATTAAAATGTGGAAGGCATTTATGAAATCGGTATTATGTAGTGGATCAGAAATATGTTCTCCTCTGATGTGCTTTGTTCTTTCTTTCTTTCTTTCTTTTTGCAGTCCTGGAGCAGCTTATCCCATGGTGATCGCAGCTCACCCGTCCGAACCCAATCAGATAGCCTTGGGTATGAGCGACGGCGCGGTGCATGTAGTGGAACCATCCGAGGCAGACTCAAAATGGGGGGCAGCCCCTCCCCAGGAAAATGGAGCTTTCCCACCCACCTCCTCCAATCCTCCTTTGAACAATAGTCAAGCATCAGATCCCCCTCCCAGGTGACTAACGTTTCTTTAGAAGAACAAAATAGTTATATTCGTAGATGGGCATAGCAGGATAAACATTTGTGTGACAACAGCCACCTCCGATTTCACAGCTTCTTCCTTCTTTTTGTTTCTGCTAACCTGTTCGTTCTTGTAGAGCCCCTCGTATCTATCTGGTGCAAGAAAGGGGTGGCAATAGATGAGTTGTAACATCTGTAAGCTACCATGGATTTCTTTTCTCCTCTGTTCTCATAAATTCCAGTGGATATATCACAACATTTTAAGAGAACCTAAAAAAAAGAAGAAAAAAAAACTCATGGTTGGACATTGGCTTAGTTCGTTCGTTCATTCATTGGGTGGAGGCCAATTACAATTCCTTCTTCCTAAAGAACAATGGGGATGGGATGATAAAGCAGCCTGCCATTTCTATTCCATCTCTGAATGCCAGGAATGGATGATACCCAGAATGAGTGATTCTTTTATTGGCTCGATCTGATTCAGTTTTTTTATTCTCCCTTTCTTTATCAAAGGTGATTAACTCATATTATTTTTTATTAATAAAACTCATATTAATTAAACTTGATACAGAATATCTTCTCTTCTCTATTGTAGCTAGGAATGGATGTTGACTTTTAATTTGGATACATAGGGACACCTTTGCCATAACATATTAAAAGTTTTTATTCAAGCTAGCAGGCACCTTCTTACATAGTGCCTTAGCTTAATTCATTTCAATATATCAAATTTGATCAACTTTGATCGGGATTATTATTTTTGAAAAATAACTACCCTTCTTGCTTCATTCCCATCATCACTTATTGGAATAAAGTCACCACATTAATTTCATATAAATTTTTTTTTTTTTTTTTACGTTTTGCAAATATAAACAAAAGTACAAACCACATTACATATATTGATATAAAAAATATAATTATGGAAAAATAACACTCCATTCAAGTTTATATCAAGAGTGAGTTAAGATCTAGACTGACGACGATTTAGGCCTGTATATAATGTGGACTAAAGACTTATATTGACCTACAAAAAGATCTGATAGATAGATAGATTAACTTAGGTTTAGATATCTTAAGTCAGTAGTTCAAGTTTAACTAAGTTAGTGGATCGATTATATTATTAGAACGTGATGATTAAGCCAGTAGTTCAAGCTGCTGGTTTTGTTTTTCTTGGCCAAGTACACTTTCCTTGCTTTTGTTTGATCTCAGCAGCAATCTGTGGACTGATGATTGTTGTTCTATTCAATTCCTGGGACTTCCACTTCAAGTCCTTTCCTTTAGTGCTAGGATGGCACAGGGAGGCTTTGTGATCTGCTTATGTTTTCATTCGTAGATCGGTGGGAGTTGAGATGCCAAATTTGAGTGTTGTACTGGAATAATGAACAACAGCAGCCCTTGTAATAAATAAAACCCAGTTGGATTTATTTTCAGTGTTATGAATCCCCTACAATAGCATCATATCTCGGACGTTTTGAATTGGTTGGTCGTCTCAGATGCCTCTGCTCCACTGTTTCTTCAGTGGGTACAGGTGGAAGATAATATGGATTACATTAGGAAGATACTCACACAGCTACAGGGAAGTTTTAAATCTTTGTGGTATCATGCACACTATATGAACCGACCAGTAAATTGTTAATAGGAATCAAGATCACAACAGATGAGAGGGATCATTGTCTAGGAATGTTAACTTGATAGTTGTGCATTATATCTTAATAGTAATCCATCAAAAGATGAATGAAATATTATTGGAATTCTCAATTCATGCTGCCTTGGGGCAGTAAAATAATACTCCCTACTGTGTTATGGTTTTCCTTTTAGATAAATGTGTGCCTACTAAATTGCAACTCTCATATCAATTCCAGAAACATTTGTTTGCCTTTGGTATACTTAGAGCATTCATGTTTAACTACGATGTCCTACTAAAAACCTTAAATCCTTTCACTTCTAGAAATGTTCATTACATTTCCACCACAAAAGATATTGCCCTTCTATCAGTGCTGATCTTTTGAATCAATATGATAACAGTAACCAAAAAGGTCAAAGCAAATGGCTCCAAGCATTAAAAATTGTACTGACACAGAATGAAAAGGATAACTTGTACTGTAGATGACTAAACAGAAAGATGAGAACTGCAACCCTCACTTGGATTGGTTACTTCTTTTCTTCCTTCTCTGCCTCTGCAGCCTTCTTCTGCCTGGCACCGACTTGACGCTCGTTCATCCGCTCAACACGGAGCTTGGCATAAGCTTTGAATGACTTCATCTCATCTGTAACCTTCACAAGTTCGACCGTCGGCTTCTCACGCACAATGGGCATGTATCGGCCTTGGACCTGGGTAGCAGTTGCAAGTTCCTCTGGAGCAGAATCTCCAGCCTGAGAAACCAATTGTACACAAAAGCATGAGTGATGTAACAGATCCACGACTGATCAACTACTGGCGGCTCCTAAAATATAATTAGCTTGCCTTGATCTTGCGAGCACCCCTTGGGAAGATGACAAGCTTAGCTTTGTATGTCTTCAGCCTTTGCACGTTAGCCTGGAGTCCCTCGAGAGAGCGATTCTTTCGCCTATGGTCCACTGCAATGCCAATTGTTGGAGCAAGTTTATTTGGAATGCCTGCGGCCTGCAATTGCGACAGAAGCAATCATTATTCGCTAGTGAAATACAGGTGGTAGAAACTTTACCTTTAATTAATTTTGGTGGACATTTTATTTTCTTCAGATACGATGTGGATCAGAAACCAATCCCTTGGCATATGGAAATCAGTTTTATAATGCCTTTGCCACACCTAGATCATACACACCATGGCTTGACACACATACTTAATGGCAGGACTCATACAAGATAACACCAGGCCAGGTATAGAACCAAGTTCAACTTTTCAGAATAATTTCATGGCATCAATCGACTCATCCAAATTTGAGATCCAGGTTTTGTTGGACACCAACCCTCAATGCATATTTAGTTAAAAACAGTGGCGAGATCCTTGTAACATCTACACTTGTGTGCTTTTGCTACTTATATGAATGGTTGTTATGCTTCTCATAAGCCTCATATATGATACTCATATTTTCTACATCACGCAAGAATAAAACTATAACATATGAGAATATATATGTATTCATTGTCATGTCCATGCCGTGTTCTGTTCATACTTATGTATAAGATCTGATGATGCTTATCGCTGTCCATATTCATGCTTCATGATAAAGAAGCTTCATTCTCCAAGTTAAATTCTAACTTCAGTTAGAATTTAAATACCTATTTTTGAAAGGAAAGAAAAGCCAAGATAATAATTTTAAATACGTTACAAAAAAAATATTCAGCAAGTAGAAGTAAGCTTGCCAGGTTCAATAAACACACTAAGAAACAAATTCTAGCCAAACGGAGACCAATAAGAGCCATGTAACAGAACTTACAAAACAAGGTCTTCCAATTAATCCCAACTTTACAACTCGAGGCAAGAATTTTACCCAAAAATACTTAAATGACATATTTGTTCGAACAGAATAATCAATCTTGTTTTAGACGCAAAATTTAACTCAAATGCAGAAAGCAAATAGCTATCAGATAAACATATCTATGCCAATGATGACCTCAAAGCCATATATATCATTAGAGGTTTTAGAATAAAATAATAAATGCAAATATTATTCCAGACATGAAAACATATTAACAGATATATAATCCAATCTGTAAATTGCATCTTTTGTCATTTCAAAATAACATTTTCTCAAATATGGACTAGTTTCTCATCCCCCCTCAGCACTTGAACCTATAACTTCTATTACATTCCAAAACAATTGCGTGCAACATGTACAACAGGTTCAGCAGAATTTGACCAGATGAGAACTATAATGCATGTAGGAGGATCGATTAACAAGAACTCATAACTAGTAAGATACTTAGAAATATGTTTAACATGTTAAAAAAGAATGTGCAAGATTAAGAAAGCCATTAACCTTGAGCTCCTCAAGAGTAAAACCCCTGCCTGCTCTAGATTTCATGTTGTACTTGAGTGTCTGACATTGAACGACAGGACGCAAAGGTCCAGCAGTTGGACGGGGAAAAATCTTCACAGCTTTCTTTTGACGTGCTGTTAAACCCAAATGATAGCATATGTTAATCATTACAACAAAGATAAAAATGGAATGTCAACAAATCTTACTAGAAATAGTAGAATAAGAAATGAAAAAGATTGAAACACAAGGCAGACATTGAGAGCCCATAATCAAGTCTGTCATTTACATCAGTGATGGTGGACCAACTAATAAGCAGGTCAGAGAAACAGAAGGAGAAAGGGAAAGAAGATTAACACACAATACTGCAGGCATTGAGAGCCATACTCATAACTCAAAGTCATCTATATTGGCAGGAGTAGACTAGCTAATACGCTGGTAAGAAAAAAAGAAGAAAAGATAATTACCAATGCGTCTTCTTGTTTTGCGAGCCGGTTGGTTGAACCATGTCTTCACATAATTCTGCCAATGCTTCTTGAAGTGTCCATTTGGCACAACATTGTTATGCTTAACCATGGTTCACCTGAATAGCAACATAGGTTAGAAGAAAATAATTTTCAAGTCTACTAAAAATAAACTCAACAACATCACAAGCTTGCATATGAATAAATAAGAAAAGCAAATATTTTTAATACTAGTGAACAAAATGCCTGTTTAAACAACTATCATGTAATCATGGTTCATGATCCTATGGTGCATAAGGTCACCATGACTAAGTGAAATACAAGCCCCTATAACCACAAACTTAAAAGGCTCCATGGAGAGAAGATAACAGTGAGAACTTCTGATAAACTTCAAGGCAACTAAAGACCGCCCACAGCTCAACAGAAACCCTACAACTATCAGTCACCATCAAACTATTATTCCTAATGTAACATCCTTAAACTGTAATGACCTTCGAAAAGAGAAGCATATGAATAAAGAGCCAGTCTAAATTAAGCATATGGCTCCATGGAGAGAAAATAGCATCAAGAACTTCATGAATATTTTTAGGACAAGTACAGACGACCCACAGCTCAGCAGAAAACCTACAAGGCTACAACTATCAATCTCCATAAAATTATTATTTCCAACTTAACATCCTCACATCGGAGGGGCGTTCAAAAAGAGAAATAGGTGAACAAAGAGCAAAACTAAAGAAAGTTATGCAACAATATGTTAAACTATATCTCTCCTACTCCACCTTGAATAAGTTCTTTCTAGCTCAAGTTCATTTTCTTCTTTCTCCTGAAATGTTAGATACAATTTTACTGTTGTGCTTTTGATGCACTGCTCCGCTACAAATCATATTCTGAAACTAAACTCCTCCACGGAACAACATAGTTAAACATCCACATCCATCTGAGTTCCCTAATGTAATGCAAAAAAATCAGCTTCCAGATGTTAACTTCATAATCCTTAATGATGCTTCTGCCCGAACAATGCATAGCAGAAGCTATACCTCAACACCATAATTTTGCAAGGAAGGATAGATAGGATGGACCACTAGCAAAAAAACTAATGAATGATTCAATATACTTCTAACCATAATCATCATAATGCATTTCCAGCAAAAAGTGTTCATATTATATTTCCAAATCATAATCCTAATATATCGGAACTTTTGCTGTCATGCTAGCTTCAGACCTACCGATCTAAAGCTCTCACATCGATTAGATCTGAGACGCCATCAGCACATATCCCCAAATTTTTTTTTTTTTTTTACCAGGGATATTGGAGAACAGCATAAAAATCATCGAATAAATCATCAAAAGACTTCAAATTAATCGAAAAAAATTCTCCCCAAGATATAGCTGAAGAACTATGATAGCACAATCTGAAGTTATTCCCCGCTACGATATCCAAAATCATCAACCAGCCAGAAGGAATGCAATCAAAATAGCAGTTAAAAGAACGAAGAGTAGGAGAACAGATGGAAAATGGTTCGAGAGAAGACCGAGAGACCCTCACCGGGATGCGATGCCGCCTCACCTTCGGCTCCGCCGCAGTTTGGGTCCGCGAAGGGATTTGAGACGCTCGCTCGAAGGGGTTTTAAATGCTCACGCTGGCGGAGCTGCAATAAAGAGAACGAAAAGAAACAAAAACCCTAACTTGGACGGCCCAGATCACTTGATGGATGATCCAACAAATGATGTCGCACGTGAGAATAGGGTGTATGACATGGAGTTCTCCTGGCCGTCTGATCATTGTTTGGGGACCTTAATCATAATTAAAGTTTTTGAAGGTATTTTGTGAAGATAATTTTGTCATATTTAGTCAATTAGTCCGTCAACTATATCAACGGCTGAGATATGATTCATTGAGGCTGGATGGTTCTGATGGCCTTATTGTTGGCGACATAAATCCGACATGCTGCGGTCGGCTCGTCCGCGTCTCAGGTCGACGCCCTTCGTGTCAACCCGAGTACGACGCCATAGCCCGAGACTTCTGCCTCCATCCTTATCCCCGTAGCTTGATCTTTTGGGGAGGTGGAGAGCTTCGCCGAGTGAGTGCGGTTGGAATGAAGCGTTGCGGGCGCACGTCGGGATGGCGCTGCTGCAGGCGACCAACGGCCGCTACCACGTGCTGACCAAGTCCGTGCTCAACGTCGGCATGAACGAGGTGTTCTTCTGCGTTCACCCTCGCCCTCCTCCAACGATGCATGTTTCGTTTCCTCTTTCCTTTCTTTAAAGAGAAGGGGAAAGAATCCCTATCTTCCTTTATATGAACCGTCTCTTTCTGACTTGTACGAATGATGCTGTTGATTCGTATATTATACGAAGTTAGGAAATGTGTTCATGTGTTTGATCATTGAAGAGGGAAGAAAAGGGAATCAATGAACGAATGGTCAAGACAAATCAGAAGTGGGATTTAGTTTGGAGGTTGGAATGAGAAGAATTCAGATGCGAGAAAAGTAGATGATTAAGAAATTCGGTAGATTGCATGAGAAAGCAATCAGTTTGCAACGATTGGGTAAAGAAATAGATTCTTTACGCAAGAAGAAGGAAGCTCCTGCCTTAGGATACAAGAAAAGCATAAGGGAAAGATTCATTATCGGTTTTATTGAACCCATAGTGAAAACAACGAATAGAGAAAATGAGAATTTTCTTAAACTTAGGAGGTGTGTGTGATATTGGGTCATTAATCACTATGATCAGGTTGTGGAAGGTGAGAAGTCTTCTGCTGCTAGATTGTGTTTACTTGCCTTATTGAATGAGCTATTACACATATCCTTGAGAATGCATCATAGTGATTCATGGTCCTATAAAAAGCAATTAGGACTTTTAATTAGTACCCATTTCCTCTCTGGAATACTTGAAACAGCACAAGCTGCTAACTGATTTTTAATCTTAATCCTTAACACAAGTCTGGCATAAGAATGATGTAAAGGCCATAAATACTTGCAACAATTTGTGATAGTTCAGAAAGGATTTTAGTTGATATATTAGTTAGTACAACAGGTTACCCAAATGTTTTCAATGATATAGGGAGTTTATTGGTTTAACACTCTATGATATACTATAACATTTGTAGGAGTATTAACAAATTTTTTTCACTTTGTTTGGTCAGATTTGATGAACAAAGACTAATTAGTTAAAAGATCATTTGGAAGCAATGTGTTTGTAAAGGACTTCATCTAGTTCTTATGGGTTCCTATTATCTTTTACCCTTAATAAAAATTTAGTGAGTTTTAGGTTGAATTGTTTTCCTATGAATTTTTTTGTGTTTGATAGAATGATAAGAATCATGGTTGGTATATTCAGTACTGTACTTGGCAGAAGTGTCCACCTTCAAGTAACTCCATGCCGCTTTGCATCATTTTTCCTTCTTGGTTTAACTGGGTAAGCTCAATTTTTTTCTCTAATCAACTTTAGTTTGATTTTTCTTAACATATTGTAGAAATAAAACCTATTTGTTATTCTCTGCCCACAAAATAATGACATCATGTTTGGATATCCTTTGATCAGGATATTTTCAAACCAGCTTCTGTTTCTTTTCAGCCTTAGCTACACAAACCCCAACCTATGCATTGGCTGCAATACCAGCTTTTACATTTATCTTGGCAGCGGTACTGGGGTGATTTGCATCCAATTTGATTTGAATTTTGCTAGTGTCTACTAAATAAATTTTCCATATGCATTTAGACGTTTAATGGTTACAGTGTTGATACAGTAAACTTGGGTGTACTTGAAGGTTGTAGGCACACTTGTTTGTGTTTCTGGTGCAACACTAATGATACTTTACCGGTGTCCAGCAATAATTGGATCCAATAGTTACAATCTTTCTGATGAAAGTGCAGTAGGCATGAAGCTTCAGGCTGAATCAGTTGGATGGCTACCATCTGGTCTCTTTAGTTTTGGTCTTGAGAAGTGGCATCTTGGTGTTTTGTGCTTGATAGGGAACTGTTTCTGCATCGCTGCTTATTTTGTTTTACAGGTACTTTAGCTTGGAACACCACCGCAAACCACATTTCTGGAATCCAGACATTATGTTTCGGCATTTATCGTCTGTGGAAGATGAGCAGTGAAAGGATTAATAACAACACAAAGAAAAATTAAGTTGTCAAGTTTATCTCTAACTGCCCTCCTTTGCATTTTCCACATTATGAATAGTTCTCTTATG
The DNA here is from genome assembly GCA_029747655.1 of Ensete ventricosum. Lineage (NCBI taxonomy): Eukaryota > Viridiplantae > Streptophyta > Magnoliopsida > Zingiberales > Musaceae > Ensete > Ensete ventricosum. The sequence goes on from JAQQAF010000005.1 coordinate 33,556,402, forward strand.
CAATCTTATTTAACAATATATGTCTTTGTAACATGTAATAGACATAAAGCTGCCACTAGAGTTTAGCTTCTTGTTTGTTTGGTAGTTTTACATAGTAATTGCAATGATTATTTTTCTTTCATTTCTTTTGTTTGTTATATGGTGTGATTTTCATTTGCTTATGAGATGTCAACTCTTTCAGGCTCCAGTGTTGATGAAGTATCTTTCCAGCTTGTCTTTGGCAACATACTCGTATTTTTTTGGGGTGTTAATGATGGTAGTGACTGGAAATATTTACCACTAGTGGTCATACAGAGTGGATGTTGACAGTTGACACCACTAGAAATAATTGCTGTCTTATACGCAGTAAGCCTAGTGTCTTAATTCTTTCAATTATCAAAGTCTTATATGCTCAGTCAATCAAGTTTGCTTTGCTTACACTTAACTTTCTGAGATTGCTCTTTTTATAAGCATCTAAAACTGACTTATTAAGTGCTTAGATGCACCACCCTTTTTAAGTAATGGGTTATATTTTGCCTCTAAAGGTTTCATTTAACCTAACAGGAATCAATTTAGTTTTATGATGAGGACAGTTTTCGGACATCAATTAGAAAATTTTTAGTTGATCTTTTGTTTTTCCCCCTTTTCTTTTTGAAATAATGAGAACAAAAACAAAAGCTGTACTATCTCAATTATTTTGGGTTGGGTATATAGATCTTTTGCCATCATAGAATTCTATAAAAAAAAAATCTTTATTTATAATTTTTAGTAAGATCCTTTAAGGTTTTCCCTTTACTAATTATATACCTCTGTCCCATATTTTTAAACTAGAACCGAAGAGCCAAATAAATATGGACAAGTTTTGTTCAGTTACAATTTCTATTAAGTGTTGTCAATAAATTATTTTTTCATGTCCTTGAGATCAATCTCTCGCACTCGTCCATTAGATAAAAGAATATCCACCTTGTTCTTTGTCTGCCGCTTGCGATTGGGATTTCCTTGTCAAATTAACCAACTTTCTCCATCATCAATTCAGAAACAGGGGAAAAAGAAAGATGATATATGATGTTATTAACCAAAGGGTCAATCTTCCTCCAACTGACAGCAATTTATCTGTTGATGCCTCTTCTTTGTCTTGCAAATGGCTGTGTACCATTCATTTAGGTGATGATATGTTGGTTGATCTTGTTTTCTTTTATTTGTCACTCTGAAGAAACACAATTTTCATGGTGTTGCAACAATTTTGGACGTGGTGGTTGGCATTAGGTACGTGTAAAGAGTTCAAATTATGCTGTCTGCATAAGTTATTAATAGAACAATTTATTTTTTTTTCCAGGGATTGGTTGCGACCCCGATGAACTACAGGATGGTGACATGGTCCAGTAAAGTTTTAGGGATTTCGATACTATATTTGTACAATCCACTTCAACCAGCAATGTCCACATTACTGTCAACTATTTTTCTTGGGGGTGCCATTTATCTTGGAAGGTTCCATCCATCTCATAATTGCTTGCTAATTTTTGCTTCAATATCTTCATTTCAACTTTGTTCTACATAATTAATCACTTCTATATTGACATTGAATTTACATATTTGAAGTTGTCTTGGAAAAAAGGTCTCATGATTTTTCATTGCCTTCTTGAATCATCATACATTCTGCAATATCCTTGATTTCTCTTGATAAGAAAATTTGATATTAAACAAAGGTTTTCAAACCAACAAGAATCTCAACCACAACTCATCGTGTGTAAACAATCTCCAAAAACATCAACCAAAAGCCTGACTGGTGGAAGTTTATTGTAACATTTGAGAACTGATGTATTCAAACAAGGGATTTACAACGCAAGTGTGACACTCAGTTGATTTGGCATGTAAGACTCATAAGTAAGCAAAATGGTTCTCCAGTACAATTTCACAACAGTAAGATAGAGAACTCAGCCTCAATCTAATGCTAAAAAGCCCACTACCTACCTACCCAGTTTTGACTCTTTCCTATTATTCTTTTAGACTCCTGGAGCATCTTTTACATGCTCATCCACAATAAAGTTCTTTCTGAAGAGCTTCAAAATTTTAAATAATGATATCTGTCTGTATTCATGCAAAAGATGATGCCATAGTCTGGTCACTCACTATATATGAAATCTAACCTAACCCCATGCAGAGATAAACAGAAAAGACAAGATGCTTGTAATGAGATGAATAAAAATTGATGCTTGGCTAGCCTTAGATTTAAAACTAAATAAGATAAGCAATCATATCACAAGTAGTCATAAAAATCCAAGGAAAATGTGGTGGCCTTCACAAAGAAGTCAATCGAAAAGTTTAGATGAGTAGCAGCACGATAGCCAAGTTGCCAAGTGTCTATTGTACACAAGGACATGCTTAAACATACAATTATGATAGCAGTTCTAAATGAGCATACATATGTAAGTAATTAGTTTGATCAGCTGCCTCACATATAAGAGTGATGGATGTTGTATAGAACTCTTTTTTAAGAAGGATTGTGAAACTTTCAAATGAAACATTTTGGTGCCGCGATGCAGCTAATCTTCCAAACTGCTACTCAAATGAAACATTGTAAGAAATATGTTTTGGTTCATCTCCAGATGCAAATTCTCAAAGACACAGCCACCATTGCTGAATTGTGGGAGTATCATATAGGAAGTAAGCAAGCAACTACAAGTTCAATGGGTTGAACAGCAAGAAAAGCTATAGAAAGAGGACTTAATTAAGAAGTTATCTATTTAAGCAATACGCAGAAGCTCACACATCTTAATCCTTAAAAGATTAACACAAGTCCCTTACACCCAGATTTTGATAAAAGTAACAAGAAGAAATTGGCAAAGATTCCTTCCTGTTACCTGTAAATTTTTCACCTATTGTTATGATAAATTAATCGTCTTCTTGTTGCCTTCCTTCATTTTCTTCTTACAAACACACCAACAATTCTCACTTACTAGTGACAGGCAACATAGCTACTAGAACGAACAAACGCATATGCATGAAAGCTAGTACCAATTTTGCATAGGCTTGAGTCCTTATATCAGCAAGATTTTGAATGTTATGGTTGCACCATACAATCCAAAACCTCAGAAGGAACATTAAGTACATACAAGTAACATATACAAAAATTATTATATATTAGCAGAACTGCCATCCTTAAACATCTAAATCTGTTTTGTGAGTTTACTTGTTTGGCTCTACTTACCGAGTAGTTTACTTCTTCCTATCCAAGCAAGGATGCATCAGTATCACAGTATTTTGGTATCCTCTATTGAAAGTTTAGCACATGATGTCTTTGACAAGTGTAAGTAATATCATGTTATGCTCAAAATTCCTCTCTCAAAATCCTAATGCCTCATCGATTTCTAGAAAGTAAAGATATGATGCATCTTAACAGATAAACTCCTAACCATAGTAATAAAACAAACATAACAACTACAATAAGCAAACAGGGATAGGAATTATCCAGAGAAAGATGTAGGAAACTAGAAAGGGGGGTGATTAATTGGATCGAACAAACCGATAGTAGTAGAAATACCATAGGCGATTATAAAAGTCGAACATCCAACTGACCATAACAACTTGATCACATGCCCCCATGTTCCCTCCACCGCACGAACATTATACCTGCCTGCCACACTAAAGACCAATCGCTCAAGCGCACAAACACAAAAGAACAAACAGCTCGGGGGCGACAACGATCTGGCCATGGGTGGAAAGGCGGGCAAGAGACACATCGTTCAAGACAACAGCAATGACGATGAAGAAGATACTAATATAGCTAGAAGTAGGGAAAGGGAAAACTCAGGAGTAATCTATACTGGACATTAATCACCAGAGGAAGCTACTTTTTGAAGCTGCCGCGGACGCCGGGGCGGGCCTTGGAGGTCTCGGGGGCGCAGCTGACGTGAAGGTTGATGAGCTTGGACTCGTCAAAGGGGATCTTGGGGTGGCGGGCATCGTGGTGGATCTGCATGGACTTCATGTCGGGGGCAGTGGTCTTGCAGAGGGGGCACTCCAGCTTGGCGTGACCGCCCTTCTCCTGGCCCGACCGGTCCGCCAGCCCCGCCTTACCGCCGCCCCGGTTCGTCGTCGCCGCGTCGACCTTCGCCGCGATCTCCTTCGCCGTGTGTTTCTTCGGCTTCGCCTTGCCCGTCATGATCGACCTCCTCCCTCTGATGCAACCAACTAAACCCTAACCCTAATCCTTATCCCAGATGAACGATACCGTCGCTTGTCGGCTTAGATCAATCAGATCGGAGGAAATACAAAAAAAAAAAAAAAAAAGGGAAGAGGGAAGATGAGATGACGTGTCGAAGATTAATAAAGCTTTACCTTTAGAATTATCCTTCCGTTATATACCCTATCCAATAGCCATACGAGTAAAAATACGCACATATTTAACATTATAATTTAAAATTGGGGATTAAAAAATACGTGCATGATTTAATCGCTACCGTGCGCTCGGATTATCCCTATGGCCCCCCGCCCCCCCCCCAAATTGATGGTCGCATTAAAGACTCCATAGTCTCTACCTTGCCATTCCCTCGAACCATTCTTCCTTGCATGGCATATCATGTTACCATCCTTACGGCAACAAGTCAGCAGCCACGTCTGTGCGGACATGGGGGCTTGAAGCCTAAGTAGCGTGCATATGATGACATGGCACATCTGACTCGTCCAAGATCGTAAATCATGCCCACGTCGTTCGCGACCGTATAGGGCGATGTCGGATGGCGCGAGGCCACCCAAGAACGTGCGAAGCGACGCCACACGACATGTGATTGTGTTGGTTAGCCTTTGTCATGTAGAGTGCACAACCCAATCATCTAAAACACCGACGACCATTAATAGGCCACGTACGATCGACCCTTAACTACAAGTATAAAATTCGATCTTCTAGCCAATGTCAGGTATGAGACTTTGAACACTCAAAACTCCCTCAACTCTACCATACACTAACTTGATCTTCGGATGGGTCGAGGTGTGAGACTTTGAATACTCAAACCCCCCTCCCCCCGACTTCAGCCTATGTGTAGGAACCAGTGCGAAAGGATAAAAAATCAACTCCCAACTCTACCTCGGATCGGTTCAACAGATAATGCCTCAACCCGACTTGACACCAACCTCTTTCACTCGAGAAGCCATGTGGGCGACCATGCACACTCAGATCGGATTGAGTCGTGCTGACGACTCGACCACGACGTAAAGTTGCATAATATTTTTGGCACTAGAAGGAGAGCCCAATGTTGCAAGAACGCCCACACCAGAGGAACCCCGACTAGCGCCCCGGAGAGGAAGTGCCTGCTTATCACCCTGCTTTGGACTCGGGAGATAATTGCTTCCTCCCCTTGCGAATGGGGCCACCTCGGCACCAACCCCGAGCTGCTATTGGCGACTGTTCAACGACCCCGGGCTCTCGCCTCCCGGAGCCAACACTGGACACTCCACCATATTTGTCGAGGCATTCCTCAGCCTTACCCATCAAGTCCAAGCCCTAGTAGGGATGATGCAATCAATCATTTTTCTCATCCCGCAACTGACCCAACAAGCCCTACAACCCCAACCACCATCTCCAACAGCCCAGCCAACTCCCATCACCTCGCCACAATGTCCTCTCTCAATTGGCTAGCCACTTAGAATCATGAATGCCAATCCATCAACCAAGGAGTGATCAACAAACTTGAGCCCGACTCCAGAACACACCACCCTTGGACACAACACCCCAAACTACCATGATCTTGACATCCTATCATCTGACTTGGTGGACTCTCTCCAGGCTTAGTTATGCTCAGTCAATCGGCACCTGGACGAGGTCTAGAAGAAGTTCAATAAGTCGAAGGAGGAGCTCAGAGAGGGCTCCTCAGTTGGGCCCCCCTTCATCCAAGAAATCCAAGATAAATCGATCCCTCTTAACTTTCGCTTCCCAATGTTAGAGGCCTACGATGGCAACTCGGACCCGATGATAGAGAACGTTGCCACGTTTCAGGCCCAGATGGCCCTGTTCGGTACCTTCGATGCTCTGATGTGTCAGGCATTTCCTATCACTCTCCGAGGACCGACTCGAATGTGGTACAACCGGTTGAGGCCATCATCAGTCTCATCTTTTGACCAGCTTGCAAAAGAGTTTGAGATTAACTTCTTAGTTAGCATGCGTCCCAAACCATCTACGACCATGCTTCTCGGGTTGAACCAGAAGGATAATGAACCCCTCTCTCATTTTATTGCTTACTTCACTACCAAAATCTGAGGGGTACCCGACGCTCACCCCTTGCTAATCATGCAAGCATTTCTGATGGGCTTACGACCCTCCAAGTTCTTATAGTCGCTAGTCGGAAGGTCGACAATGACCATCGCCGTCGAAGCATTAGTGGTAGGAAAACATAAACATCACAAGAGACCCGCACAGACCAAGCCCGAGGACAACTTTCAGGGTCGCCAAGGAAGAAGCTCAATCGCCCTGAACCATCATTCTCGAGGCCCCCTTTGCCACCTCTAAATTCGTCCTGAACGGAGACCTTCCTCCAAATCAAGGAGAAGGGCCTCCTAAAGATGTCCAACCCGATGAAAACCCCACACAAGTTCAGAGACCAATCTAAATATGATCGATTCCATCAGGACTATGGCCATGACACTAAGGAGTGTCGTGAATTGAAAATCAGATCGAGGAGCTCATACATAGGGGACACCTCAGACGCTACATCAAAGGGCCTCGAGAACCCTCTCTGTGCACCCACAGACCGGTGGAGAAGTAGATTGATGTTATTATCGGTGACCGGAGGAGACAGTACGTTGGGGCGCAGGGCCTACGCCCATGCTGTGGTCAAGAAATGCCCCTGCCATGGAAAAGAGCCCGAGATTATCTTCAAGGCAGGGGAAGCTGAGTACCCTAACCACGATGATACCTTGGTGATCTTGGTTATGATCGCCAATGCCTAGGTTAAAAGGATAATGTTGGATATTGGGAGCTCGGCCAACGTGTTATACCTCGACACTTTCTAGAAGCTCGACTTGATTGAGGAGGACCTCGCCCCAATGGCCTCTGCTCTTACTGGATTCACGGGAGACTTCATCTCTCCTCTCAGTATAGCCACCTTATTGGTCACCATTAGGGAGGAGCCGAGGTCCAAGACCATGATGGTCACCTTCATGGTGGTCGGACTCCTTTCTGCATACAATATTATTCTTGGGTGACCAACTCCCAACAAGCTAAGGGTGGCCATCTTGACCTACCACTAGACGATAAAATTTTTGACCCGAGCCAGGTCGGAGAAGTAAGGGGTGATCCTCGAGAATCAAGGCAGTGCTACATGACAGCTATTATGTTGCCCAAAACGTTAAAGCCCGAGTTACCCTTGGTTGACCCCTGAGATCTAGCTAAAGTACTATTGGGAAACCTCAACAAGAGCATCACATGCACGATGAAAATCACAACAAATCAGGTTTCCCACACAGATAAAATCATCCTGCAAAAGATTGGGTCACGAGAAAGCCATAAAAATTGAGAAAACAGCAATATGTGAGAGATTGATTACCTAGGGAGATCGTATATCCCTATTTTTCCAGATCTAGATGGAGAGGATGAAGGAGGTCAAGCGTCCTCCTCTCTAGCGATATCCACACGATGGATCTCTGCAGTGAAACTCCTTTAATGAGATCTAACAACTCTTGCGTAGAGAGAGGGAGGAGAATAAGAGGGGGGTGGCCAAAGTTGCCACCTATCAACCATGAACCTCCCTCCTATTTATAGAGAGCCACCAAAAACCCTAGGGTTCCTGCCTTAGTGGGTATTGGATCTCCATCCAATTACCTACTAATATTACATTATTAGATCTTTATCTAATAATCTTCTTTGGCCTCTAATTGGGCCTCATGCAAGGAGCCCATCAGTGTATAGTCTCATCTAATGAGAATAGGGGCTAATTGTATTTTCATCTAATCCTCTATTTGCTGAAGCATCCACTATATGTGTGTGACCCTCTAGGCCCGATACCAAGCTAGTCGTGAGTAGCTCTCATCAAAACTCCTTTTGATATAATGAATTATTATCTCCATAATAATTCACTCGACTCATCGACTATGGACGTACTAGGCCACTACGCCATAGTCCCCAAATGATACAAGAGGATTGAATCCATCAGACCTGAATGTCATAGTTACTATGTATCTATAAGCTCTTATCCAACTAATATCCAGAGACTATATATTGGACATGGTACTGTCAGGTCATATATGAAATCCGTTTGAATCTTGCTCTAATTGGATTCTCCCGGAGAACTCCTCTCTCAATTCAAATGACCCTAGCCAGAGATTTGTCTGAGCAAGCACATGTGAGATATTCCTCTCACAATATCGAGAGTGGATGATCATTTATTGACATTCAATTACCTTCGTAAAGTTGGCTACCAATCCCGATAACCAGTTTACAAGATTTGGAGCTTCCAAACTTGTAAGTCTGACGTCAAAGAAAGGAGTACTCAAACAAGACATCCTTAGTGTCTCAAGTCTAAGGACGAGATATACAAGTGGGACTATAGAATCACTGTCTGATATTAGGTATCATTAACCATATAACATTCTGTAAGTGAATCAATTAGTGAACTCATTCTCCAATTAACACTTGTACTATATCCTTAGTGTATCCACACAAGTGGCTATAAGACTAACCACCTCCATCATATGGACGAGTATATAGTACATTGGTCTGTCCGATTATCTCGATGTCCCTCTAGAATTACCTATGATTGAGATTATTTAGAATCTATGTTTAAAAGTGAATCAATCTCATTATCATGATTTTATCACGATTTGATTCTCATTGCACAAAACCAATGATATCACTATATATATATATATATATATATATATATATATATATATATATATATATATATATATATATATATATATATGCAACAGATAATATAATATCAGAATATGTCAATAATAATATAAGCAAAAAGATCACGCAACATATCACACGTGCCATCACTCATGTGATTTGCTTGCAGGGCACCTGTAACCAGCAATCTCCCACTTGACCTAAAGCCAATCACCTATATGTCTGATTCCCATCAGACCCCTGTGATGCTCAAATACAATCTGAGCCAGCGACTTCGTCAGTGGATCTGAAATGTTATCTTCGGATGAAACTCTTTCCATTGCTATATCTTTTTGGGCTATGATCTCTCTAATCAGATGGAACCTCCTCAGAACAATTCTAATGAGACCTGGGTTCCCTTGCTAGAGTTATCGCCCTGCTGCTATCGCAGTATATGGGAATCAGCTCAATGCTGCTTAGTATGACTCCAAAATCCCTAATGAACTTCTTCATCCACACCCCTTTGCTGCTTTTACTCAGCAATGTATTCCATCTTTGTGGTCGAGTCAGCAATAGTATCTTACTTGGAACTCTTCTAACTTACTGCTCCTCCATTCAGGATAAAAATATATCCCGAGTTCGACTTGTTATATGTCGGACTAGAAATTCCCTGTAGCCCTCAACCGAGAGGCTACCTCCTCTATATACTAGTAAAAAATCCTTAGTCTTTCTCAAGTACTTAATGATACACTTTACTGCCTTCTAGTGTTCCAAAACTAGATTCGCCTGATACCTAGTCGTGACACTCAGAGCATGCACTATATTAGACCTGATACATAGTATAACATACATTATAGACTTTATTGCTGAGGTATAGGATATCCTATCCATGTTTACCTTTTTTCAGGAGTCTTTGGAGACGTACTCCTAGAAAGTGATATTCCATGTCTCATCGATATTAATCCTCTCTTGGAATTCTCTATGCCAAATCTTTTGATAATGGAGTCTATATACCTTGATTGGGACAAGCCAAGCATCATCTTGGATCTATCTCTATAGATTCAGATCCCCAAAATATAGGATGCTTCCCCATAAGTCTTTCATAGAGAAGTTTCTGGATAGCCAAGTCTTTACTATGGAGAGCATTCCTACATCATTCTCAATGATTATGATGTCATCCATGTTGAATCTCGGATTTTGATGATGAAATCAATTGATAGATTATTGATCTAATAGGATTATTTGAAGTTGATTGATGTAGGATTAATTACGACAGAAGAATTATTACAATCAAGATTGGCCAAATTCAAGTCCATGCATCGAGTCGATGCGGTTGGGAACTCGCTAGGAGTGCATCGGAAGCTCGCCGAGGGTATCGGGAGCTTACCGGGATGACACAAGGGAGTTCGCTAGAAGAAGACCGAGACTCATCGGAAGATTATCGGGGGTAGCCGAAAAGCTTATCGGGAGTTGGGATGGTCTTGTAATGGATGTTTTTATAATTTTGATTCTATTTAATTAAGTCATAATTAGCATCGTGTAGGACTAACTATGACAGGATCAATGGAGTTACAACCAAATTATGGGCCAAGATAAAGCCTAGGCATCGGGCTGAGTTCGGACGATGCAGTGGGATCTCGTCGGGAGTTCACTAGGAGATTCGTTGAAGGGATCGGGAAGCTCGTTGGGAACACGAAGGGAGATCGCCGGGAAAAAGACCAGAGGACTTACCGCAAGAATGTCGGAGGCTACTGGATTATACGGGAGTTAGGTCTTAATTAGGCTTAATTAGTCATTAAGTATTATAATCATTGAGTCGTAGTTAGAGTTAGAATCCTAATTGAGTTAGATTTGGAAGGAATCCAAATCAACTCAATAAGGCAACCGGGTCCACTATAGGGTTTGGTTGAGCTCAGTTTGAGTTCAACTAGTTGACCAAGGGTGTGGTCAATTGATGGTTTAAGTCAGATTTAGAAAAGTGGAGGGAACTACTTTTCCAGAGAATCCGGCGGGTAAATCACTGGTAAGTGGTGGTTGGACCGCCCATACCATAGAATCCGGGTGGCGGCTAGAAGCTTTCGACGGGTAAACCACCCAGAAGGTGGGTAAACCGCATGTGTCATAGAATCCGGGCGACGGCCAACACTTTCAGCTAATAAATCGCCTAGGTCGGTGGGTGAATCGCCTGTACGATTGGATTTTGGCTCTAGTTTTGAAGCCAATTGATAGGACTCTAGCAGGGTTGAGTCTTAATCTCCCAAAGAAGTAGTCAATAAAACTATGCTAGATTGTAATAAAGTCACTCATATCTTTTAAAGGAGTATGGTTAGAGTTTAGATTAGCCCTTAGGGCTTAGTGACCGCCTCCTCCCTTACTGGGTTGGTCGGCTAGGGTTTCCCCCTACTTAGGTCGGCTATAGAGCCAACCTAGTCGCCCCCTATTTCTATTAAGACAGGTCGACTATAAGAGTGGCAAAAGGGTAATTTTACTTAGGCAAACACCCCCTTAGGCTAGGGTTTTGATCCCTATCTAAAGATGTAGTCACCCCCCCTCTTGAATCAAGCAATTATCAATTTTATTTCAGTCTTGTGCCGAGTCTAGGAGGGAGGAACCCCTATAGTGTTCCAAGGGTTGATCCCCCTCAAGGATCAAAATCTATAGAGCTCCTTCTGGGGTTCTATCATCTGGTATCAGAGCATCGATCTTGCTACCCCTGTAGCCGTCATCCACACCTCCACCTTCCCAAGCAATTCCCACAATTGCTTTTGACGTTGCCTCCATCGTCGCCCACCAAGCCGCAGATCCATCAATCTACTGCGTTCCTCTGCGTCAACATCAAAGATCTGGTAAAAACTCAAAAGCCCACGCCTCTTGCTATTGCTATTTCTCTATCTTATACATGGGAGAAGTTTTTCCAAAATTTCATTGCTGCAAAATTTAACCATCGCAAACGTTATCATCGTTGCGAAGGCGAAATGTTGTAAAAATTTTCTACTGATTGTTGCTTCTTGCAACTGAACTTTTAATCATCCTTTTTGGCTGAAACTTTTATACAATTTCGTAGATTGCATTAGCTTTCATCTAAGACTAATCTCATAAAAACACTCCTTCTGGATCTGGACTTATAGTGCTGCGTTTATTCATCGCACAGTGCTGAAATTTTACGATGGAGAATCTGCCTTCCGTTTATTGGCCTCTTGAAACCAAACTTTTGTTAATCCTTTTTGGTCAATTTTTTTATACAATTCCAAAGATCAACTTGGCTTTTATCTGGGATTAATTTTTCAAAAGAATTCCTTCTGGAACTGATTTTCTTGTACAATTTTTCACCAGCACGCAGTTCTGGGATTAATTTTTCAAAAAAATACCTTTCATCTTTTGCCCTATTTCCCTACTGTTACGCTGCCAAAATTTCACTAAATATTTATTTGTATTCCTAACATCTAATCCAAGGGTTTATGCATAATTTTCTTGAACTTTCCTCTAGAAATTACATCGAGAAGTCATCGTTTCTCCGATGTAAAATATGTTCGATAGGACTGCACATCGTCGCACTTTTTTTCATCGAATTCTATCGAATTTGAGTACTATTTTTTGTGGGATTTCAGACTCTCTTTTCCTCATCACCAAACTCTACCATCCTTACCAAAAACCCTTCAAAACCCTATCCTAAACTGAAACCAAATAGCCACCCAAATCAGCCCTAATCGTAACCTACTTCCTTATCGATCCACTTACCTTTTCAGCCAACTTTCCTTACCGATACATCTACCTTTGCTGCCATCTATCCCAGATCTAAAATCTATTTCCCTAACCTTCATCTACTACTATCACAACCTAAAACCACACCAATTCATAGCCTAAACTCCACAAAATCGTAGCCCCAAATCGCACCCAAAACAGCCACAAACCATACCAAAAAACTGAAGCCTTCGGTCCACCAATCTTTCAGCCACCCAATCTCCCTTATCCCTTCAACCACGACATGCATCTTTCACTGCCCAACGATGCCAACAATGACCTCTTGCTGCCATCCTCCTTGATCGTAGCCAGCAGCGATCCTTGTGGCAAAAAGCTACCAACATCAATCTTTTGCTGCAATTTGTTTTCATCGCAGTCTGCAACAATCGTTTGCTGCCAACTATCTTGATCATGACAAGCAACAAATTGAACACAATAGCAGTCGTCTCTCACTCCACAACAGCCGTGTACATCGTTGCCCTGTCTTCCTCCTATTGCAGCCGCACCCTTGCTGCAACCGACACCACTTGCAGCCATGAAGTCATAGCGCAGTCGCAACCGACGTTGCTACTACACTCTTCTTCCTCCACCATCGCTGCTACCCTTGGCTGCCGTCCTCCACTTGGAGACTTCACCCCTATAGTCCCGACATTGCTGCCATTCACTGCCTTCAACCTGAAAATTACAGTTATAATTTTCAGTCGATTTGTTTGATAGGTTAGAGATCCTTACGTTATGACATCGCTGGGCTTATTTGAAGCCAAATTGGAGGCTTTTGAGACACATAAGGATGCTAAATTATGCGCTCTCTTCGAGAAGTTTAGATTGGGCCGATCACCAAGCCCAAGAAGATTACAACATGGAGCAAATTCTGATTGCAAAAAGAACCCATCAGAGATAAGAAGTGAGGATAACACATGGCAGCCCTACACCTCGAAGACGTCGATCTCCTTTGTACAACTTCAAGAAGGGCACCTCAATCAAGATGCTCAGAGCATGAGAGCCACATCCCAACCAAAAGCATATAAACCTTCAGCACCAATCAATTACAAGAACCTTGGCGAAGAACTAACGAATATCCGTCAAACCTCTACCATCCAAGAGTACCAAATCAAGTTTAAAAAGTTAACTAATCAAACTCGTGATTGGTTTGAAAAATAGATATTGAGGACTTTCATTGAGGGCTTGAAGCCGGAGATTCAAGAAGAAGTTAAAGTGCAATAACCGTATGATAAGACTCCAGCAGGGTTGAGTCCTAATCTCCTTAGAAGTAGTCAATAAAACCCTGCTAGATTGTAATAAAGCCACTCCTATCTTATAAAGGAGTATGGCTAGGGTTTAGATTAGCCCTTAGGGCTTAGTGGTTGTCGCCCCCTTACTGGGTTGGTTGGCCAGAGTTTCCCCCTACTTAGGTCGGATATAGAGCCAACTTAGTCGCCCCCTGTTCCTATTAAGGCAGGTTGGCTATAGGAAGGGTAAAAGGATAATTTTACTTAGGCAAGCACCCCCTTAGGCTAGGATTTTGATCCCTATATAATGATGTAGCCGCCCCCTCTCTTGAATCAAGCAATTATCATCTTCAATTCAGCCTTTGTGTCGAGTCTAGGAGGGAGGAACATCTATAGCGTTCCAAGGGTTGATCCCGCTCAGTGATCAAAATCTATAGGGCTCCTTCTTGGGTCTTATCATCTGATATCAGAGCCGCGTTCCTGCTACCCTGTAGCCATCTCAGCTGCCTCCACCTTCCCAAGCAATTCCCATAATTGCTACGACACGCGCCTCCACCTTCCACCCCAACAACAGATCAAATAGTCTACCGCTGCCCCTGCGTTTGATATAGAATTCTGGTATATTTTTATCATCCACGCCTCTTTAATACTGCAAGATTCCTTACTTTATACATTGAAGATTTTTCCCAAATTTTATCCATCTACAGAAATTTTCAGCTGATTGTTGCTTCTTGAAACTAAACTTTTAATCCTCCTTTTTGGCTGAAATTTTATACAATTTCATAGATTGTCTTAGCTTTCATCTAAGACTGATCTTGTGAAAAAACTCCTTTTGGATCTGGACTTATAGCACTGCGATTCTTCATTGCATAGTACTAAAATTTTATAATGCAGAATCTACCTTCCGTCTATTGGCCTCTTGAAACTGAACTTTTGTTCATCCTTTTTGGCTAAAATTTTTACACAATTCTCAAGATTAAGTTGGCTTTCATCTGGATTTGATTTCACAAAAAAACTCCTTCTAGAACTGGTTTTTTTGTGCAATCTTTGACCATCACATAGTTCTAGAAATTTACGATGAAGGAATCTGCTTTTCGTCTTTTGCCCTATTTCCCCACTGTTATGCTGCCAAAATTTCATCAAACTTTTTACTAGTATTTAACAACATCTGAACCAAGGGTTTCTGCATAATTTCCTTGAACTTTCCTTTGGAATTTACGTCGAGAAGCCATCGTTTCTCCGACGTAAAATCGGTTCAGCAGGATAGCACATCGCAACACTTCTTTTCATCGAATTCTATCAGATTTGAGTGTTGTTTTTTTGTGGGATTTTAGACTCTCTTTTCCTCATCTCCAAACCCTACCATCCTCACTAAAAACTCTTCCAAATATTACCTACCCTAAACCGAATCCAAACAGCCCCCAAATCAGCCTACTTTCTTATCGATCCACTTACCTTTCTAGCCAACTTTCCTTACCGAGACACCTACCTTTACTGCCATCTATCCCAGATCTAAAATTTATTTTCCTAACCTTTATCTACTGCTATCATAGCCCTAAAACCACATCAATTCGCAGCCTAAACTCCACAAAATTGCGGCCCCAAATCTGCCCTAAACCGCAGCCTACTTCCATCCAAACCGATTCACCTTTCAACCAGCCACCCTCTTGTCCAAAATTCCCATGCCACTAACCCGACAACAGAAAAAAGATCTCAATATTACAGATCTAGAGGCATATACTATGGCATCAGAGGAGGCTATCGATGCAAAGCTTGAAGCCTTTGGAAACCGCATGGAAGAGAAGATGCGATCCCTTTTCGTCGAATTCAGCATTGGCCGACTATCGAACCCGAGGAAATCACAACACGGAGAAACTTAAGATCGGAGAGACGATCCTCAAGAACATGGCCACATCATCTCTGATCTCAATAATCCATGCATGAAGGTTGACTTCCCTAGATGGGAAGGAGACCCGATTGGATGGATCTCGTGCACGGAGCACTATTTTCGGTTTTACTGAACTGCCGACGCTACACGGGTGGAGATTGCTGTCATCCACCTTAAGGGAGATGTTATTCAGTGGTTTAATTGGTTTAAGTATACCTATGGAGGACTCTCTTGGCAGCGATTCAAGGAAGGACTACTAGACCGCTTCGGACCAACCGATTTCAACAACATCGATGGATAATTGGCAAAGATTCGTCAAACCTCTACAATACAATAATACCAAACAAGGTTTGAGCGTTTATCTAATTAAACTATGGATTGGTCTGAAAAATAACTTTTAGGAACTTTTATCGAGGGCCTAAAGTCAGAGATTCGGGGAGAAGTAAAGGCGCGACAACCGTACACTCTTATGGCGGCGATTTCCTTTGCGCATATTCAAGAAGAACGATTGAACCAAGAGGCGGGAAGGACAAGGGTCGCTCCCTGACCAGCCATGCCGAGGCCTATAGCCCCCTCTATTGCCATCCAAGCCCCTGCACCAAAAAAGTTGACAAGAGACGAGCTTCGCGAATGATCGGCCAAGGGCCTATATTGGCATTGTAATAAATTGTGGAGCCATGACCACCAGTGTAAAAAAGAGAGACCTCTATTGGTCGAGCCCACTGAAGAACCCAAACTCAAAAATATGACTTTCGAGTTCGAGGAGAAGGATATGAAGGAAAAATCACAATCAGCCGCCCGTACCTTTCATGCTCCACCACAAATATTGGACATTGATGGCTTCATCAGGCATCAGCCCGTCACCATCCTCGTCGATACCAGGAGCTCCAACGACCTTATGAATGACAAAAGAAAATAGGTGACCTTATGTGGGAAAGGAGAGAACGAAGAAAAGATGATCTCGACACAGTGCTTGGAGAAGCTCGCTGAAATCCTAGGCACGTTCGTTGAACCGAGCCGACTCCTTCCTACCAGACTACACGACCCCCGTATGTTGGTCTTATAAGGGGAACCACCAGCACATATTCGGCCATATTACTGTCCATATTTTCAGACCAACCGATTTCAATAACATCGACGGACAATTGGCAAAGATTCATCAAACCTCTACAATACAAGAATACCAAACAAGGTTTGAGCGTTTATCTAATTAAACTATGGATTGGTCTGAAAAACAACTTTTATGGACTTTTATCGAGGGCCTAAAGCCGGAGATTCGGGGAGAAGTAAAGGCGCGACAATCATACACTCTTATGGCGGCGATTTCCTTTGCACGTATTCAAGAAGAACGATTGAACCAAGAGGCGGGAAGGACAAGGGTCGCTCCCCGACCAGCCATGCCAAGGCCTATAGCCCCCTCTACTGCCATCCAAGCCCCTGTACCACAAAAGTTGACAAGAGACGAGCTTCGCGAACGATCGGCCAAGGGCCTATATTGGCATTGTAATAAATTGTGGAGCCATGACCACCAGTGTAAAAAAGAGACCTCTATTGGTTGAGCCCACTGAAGAACCCAAACTCAAAAATATGGCTTTCGAGTTCGAGGAGAAGGATATGAAGGAAAAACCACAATCAGTCGCTCGTACCTTTCATGCTCCACCACAAATATTGGACATTGATGGCTTCATCAGGCATCAGCCCGTTACCATCCTCGCCGATACCAGGAGCTCCAACGACCTTATGAATGACAAAAGAAAATAGGTGACCTTATGTGGGAAAGGAGAGAACGAAGAAAAGATGATCTCGACACAGTGCTTGGAGAAGCTCGCTGAAATCTTAGGCACGTCCGTTTGAACCGAGCCGACTCCTTCCTACCAGACTACACGACCCCTGTATGTTGGTCTTATAAGGGGAACCACCAGCACATATTCGGCCATATTGTTGTCCATATTTTCAGACCAACCGATTCAAGGAAGGACTACTAGACCACTTCGGACCAACCGATTTCAACAACATCGACGGACAATTGGCAAAGATTCGTCAAACCTCTATAATACAAGAATATCAAACAATGTTTGAGTGTTTATCTAATTAAACTATGGATTGGTCTGAAAAATAACTTTTAGGGACTTTTATCGAGGGCCTAAAGCCGGAGATTCGGGGAGAAGTAAAGGCGCGACAACCGTACACTCTTATGGCGGTGATTTCCTTTGCGCGTATTCAAGAAGAACGATTGAACCAAGAGGCGGGAAGGACAAGGGTCACTCCCCGACCAGCCATGCCGAGGCCTATAGCCCCCTCTACTGCCATCCAAGCCCCTGTACCAAAAAAGTTGACAAGAGACGAGCTTCGCGAACGATCGGCCAAGGGCCTATATTGGCATTGTAATAAATTATGGAGCCATGACCACCAGTGTAAAAAAGAGAGACCTCTATTGGTTGAGCCCACTGAAGAACCCAAACTCAAAAATATGGCTTTCGAGTTTGAGGAGAAGGATATGAAGGAAAAACCACAATCAGCCGCCCGTACCTTTCATGCTCCACCACAAATATTGGACATTGATGGCTTCATCAGGCATCAGCCTGTCACCATCCTCGCCGATACCAGGAGCTCCAATGACCTTATGATTGATAAAAGAAAATAGGTGATCTTATGTGGGAAAGGAGAGAACGAAGAAAAGATGATCTCGACACAGTGCTTGGAGAAGCTCGTTGAAATCTTAGGCACGTCCATTGAACCGAGCCGACTCCTTCCTACCAGACTACACGACCCCCGTATGTTGGTCTTATAAGGGGAACCACCAGCACATATTCGGCCATATTGTTGTCCATATTTTCAGAGGAGCGAAGCTAAAAATATCGTCCAGGAGATGTGAGAGATACAGATCATTTGACCACAACCTTCCATTGCAATGACACTTTATCTCCAAAAATTTTGCCTTTTGTCTATAGGGATAAGCTCTTCCTGAAGTGCCATATTCAGCTGAACTAGCTATGGGTTCTGATGCAGTGTTCCCTCATCTCGAGCTACTTCCACGACTTCACCGAGGAGCAGACCATGATGCTAAAAGTCTTCCCTGATGATGACCTCAGATCCACGGTCCACGATCGCAAGAAGGAACAGGAGAATGACATCCACATGACCCCCACAGCCATGATGCGATCTATATCGATGCTAACATTACCGGAACGTGACAATGTGTTTGTACTTAGAGCAGACACATCCGGAGTTGGGATCAGCGTCACCCTTATTTAAGATGGTCCATGGCACGAAAGATGAGTAAGTCCAAAAGAATTACAATCCATGCTCACGCCAGCACATGCAAAGAAGACTTGGCCTCCCGATAAACTTCAGAATGGATGAAAAATTGAAGATCGAGTTTTCTTACACCTCCAGCCCGATCAGCAGGAAACTCGAGCCTTAAGGAAGTGGTCTCCCTATTTCTTTGGGCCTTGCAAAATTGGGGACTACATTAGAGGCCTAACTTAGAGATCAGATCCGTGCACTAGATCAAGATTATAGTTGATCCATTGGGTATCTCATCTCAAATGGAAATTTAAAGAATATGACTCAGCCCAAATCCTTCCAACTAACACCCCAACTGATGAGGAGGCCAAAGTTCAGTTGATAATAGCATGAGAATCATATGAGGAGCTGAAGACCCGGTTCTCCGAGTTCATAGAACTTCAGCCTTGAGGACAATGCTGATTTTAAGAGGGCATGTTTGATAGGACTCCAACAGGGTTGAGTCCTAATCTCCCTAAGAAGTAGTCAATAAAACTCTGCTAGATTGTAATAAAGTCACTCCTAGCTTATAAAGAAGTATGACTAGGGTTTAGATTAGCCCTTAGGGCTTAGTGGCTGCCACCTCCCTTACTGAGTTGGTCGACTAGGGTTTCCCCCTGCTTAGGTCAGCTATAGAGCCAATCTAGCCGCCCCTTGTTCCTATTAAGGTAGGTCGACTATAGAAGAGGTAAAGGGATAATTTTACTTAGGCAAGCACCCCCTTAGGCTAGGGTTTTATTCCCTATTTAAAGATGTAGAGCCCCCATTCTTGAATCAAGCAATTATCAATTTTATTTCAGCCTTATGTCGAGTCTACGAGGGAGGAACCCCTATAGCGTTCCAAGGGTTGATCCCCCTCAAGGATCAAAATCTATAGAGCTCCTTCTGGAGTTTTATCACCAATTTGGAGCCTATAAATACCCCAAGTTTTCTTACATTCAAGACAACACTTTTGGGGGATTATATTCTGAGAAAATATTGTGTGAGAATTGTAAGAAAAAAGAAAAGAGGTAAGGGAGTGATCAAAGAGTGAAATCTTGTCTCCCTTGTAAGATCAAGTGTAAGTGTTTGGTCTTCACCCAAAGAAGATCGGTAGTGGACGCCGGTGTGCCTCAAGAAGGAGGACTCAGGAGTGGACGTAGGCCTTTGGCGCAGAACCACTATAAAAATTGTGAGTGGTTCTTTGCTTTTATTGATTACATATTTCTTATATTAAAGCTTCCTATTTAACTCATCTTTTAAGAAAGCAAAGTTTTCACGATAAGTTCTTGACTTTAAACATTGCTTATCTTTCCGGTTTGATTATCTACTTAGAAAATTTTTCTTGTTCACTCAATCATTTCACTAAGAATGAAAAGCTTTGGTTTTCTTATCTTGTTTTAATCGAAAAGATTTCATTTATTGCACTCATTCACCCGCTAGTGCCAATTGATCCTAATAATTGGTATCATAGCAATGTACTTACTCTTTGGATTAACACTCACTTGAGTAAATGGTTTATTTTGGCATAAATGAGGGACATTCCATCTCACATCCTTCCATGTTCAATGGGACGAATTACACGTATTGGAAGACAATGATGCATATTTTTTTATCTCTTTGGACCTTGATCTATGAAATATAGTTGAGAATAGATTTGAAAAATCTTCCAAACCAATGAATGAGTTAAATGATTTGGAAAGGAAGAATTTTTTCTCTAAATGCAAAGGCTATGAATGCCTTATTTTATGCACTTGATAAAAATAAGTTTAATCATATTTTCGCTTGTGATTCGGCTTTCGATATTTGACATACTTTGAAAATCACACATGAAAGCACAATTAATATAAATGAATCAATTAATGAAATATCTTACAAAAATGAACTTGAAGAACACCTTCCAAAGAACAGGAAAGAATTTGAACTGAGAACAAATGACTCATTGAGTGAAATCTCGAGTGATGAGGACCTTAAACTTTTGACAAATGAACCTGAAAAATTAATGAACTTGAACCTTAAAAATAATTTAAAGATGAATAAAACCTCTTGCTATGAACGCAAGAAGCCAAGGAGCTCCAAAGATCAAATGATCAACTAAGATGTGGAGAACCTTGTTTTAATGGCGATGGAAGATGAGGTTAGTGAGCCTTTAAATATTTTACTTTTAGAATTATCAAGAATGCTTCATGATTTATTCAATGAGTTTAGAAAACTTAGCAAGTCTTTTAAACTGCTTAAAGTTGATTATGATTTGTTAGTTAAAAGACTTGATGAAATGTATGACTCCTTAGCATCACATAAACTATGTTCTAAATGTGATATGCTAGATAATGTTAATGAAGAGAATTGCATGCTTAAAACAACACTAGAGAAATTTGAGATAGGGAATAAATCCCTAAATATGATCCTTGCCAATAAGGGTCATATTAATAATAGAAATGACATAGGCTTTGTTGGAAATGTTCAACAAAAGCCAACCATCTTTATAAGAAGACCTATATTGAATATGCCACCAAGAATCAAGTGTAACTTTTGTGACAAATTAAGACATAAGGCAAACAAATGCCTTTTTAGAAAAATATAGTCCACATCATCTTGTATGGGTTCCAAAGGAAACTCTATCTAATAAAAATAAGTTAGAAAAGGAAGATAAAAATCTTTTTGAAGGACCCAATGTAAAATGGGTACCTAAACCAAATATATCTTTCTTATAAGTTTGTTTCAAAATTAAAGCTAGAAACCCCCAATAATGTTTTAGATGTCAAGATATATAACTTGAGATCCAACATTCTTTCAAGCTTACTAGCCTAAATATTAACAAGATTAATGTTAATAATAAAAATAAAATTTTATTATGATTAATCTTGATGATACATGACCCTTGCATACTATTATTAGAACAAAGAAAAGTTAGTTATTTTGAATAAAAGTCATATGTATGAAAGGGAGATTTTGATGATGATTGAATGATTGTTTTAAATGTTACATTGATTGAAATGCCAGGATGATTGAATGCTTATATTGAATGTTAGAATATAGAAAATATATATGCTTCATTTTTAAATAGTTTAAAAATGAGTTTGTCAACTCCTTGCACTATGTGTAAAGAGTTAGACTCAATTAAATATTAAAATTTAGATAGGTTGAATTTTGATTGAAGATGTTTTATGAAACCATGATTTAATGATGTATAATACTTAATGAGTTTATATTTCAAAATTATGTATGATGATCTTTGTGATTTATTGCTTATTGATCTTTGCCATAATGAAAGCTTTTTTTCGGTTTTAAATAAGGATGCATATTTTTATTTGACTTAAAAGACAAAGACATGCTTGTATGAAATAAAGGAAATACATTTTTACTTGAAAATTTTTTTATCTTATAAATATTTCAAAAAGAGATTAATAAATCGATTATGTTATCTTTTATGAATCTCTTAAACTATGAAAGTGATTTTGATGATTTGAGGATTTGAACTTGGATAAGTTATTATCATGATTTTTGGCAAGTTTAGAAAATAAAACCTGAAATCTTTACATAAATACTTTGATTATGAAAAATCTTTGTTGAATAAGGAATGATTTGCCTAAGACTCATTTCTTGGATGAATTGAGATTATCCCCTAAGACTCTTTTTTATTATTTACAAAAAGGGAAAAGAAACTTATTAAATGAAATTATTTTTTTAATATTCAAAAATTTGATTTTATCTTTAATGACATGAGTCCCTTGTACTTTTTGGAGTAATTTGAATATGGATGTTAAGAAGAAATTATGCAATCACATTTCCATTTTACATTAACAAAGGGGAAGATAAAATTGGAAGCAAATTGGATATGATAACATTGAATGAAAAAACAATTTGCTTAGATGAAAATTTAGAATTTTAAATTATCTAAATACATACAAAATGCATAATTCATAATTTGAGCTTAGTCTACTATCACATTTTCTTTTGGAATTCATGATGATTATTATCAAAATTACATGAGATGATTTTTGAATCTCTTAAATTTTTGAATACATAAGTAGCTCTTAAATTTTTGAATCTCCTTAAATATCTTGAAGTTTTGAGCTTAATTTCTAAATTCACATCTATAAAATTTACTTCTTTAAAATTGAGTATTTTTGTGATATGGTGTTTTTCATTTCTCTACATTGATTCTACATTTTTATTCACACAAAGTGGAGAAAAGAAAACACTAGAATTTCAAGAGACCAATAAGTCTATTAATTTTATTTTGAATCTCTTGAAAATGATTTTGATGATTTTGATTATTGAAAATTAAATGAGTTCTTTACCTATATCATGATTTTGATTCCTCGGAATTATAACTTGCAATCTTTAATAAATCAAATCTCGTATATCTTCTCATATTATTTAAAATGAGATTTTTGCATAAATCATGATCTTGACAACTTGAGAATTATTATGCATGAACCAAGATATTCTATGATTTGTTTCTTGATATTCATAATTTATTTTCGTAAATTGAATATCTCATTAATATGTTAATTGTTCTTGATATATTTCATGTGATAATTGGTATATTTCTTGATATATTTATTGGAAAATGATGTAATATGAGAAGTTTTGCACTATTCTAACCATCCCTTCTTAATGACAATGACAAAGGGGGAGCAAAACTTGTTAGCTTATAAAATTGCTAGTTAGAACAATGCAAATGAAGCAAATATTTGCTAGCTTGCACTTCTCAAATGAGAAGAATGAATTCACTAATTTGCATGTTCTAAAGTAATAAAAATTTTGTTAAATTGCTAAGCTTTCATATATATCAAAAACTTGCTAATTGCACTTCTTCTTTTGTTGATGACAAAGAGGGAGAAGGTATAATGATGTGAAATCATGTATGATGATAATACATGTAATGATGATTTTAAAAATCTACATAAAGATAATAATTTGTTATTGTTCAGATTTACTTGCTACATTTACTTAAAATTTATATGAGAAAAATTTGTTAGCTCATATTCAAAATTATATATATACAAGATTGAGGTTAAGACCTAGAAATGTTAAATCATGAAAATATATAAATTGCTAATATATATTTCATGAAATGAAGCCTTTCTGTGATAACATTTCTTGAAAACTTTCTCCATGATTTTATCTTATTATTTTCAAAAAGGGGAGAAAAAATTGCATTAAGATGTGTCATATTTGAAAATTACAATAGATGACTTTTGCTACATTTGAAATACATAAGTAGTCTTTAAATCTCTTGAACTTTTGAGCTCATCTTATTATGGATTGTAAAATTTATTAAGAGCTCTTCTCTATGATGAAATGATTCAACAACAACTCCCTAGTTTCTCTCCTTATTAAAGGGGAAGAAAAATTTTATAATGCATATACTAAAGGGGAGTAATGCCATCATGTGCTTTGAAATTATTAGCTATATTTCACCTTTTTGTTGATGACAAAGGGGGAGAAATATATATTGATGATACATGATAGACATTGATGAATACATTGATGACAC
Source organism: Ensete ventricosum (assembly GCA_029747655.1). Classification (NCBI taxonomy): domain Eukaryota; kingdom Viridiplantae; phylum Streptophyta; class Magnoliopsida; order Zingiberales; family Musaceae; genus Ensete; species Ensete ventricosum. The sequence continues at coordinate 33,580,833 of JAQQAF010000005.1, forward strand.
ATAATCTTATTGAAAAATATGGATATCTTAATAAGGATATGAATTGGACATCTTGGATATAGATGCGTAATTCCTTTTTACTCATGATTTGATATCTTGGATATGCAAATTTGGGTTGAAATTTAAATAGAATTTTGATTGCTTGAATTTAAGAGTGAGTGATTCTCTTAAATTTAAGTGGTATGGATTTAGGGTGAGTTAGGATTAACTCCTGTCATCAATTGATCGTCATCATAAAAAAGGGGGAGATTGTTGAATCTTGGATTTTGATGATGAAATCAATTGATGGATTATTGATCTAACATGATTGTTTGAAGTTGATTGATGTAGGATTAATTACGACAGAAGAATTATTATAATTAGGATTGGCCAAAGTCAAGTCCATGCATCGAGTCGATGCGGTTGGGAACTCGCTAGGAGTGCGTCGGAAGCTCGCCGAGGGTATCGGGAGCTTGTTAGGATGGCGCAAGGGAGTTCGCCAGAAGAAGACCGAAACTTATCAGAAGATTATCGGGGGTAGCCGAAAAGCTTGCTGTGAGTTGGAATGGTCTTGTAATGTATGTTTTGGTAATTTTGATTCTATTTAATTAAGTCATAATTAGCATCATGTAGGACTAACTATGACAGGATCAATAGAGTTACAACTAGATGATGGGTCAAGATAAAGCCTAGGCAGTGGGATCTCGCCGGAAGTTCGCTAGGAGATTCATCGAAGGGGTCGGGAAGCTCGTTGGGAACACGAATGGAGATCGCTGGGAAAAAGACTACAGGACTTGTCGCAAGAATGCCGGAGGCTATCGGATTATGCGGGAGTTTGGTCTTAATTAGGCTTAATTGGTCATTAAGTATTGTAATCATTAAGTCGTAGTTAGGGTTAGAGTCCTAATTGAGATGGATTTGGAAGGAATCTAAATCAACTCAATAAGGCAACTGGGTCTACTATAGGGTTTGGTTGAGCTCAGGTTGAGTTCAACTAGTTGATCAAGGGTGTGGTCAACTGATGGTTTAAGTCAGATTTAGAAAAGTGGAGGGAACCACTTTTTCGGAGAATCCAACGGGTAAACTTCTAGTAAGCGATGGTTGGATCGCCCGTACCATAAAATTCGGGCGATGACCAGTAGCTTTCGATAGGTAAATCGCCCGTACCATAGAATCCGGGCGACGACCAGTACTTTTGGCGGGTGAACCGCCCGTACCCAGATTTTTCATATATAATTGGATTTTGGCTTCGGTTTTGAAGCCAATTTGGGGCCTATAAATATCCCAAGTTTTCTTACATTCAAGACAACACTTTTGGGGGATTATATTCTGAGAAAATATTGTGTGAGAATTATAAGAAAAAAGAAAAGGGGTAAGGGAGTGATCAAAGAGTGAGATATTGTCTCCTTTGTAAGCTCAAGTGTAAGGGTTCGGTCTTCACCCAAAGAAGGTCAGTAGCGCATGCCGGTGTGCCTCAAGAAGGTGGACTCGGGAGTGGACGTAGGCCTTTGGCGCCGAACCACTATAAAAATTATGAGTGGTTCTTTGCTTTCATTGATTACATATTTATTGTATTAAAATTTTCTATTTAACTCATCTTTTAAGAAAGCAAAGTTTTCATGATAAGTTCATTACTTTAAACGTTGCTTATCTTTCCGGTTTGATTATCTACTTAGAAACTTTTCTTTGTTCAATCAATCATTTCACTAAGAATGAAAAGCTTTGGTTTCCTTATTCTATTTTAATTGAAAAGATTTCATTTAGAAAGAATATTTACACTTGCACTAATTCACCCCCACCCCCCCCCCCCCCCCACTCTTAGTGCCAATTGATCCTAATAATCCACATATAGCAATAAGAAGGTGATAGCGCTCCCACTTATATTCCTGTACACACAAGGCTTATCTTCGTTCTTAACGAAGTCATAAGATCTTATTATCTCATTAAATCTTATGTTTCAACTTTGAGAAGCTTGCTTCAATCCATAAATAAATCTAAGCAACCTACACACTTTATCTGGTCTTTCTTTGGATATAAATCACTTTGGTTGTATCATATGCACCTCCTCCTTGAGGTTGCCATTGAGGAATATCGTTTTCACATCCATTTGTCAGATCTCATAGTCATAGTGTGCTGCAATGGCCAAAAGAATTCTAATAGATTTAAGTATGGCTACAGGTGAAAAGGTTTCGTCATAGTCAACTCATTGTCTTTGACGATATCCTTTAGCTACCAGCCTTGTCTTGTAGGTCTCCACCTTTTCATCTACTCTAATCTTCTTCTTGAAGATCCACTTGCACCCAATGAGTACAATGCCCTCGGGTGCATCCACAAGGTTCCGAATCTTGTTATAGTACATGGAATCCATCTCAAAATTCGTGACTTCCTGCCACTTCTCGGAGTCTATACTCATAATAGTCTCATCGTAAGTCTAAGGATCAACATCCTAAGAGTCTTCTCCACTGATATGTCACATATATCTTTCAGAAGGGTGAGATACTCTGCTAGACCTATGTAAAGTTAGAACTTATGTGCCAAATACCTAAACAAACTTGGACTCTAGAATGGTTCTTAAACTAGGTTCTCTAACCTCGCTCAATGCTTTATCACTCCCACTGTTTCCACTAAGAATGTATAAATCCTTCTCAAGAAATAAAGTGCTTTTGGCAATAAAGACATTTTGATCCTTAGGATGATAGAAATAATACCCCAAAGTCTCCTTAGGGTATCCCATAAATATGCACCATTCTATCCTTGATTCTAATTTGTCGGAGTTGTATCTTCTAACATGGGTAGGATAGCCCCAAATCTTACCCATCTTAATATCAGATTTCCTTCCTTTCCATATCTTATATGGTATAGATACTATTGACTTTGATAGTGTCTCTAGGGAGTATCCCCAGAATGAGATGGATATGTCAGCGAAATTCATCATGGATCACACCATATCTAATAGAGTATGATTCCTCCTTTCTGATATATCATTGAGCTGAGATATATAAGGAGGTGTTCACTATGATAGAATCTCATTATCCTTGAGGAAATATGTGAACTCTGTACTCAAGTACTCTCCTCCTCGATCTGATCAAAGAGTCTTAACACTCTTTCCAATCTATTTCTCTACTTTATTCTTTTATTCCCTGAATTTCTCAAAAGCCTCAGACTTATACTTCCTCAAGTACATGTGTCTATACCTAGCTAAATCATCAGTGAATGTAATGAAGTATGAGTAACCACATATAGCCTGAGTCAACATGAGACCACATACATCACTATATACAAGTTCTAATAACTCAATAATTCTCTCTCTAGTTCCATTAAAAGGAAAGTTGGTCATCTTCCCACAAAGGTAAGATTCACAAATTACATATAACTCATAGTTACATGGATCTAAGTATCAATCTTTCAACAACTTTTGAATCATTCCCTCATGTATATGACCTAGCCTATAATGTCATAGGTATGCATTGTTCACCCCATCTCTTTTCCTCTTAGATGTATTTATATTCATGATGTGTGGAGAAGTGTCTAACACATATAAGCAATTTTTAGGGTCCCTCTAGTGATGATCTCATCATCAATAATTATTGAACAACTATTATTCTCAAAAACTAATTTATATCCACTAATTATCAAACAAGAGATGAAAATAATATATTTGATAATAGTGGGAACAAAATAGCATGCATCTAATACAATAATAGCTCTACTAGGCAGATGTAGGGTGACCTCCCCAATAGCAAATGCAACAACTCTTGCTCCATTGCCCATCTTGAGGTCCATGTTGCCTCTAGCCAATCTCCTAGGTCTTGCCAGCAACTGCAATGAATTGTAGATATAATAAGCACTCTCGGTATCCAACACCCATGTGTTGTCATGAAAATCTAACAAGTAGAGATTGATCATGAATATACCTTAAGCTTCTCTAAGCTTCTATTTCACCTTCTATGCAAGATAGTCCTTACAGTTCCTCTTCAAATGCCCGTCTTGGCCATAGTGGAAGCACTATCATTTGTCCTTTATCGGGTTTTTCTTAGCAACCTTTGTCTTACACGGTCTTTCTTTGCCCTTGCCCTTTTTAAGGGTCTTAATGGCCTTTCTTTTCTTCTTGGTCCCACTAATATAGAGAACTGGCTTCTTCTTATTGATGGCACTCTCGGCTTGCCTCAATATATTGAGGAGCTAAGGGAGAGTCACCTTAAACTTGCTCATGTTAAAATTCACAATGAAGTGAGAAAAGAATCTGATAAGGACTGTAGTATAAGAACAACGCACAGGTTATCTTCTAGGACTATTCCTAGACCTATGAGTTTTACGGTCCACTCTATCATCTTTAGGACATGGTTCTCAACCGATGTCCCTTCGGTCATCTTGGCTTGGAAGAGTCTCTTGGATATCTCATATCTTTGAGTTCTTCCCTGTTCCTCAAATAGCTGGAAGAGATGAAGAAGGATAGAATCTACATCCATACTCTTATGTTGCCTCTATAACTCAGGAGCCATGGAGCTAACATATAACATTTTGCCATTATGGAATCATTGCTTGCCCTTTCTTCCGGTGTGGGCACAATTGTATCAAGGACGTACGCGATTTTCTCCGCCATGAGAATAATTCTCAAATTGCTGGAGCCAATCCATAGAGTTTGGACCAGTGAGGCAGTTGACATCAAGTGTGTCATCCATGAGGTTTGTGAGTGATATGTTTTTAACAAACAAGATATAGCAAAAATAAATAGCATGCATATTTTACAGAAAAATGTTAGGACTATAGCTAGAGGAGTCCTAATTTAGTTTTGTGAAAGAGGACAATCATGTAAAATCTAAGGGGCATTCATGTAAATCTTATCTAGCCAACCCCTATTAAGGAAAGTAAGGAGGCCGACTAGGTTAGGATTAATTGAGGAAGATATTTAAGGGGAGAGTAAGATGCATGTTACCTTAATTAACCACCCTTTATCCTAGTTAAAGATGTGTTGGTTGAGGAGGGGTTAAATTATAATAGGATTATGAAACAATAAAGCAACCGGCCATCCCTAGATGGACCGATTGGTGGTTGGACTTAGTGTTGCATTAGGAGTTGGTTGAGGGTAGGAGTCTTGAAGTAGGGGTCCTCTTAGGAATTAAGGATTGAAGACCTATAAATAGCCTTGTAATCATCCACTTTTTATCATGAATAGATCAATCTTTCTTTAGCCAATGGCTTAAGTACCAAGGAGAGAGGAACCCCTATAGAGTTCCAAGGAGGCCGATCTCCTATAGAGATAACCCCAAGCTTAGAATCCGCAAGAGTTCTAACACTTGCTATTAGAGCAGCATTCTTGGTTTCTCACCGCCCTTCCACAGCCATCCACCAGCCCCCCATAGCCATCCAAAGTAATTCCCACAATTGCTAGAAGATCGTCACTAAACTCCGTTGTCATCTCTACTATCGTAAATCACTCTTTGATCTCCCTATGAATTGCAACAAGTTCTGGTTTTCTGCCTTACTGCTGCTGTAATTTAGTTATCCTTAATCCAAAAACTAAAAAAAAATATTCCCATATTGTTGCATAAACTTTTCGTCGTAAAGTTTTCATCTTTACGACCAAAGTTAGGCCGTAGAATTCCAAACGCACACCCCTTACGGTTTGATTTGTTGTTTTGTCTTACTGATCAAACTTCTATAAAATTTCTACCATGGCATTATAACTTTCTATCCTCGGATCTCCCTTTGGTTTCATCAAACAATCATCAAGATAACTTGCTTATCTTTTACGTCCAAACTGCTATAGTTTAGACGTAAAAATCTGTTGCAGCACCTTCCTGTGATCTTCGATTTTGCTAAATCTTTTGCTGCCATTTTCTTCCACAAATTTTTTGTCAACATTACCTTTCCCTTACCAGCAGATTCTCTTTGAGTTTTACTCAAATCCTTGTTTTGAACTGTTGAGAAAAATCTCGTCTATACTGCTAAAATCTTTCGATGAAAAAATTCTATCGTAGTATCTTCTCGTATTCCTTGATCTTGCCAAAACTTTTGTTATCGATTTCCTCCATAAATTTTTTGAAAGCATTACCTTTCCCTTGCTAGTGGATTCCTATTGAGTTTTACTCGATTCCTTGTTATGCACTGCTGCAAATTTTTTTGACTATACTGCTGAAATCTTTCATTGAAAAAAATTCTATAGCAACACCTTCTCGTAATCTTTGATTTTGCTAAACCTTTTGCTGTCATTTCCTGCCATGAAATTTTTGACGATATTACCTCTTCCTAGCTTTCATTGAGAATTTATAGAAAAAATTATGTCTTCACTGCTGGAATATTTTTGATAAAAAATCTGCTGTTGCACTTTTGTCTTTCTTCTTCTCCTTAACCCACCAAAACCCAACTAACTTGCTGCCACCACCCAAGACATCTTTAGGGCATCCCTTTAGCCTTAAGACACAATACTCATAACCTATTTTCCTTACCCTAACAGCACCCAAAACTGTAGCCCAAAATAGTGACTATCGCAGCCTATCGATGTAGAATTCTGTAGCACTACCTTTCAGCGTTTTTTGCTACGCCCATATCTGATCCTTACCGAAATTATTGCTGCCACCCATGTCATCTTTAGGGCACCATTATAGCCTTAAGACGCAGCCATCATGGCTTTTTTTTCAATTTCCATCGCCAACCCAAACCGTAGCCCAAATAACGGTCTTCCACAGTCACCGAACCTTCCACCGATCCTTATCTTTCGCAACCATCAAACCTTGCCAAACTGGTTGCTGCCCTAATAGCAATCCTAAATCTTCCTTCCCAACCTTAAACCACTACCACAGAAATCCTTTGCAACCTCCATAGTACCCTCAAACCGTAGCACCAATAGTAACCTAAACCGCAAGCTATCAACCCTAAACAACAACCTTGATCTGTCACCCCTTTGGCCACTAATCCCTACCAAACTAGTTACTGCCATCGACAGTAACCCTAAGCCAACCTTATAAGCCTAAAACTCTATTATCGAACTCCCCTTACAACCTCTACAACAGCCACAAACAGCAGCATCAATAGCACCCTCTTTACCAAAATTTTTTGCTGCACTACCTTAGGTACTACTTGCTGCATCCACACCCAATTCCTACCAAATCCGTTGTTGTCATCAATAGCAACCCTAACCCATTCTTTAACCTTAAACCTCGATCATTATACCCCCCATGCAACCTCTACAGCAGCCCTAAATCATAGTCCCAACAGCAATAAAAAATAGCAACCTTTCAGCCCCAAACCGCAGTCATCTATCCTTGATCCACCACCTCTTTCGGCCATCAATCCACCCAACTATTTTATATCACTGACCCAACAATAGGAGAAGGATATTAACATCTCAGATATAGAGGCACACGCGATAGCATCTCAAGGTTCAATCGATGCCAATTTGGAGGCGTTTGAATCACGCGTGGAGGACAGATTGCGTGCCTTATTCGTCGAATTCGGATTGGCCGATCTTTGAGCCCAATAAAATTCTAGCAAAGTGAAAGTTTAGAGAGGCCTCTTAAAAAGAAAGTATGAGCCACTGATATGATACAGCCATGCATGAGGGTGGACTTCCTTCGATGGGAAGAAGGAGACCCGACAGGATAGATTTCGTACATCGAACATTACTTTTGTCATCACCAAACACTGGAGGATTCCATAGTGGACACCACTGTCATCCACCTTAAAGGAGTTGCTATTCAATGGTACAATTGGCTTGAATACAATCATGGGGCTCCGACGTGGAAACAATTCAAGTACACACTGCTGAACCGCTTTAGGCCAACTAAGTACGAGAATATCAATGGACAACTTGCCAAGATCCGACAAACCTCCGCGATCCAAGAATACCATACCAGATTTGATGAATTATCTTACTTTGCTCGTGATTGGTCTGACAAACAATTATTAGGGACGTTCATCGAAGGACTTAAGCTAGAAATTAAAGGAGAGGTTAAGACGCGATAGCCCCCCACCGTGAAGGTCGCAATCTCTTTCGCATGAATCCAAGAGGAGCGGCTAAACCAAGATTCTCAGAGGATGAGAACCACTCTTAGACCAACAGCATATAAACCTCCCTCTGCTCCCAGCCATTCTTCGCTACTAAAAAAATTGACGAGAGAAGAGCTACACAACAGGTCGGCGAAGGGCCTTTATTGGCATTGCAAAAACCTTGGAGCCGCAACCATCACTGCAAAAAAGGGGAGTTTTTCATGATAAAATCTATTAAAGAATTTGAAGAAGATTTCTAGGAACCTAAGGAGGAGAACACGAAGGAGGACCCACAGCCAGCCGATTGCATGACTCATGCTTTAGTCGGCCATGCGAACCCGCAAGCAGCAAAAGTTGAAGAATCCTTTAAGCAGCAATGGTCACCGTCCTCACCAACAATCTTATGAATGGCAAGGGAGAATAAGTAGCCTTATGCGAGAAACATGGGAGCGAAGTAATAACGATCTTGACACAATGCTTGCAGAAGCTTACTGAAATTTCAGACGCCTACTTCGAACTAAGCCGACTACTTCCTACCAGGCTATATGATCTTCATATGCTGATCTTGCAAAATGAACCACTAGCACATATTTGGCCATGTTGCTATCCACACCCTCAGATGGTCGAAGCTAAAAGGATTATCCAAGAGATGTAGGAGACACAAATCATTCGGCTACGACCTTCCCTTGTAATGACACTTTATATCCAAAAGCTTTGTCTCTTTATTTGTCGGTATAAACTCTTCCTAAAGTGCCACATTCGGC